>VZSZ01009701.1:14991-35762 GCA_013398815.1 Ibidorhyncha struthersii | reverse complement strand
TGTGCGTTTTCAGATGAGAGAGGTTTGGGGGTTGTTTTCTCTGTCTTGTTTAAAGTAGCGCATCTTCAGAGTTAAATGATGTAAATGCATCTTGTGCCACAGAGAAAATCTTTGTTCAAGTCATTCTTGGAATAATTGTCATTCTTTTTTTCTTGTTGTAGAGAAAGACTTGTCAACTATTAGTTAAAGTGAAAGATGGTCTTGTAAAGGACATTGCTAGGAAGATGAAAATACAGGATCCCAGTGTTTTTAGCTGAACAGCTTCATCTTGATCAATCTGGGTTCACTGAGAATANTGAGAATAGCAATGATAACAATGAACTTTTCAGTTGTGTCATTTCTATGCACTGGATGTAGGGTGATTAACTGTGATACCAGAAGTTTCAGAAACAGTCATGTATGTGCATTTATAAAATAAGTACATAAAAAGCTTTACTCAGAAAAGCAGTAAGTAGAAATGTTCTGATGTTTCTGATTATTCCACTGACTTAAGTGAAGTGACTCCAGATTTATGTCATGTAACTGAAATAATAACTTCTTCCAGGATCAATAGGTAATGTTTCCTATTAATACACTGCCTTGAATGTTAACCAATTGATTTACATTATGACAACAGCAAGAAATTCAGGTTTCAACATAATTAGTTGTAAATATAAACCATTTTGATACCATTTCATCTGCTTTCCTACCCCACCCACTTGATGTTTCTAACCCCACTTGTGACATCATGCTTCTCTAATTACTTATTTAAGGAAGATAATTAATATTTTAAACACCAGATTGATTCTACCAGTGCTTTCAGTAGCTGTAGAATTAAAATATAGCATAATTTCCATTACTATAAAAAGTCTGTCATCTCATGAAAAGTATTGTGAATGTGCAAATCATTCTTAAAAGCTATTAAAATATTCTGATAAGTTTTCAATTACTCCTTCTTTGTACCTTTATAACATGTATATTTAAATTTCTGCAGCCCAGGGTATTCTTGAAACTCAGATCCACATGCTTAACTTTGAAAAAATACTTTTTTGGTTATGTATATAATTTTCAGTTATTTCATTAAGTTGTTATAATTAAGCATGTAGACAGTTACATCTGTAGGCAAAGAGAAAGTGATATGAGCATTATCAGAATAAATTAATAGCCAGGCCCGATTCTTCCTGTGCTGGAACATTATGTCCTACTTTGCTCTGACAATATTGTAGATTTTTTTGAATCATCCCACTAAAAAGCAAAGGTATAGCAGCAGGACATCTATCTGCCCAGCATCTACCTGGATTAAGCTGATTTAGTAATACATAGAGGATGATTGTTTTGCTTTTCTTGTCCAGAATGGTCTGCTAATCATTTGCGAGAGAACCAGAGCTGTTACACAATTGCCTTTATGCATAAACAATGTCATTCTATTAATATTCTATTGGTCTTCCACTGTTTCTGGGAATAAAGGTTAAGCTCTGATTGTTACATTGTGAGAGGTTCAAACTCACTTAGTAATGTTACTTATGGGCAAAATTGGATTTCCAATTAGTTGTGCTCATTTGCCCCTTCGATGCATGCTTTGAAGGGCTAATGATACTCTATATGTAACTAATGTATCCACATGACAATTGTGTTTGTAACACTTGCTCAGTTTTCTCTTTATTCAGTTTAAGTATAAGATCCATATTAAAGTGGAAGATAATTACATTTTAATGTTTTTCTTATATACTTCTACAAAGTAGTGACCCTTCCTGTAAACTCCCCATAGCTTTGATTCATAGTGTCTTAAATGAAAAGCTTAGTGTTTATCAGTAATACACCTAATAGTTTTTTCAGCTTTGGACTCACATTTGACTACCCAATGTCACATCCATCTGGAAAAGACAGTCGGTAAATAATTATTCTAAATTTTCTTGATAGACTTCCTCCTGAAAAGTATTGAAAATCCCATTGAAACTGTTGAGTGTTATAACCTCCAATTAAACCCAGTTCTTTCAAGAGATACCTCCAGGCAATTATGGGATCAGACCATAAAAAATGAGTTAATTGAGTGTACAAAGTATTCTAGGAAGCAATGTGTAAAGCAGACGATGTATCTATAAGTAATCAGAATCTGTTTTATCTAACCAACAAAGCTCCATAAACACAAAGCTGAAACCTTCTGAGAGCTGGTATTACTCATAGACATATAAACTCAGAAACTAAACACAGAGGGTTGAGATAGTCGAGCAATTACTAACGGTTATTACTATTAAGATGGGAATAGTATTTTCCTCCCAAACACTCTGTGTATGGAAAAATACTAACATAACAAGTGTGCTTTAGTGTGGGACTACACATTCATGCCTGTAGGTGGCGAGCAATATGTACAATGCAAAGCACTTTCAGTCTGTTGATCCCACTACTATTACCATCTTGTATCATTTTGTTTTATGAAATTATTACTTTATTAAATATCACAGAGTCCAAGGCATTGACTCTTATGGGCTTGTTGCTATTTATTTGATTTGCAGATGAAATTCCTACAGTGGTTGGGATCTTTAGTGCATTTGGCCTTGTCTTCTCTGTCTCCCTTTTTGCTTGGATCTGCTGTCAACGTAAATCTTCCAAATCCAATAAGACCCCTCCATGTAAGTTTGTCCATGTTCTGAAGGGGGTTGATATTTACCCTGAGAATCTCAACAGTAAGAAGAAGTTTGGAGCAGATGATAAAAGTGAAGCAAAGAACAAATCAGCTGCGCCAAAGAGTTCTCTCCATCTTGACCTGGAGAAGAGAGATCTAAATGGCAACTTCCCCAAAACAACCCCTAAAATCCAGAGCTCTCCAGATCTTGAAAATTTGTCTCCTAAGCACTTTGCAGAAAGGAAGAAAGATTCAGTATCCCCTGATAGTTTAAAATCCATCACTTCCCTGTCATCTGAAGATAAACAAGACAAGCTAGGAACTCTCTTTTTCTCCTTAGAGTACAACTTTGAGAAAAAAGCATTTGTAGTGAACATCAAAGAAGCACGTGGGCTGCCAGCAATGGATGAACAGTCAATGACTTCTGATCCCTACATCAAAATGACAATCCTGCCTGAGAAAAAGCACAAGGTGAAAACCAGAGTTCTGAGAAAAACCTTAGATCCAGCTTTTGATGAGACCTTCACATTTTATGGAATCCCCTATAGCCAAATTCAAGACTTAACACTTCACTTTATGATCCTGAGCTTTGACAGATTTTCCAGAGATGATATCATTGGAGAAGTCCTTATTCCCCTCGCAGGAATTGAATTGTCAGAAGGAAGGCTGCTAATGGACAGAGAGATCATCAAAAGAAATGTTAGGGTAACATATTTTTTTTATTTAAACTTTAAAAGTGTTGTGCTAGTGTTAGGTATCATTCTTGTGTAATGCTGCTAACATCTTGGAGAGAAAAGGGAACAAGTTCATCATGCAAGTCATTGAGATGCTTTCATAGTAACAGTATGAGAATGCAATTACACAAATGTAATAAAAGAACATTACAACGAACATGCTGCGAGAAATTGCTAATGTCCTAACCTCTACTTGCTTATTCAGCTGGCCTAGCAGGTTTGAGTGGACCCATTTACATTAGGTCAAGCGGCCTCAGTCCACATTAACTTGATTTAAAGGCACAGAATGCAAAGATTTATATATTATTCCCTTTCTCCCTCTCCTTTACTGTTTGAAACCATTCTTTCTTAAAGCTTATTGAAGTCAATGTAAATCTTTCACTTTGACTGCATGATTTTTATAGCAGATTCTTAAAGAATGTAGTGTAGTATTTAGTTAAGGAATTGGAACCTGTTAGAGAACATATTGTTGATGCAGTAGTATGTTCTTGCACTTCAGTGCTGTTACTACCTTCTCTCTCAAGAATTGTGACACAGGCTGCAGCCCTACTAAGGACAGTAAGACATGAGGGAGAAGCCAAAGCCTTACTGAAGTCAATGGCAAAACATACCGACTTCACTGGGCTAAAAATATTTCATACCATTTTGTCTTATTTCAGAATGTAAAGATCACTTACAATCATCACAGCTGAACCACAGAAATGTACACGCATCACACACACATCTCTTAATCTCTACTAAGGAAGTAGAATGTGTATTGACTTTCAATTTGATTGTTTTGAAAGAGCAAGCGTGCTGCCAAATCAAATAAAAGTCTACCAGACAACATACCTATAACTAATACTGTTAGTCTGTAATTCTATTGCTATATTATAACAACTATAACTATGCCACTGATATTTTTGTTGATAACTTATTAGGTTTTCTGGTATATAAGGTATTATTTTTGCTTGTTCCCCTTGCCTTCCTCCTTTCTGTCAAATAAACTACTCCTGCAAATTCAAATCTAATAATCATAGAGAAAGTCTTTAATCTCATCTTTATTTCATGTATATTATACTACTTTAGAAAGTGTCAGAGATTTCTCTGTTTGAATCCTTTCTGTTTAAAAATGTTTTACTGAAGATATTTTTAATTTGCCTTTATTCTTTTTTTTTTTTAATATATCTTTACAGAATTTTTGTTTCACTTGAGATCTTTTTCTTTCACTGAGATTTTTTTCTCAGGATGTAGGATTTAATTTATAATCTCTGAAGCTAATGATGTCATGTCAACCTACATCTTGACATTATTTATTCTTGTTCAGTCTAATGACCAACCTATAGCTATATAACTACAGTAGAGGGAAATTATATTTGCTATGTAAAGTGTCATAGCTCCCTAAGTTATATACTTTTGCACCATTTCAGAACATACAATTATGTGACACTTTAGAAATCTTTTTAATTCTGGTTTAAAGCTTGGTCAGTATAATTGCTCATAAATAGTCTCATTCCTTTTTTTTATTTCTTTTCCTCAGAAATCCTCTGGGCGTGGAGAATTACTGATCTCTCTCTGTTATCAGTCTACAACAAACACGCTCACTGTGGTTGTTTTAAAAGCCAGGCATCTACCTAAATCTGATGTGTCAGGATTATCAGGTAATGGTTTTACTAATGAATGTGCCCTAAGAATATAAAACAAAGAGACAGAAGACAGCTGAAATGTGGCATTTCAAAGACTAAATATAGTCCATAAATGCAGAAATGATGAATCTATTATTTGCAGCCTATTCATTTTATTCATATCTAGGTCAATGCTTTATTTTCCAGGGTATGTATTTTACAAATTTGTTTTTCAATCACACATTATAAAAACATGACATCTGTTAGCAGTGCAAACCAACGAGTTTTGTGATTGTCTTGAACAAAACCCATCTGCCATAAGTATGGGATGCTGTTTGCAGATACTAAAAGCTTTTATTTATGACAAAAAAAGTCACTTTATTTATAGAAGAACAGTATTGAGTGAGATCATCATATGGTTTATTTCAGGTGAGTACCAAGAAAAGCAACCAGTTACATCTGTGCTGAATTTGGCCCACTGAGCACTAACATTTACTTGGCAAGGTGAAAAGGTGAACTATGCCAGTGCTGGAAGCAGGTTGTAACATAACACCTGTGCTTTATCATGACCTGTACTTCGGGTGCACTAAGAAGGAGCAGTTTTTGCATTCCCTTATCCTGGCCTTGTTGTGCTATTTTGCACTCAGTGGAACCTCCTTTGAAGCCAATACTAGAATTGCACTTAGATGCACATTAACACTAGATAACATAATAACAGAATAAAATTTATTGTACAGTATACAAAGGATAAGTCAACCACACAAAAAGAACAGTACACAACAAAAGACTATACAAACAGTATCACATATGCTGTTGATTATAGGACTGAAACTCTTTCATTTCACAGGATTTTTAAAAAGGGCCAGAAGAGGAAGTAGTTCGTGGGGACCACTGAATCGTAATTACTACAGCCAATAATACAGTCTTTCTGCTTCTCATACCAAGAAATACTGCAGTTTACCTTGAAAGTCAACCCATCCTGGATCCAACACAAAAAACCTATAGATAACTCCAATTTACAGGGAGGAGTTCCATTGAGATTCTCCTTCTGATCTCAATTTTATTCTTGTATCATAAGGAGAGAGGGTATAAGTGGAGCCCAACAGTTCACTCCACTATAAAAGAGCATATGTACTTTTAATAATCAACCCCAAAGTCACAGCAGATAGTAGAGGTTTCATAAAAACAGCGCGACAGCAAACTGATCTCAACAAACTAAGTCTGCCTGAGGTTCACCCAGGTTGGAAAATAACTTGAAGACAAAAGACCTAGTCTCACCACCTAGCGACCTGGGCCCTATTGCACATCTGAACTACACATTTGTTTACAGTATCTCTTATGCGTAGAACTGTAAATTCTGTTTGCTTTTCCACTTCTCTCAGTACAATGTTGCTAACTATAAGAATATAATATTTCTAAGAGATACAGGCAGCCATGCTACACCTGGACACCTAGTTCATTTAGACAGTCCTTCATTATTTGCTGTCCATCAGCAAGTCCAGGTTCAATGGATATTTGGATGTCAGTAACATACTACACTCATGACAGTCCTTATTTCCTCTGTGACTTTCCCCTCAGCCTGACATAAAACTTGGACAAGAAGGAGGGTGAAATGGTGTTTCTGTGGGATTGGCTAAACAGTTGCATAACTCAGTTGCCTTAGGAAGATGGGAATTTTATTACTCAGAAGCTGTTCCATTCCCACAATCTCTTTCGTTTCCTTGATCACTGGTGTTGAAGTATCCTCATAGACCTAATAAAATCAAAAGGAACATTCTAGCCCTATCTAGTAGAAGGCCAGAAGTAACAGTGAGAAAATATCCTTTAAAAAGAAATGAGCAACAGTGTGAATCCATTGATGGATATTGATCCTGATATTTTTAATGCTTGTGTGGCATATAGTCATTCCAGAGCCAATGAACTTTCTAATAACATTAAACCCTATTTTTAAAATGTTTATTATGGAAATAGTGTATGAAGTGAAGATGTATTCTATCATATCTTAGTCCTCTTAAAGTCGTATCAGTTTGAGGAAATAAAAACCTTTTCATCATCTGCCATTTTGGTCTGATAAGTCTGGCACAGCATTTTTAAATATGGCTCAGTTTCAATTTTACTTTTTCAAAAAAGTATTCAACTATTCTTGATGCTTATTAGCTGATAGTTTGCATAGACTATCTTGTTTGACTGGGTTCAGTAAAAGGATTATGTACGGCATCTTTGCACCATGAGAATTTGGAAACAGGCCCACATTTGCACTGAAATAAATGCCAAGGTACTTGAAAGGGATGATTTTAAAAGCCTTCTCTAGAATTCTTCCACAGGAAGAAATAGCACCTTTGTTGAAGACTATAGGAAAGTAATCTTGCAACAGTTGAATTATGAGGAATGCAAACACTCAGAGTTCATTGACAGCTAAAAATATGGACATTTTCCCTTCCCTTCTTCAATAGCAGTACAGTACAGACATGAAGTCAAGTACATATCCTAACAACAAACATAACCTTACATTTAAAGTTTAGTATTAACATTTGTTCAAAAAAACAAAAAAGTATGGGAGCAGTTTAATCAAGCTAATTGACTTTGGTAGAACCACAACTGAAATGAACTGCATCCATTCATCCATTCTCTCAGCATGAGCTTTCCTTTCTGAGGCTTTTCTTTGCATAAGTCTTAACACTAATGATTAGCCCTACTGGTAGAACGCATGAAATGCAGACTTCTGTCACACATTAATATGTAATGATACATATTTGTCAAAGTCCATTAGAATCTTGTGTACTTTCAGACCACCTCTGCAAGTAGTAAAGTTATTATTAGTTTTAATGGACAAGATTTAATGGGCAGCATTTGTCTCATGAAGGAGACACCTGTATTTAGTCAAATGAATCACGTCCTAAACTTCGCTGACTATCTTGATTACATCTTTGGTAATTGTAAAGAGAGATTAAAAGGAATAATTCAGATGTAAACACGAACATTGGATGAGATGAATCATCTTTAATAAATTGAAATATCTCCTCATTGGGATGTAATTACATTCATAAGTTATAAAATTTACCATTAACTAGATCAAGGAATTTCTAAATGACACTGTTCAATAACTGCTCTGTGCTCTCTCTTTTCATTGCAGACCCTTACGTCAAAGTGAACCTGTACCACGCTAAGAAGAGACTTTCTAAAAAGAANAAATTGCCAAATGGCATATGTTGTGTGATGGTTAGCAGCTTAGAGAGGGGTCAGAACTTGAAAATCTATATATATTTCCATAGGCAAGGAGCAGTTTTCTTTCTTTGCTATGTATAATTACAGGCTTCTAACTACAAGACTTTTTTTTTGGGGGGGTGGGGGAAAAAAACTGGATTGAATTATCAGAACAGAAGGTAACTAAATTTTCTCAGTAAATAAAGGAATTTCTATTTCATGAGACTTAAACATAATTGGATGTGATTCATATTCTTCTGGAATTTAAATAGCCTGAAACTTCTGAAGCAGTATAAACTTCAATAAGAACAGACTATGTTTTATGAAAAAGTAACTGGAAACATTATTAGTACTGTTATAAAGAAGAAGATAACCTCATTAAAATATTTTGCTAGACCTAACAAAAACAAACAAAAAAACCACTTGTGGCTTACTGGGGGAAGGGGCTGAGTCTGTAAAAGCCACGGGGAACGAGGGTGAGTGAGAGGGGAATTCCTTCTGCCTCTCCATCAAAAACCTTCTTTTATGAAAATTCAATCATTATTTGTAAGTTTTGGTTACTTATACTTTGATCATCCCAAAGACTGAAGAGATTTTCAGCAGTTTGCTTTATATATCACATCACTCGCAAGTAGTTGTTTTATGTGTGGAAATACGGTATAATTATTTACACTTGGATTTTTTAATATGTATATATGTAACTTGTTTTATTACAGTGACCAAAATAGGTACATTCTACAAATCGTTGAGCAAATTAACATACATTGTTTTGTTAAAAGGGCTCCTTTACGGGTGACTGCACATCTTACAGTATAGTTAGAATTTGGGATTAGATATGTCTTGCATTTTTTTGTCCTCTAGCAAGGATTATACTTTAAACATTTCAAGCCATTGGAAAGCATTTCTATTGAGATGAGGTAACATACATGACATTACAGGCAAGGACCTTTCACCGATTATATTTTAAGCCATTCAGTAATACTTAAAGAAAAGTTGATTCTTCTTTTGTTTCATTAAAGAACAAACAATATAGCGAGACAGAGAACAAAACATTATTCTGCTGCTTAACTTCCTGAACTGTGAGTAATGCCATTACAGTCAATAAGACTACTCCCAACATACAAAGTTTAATGTATTTTAAACCTTTACAGAAGAGGAAATCAAACTCGTATTATAATTTATCCAATATTACGTTAGACAAACTACTTGAAAAGTGCATTTCACTTAGATTGTATACATTAATGGCCATTACTGATTGTACTGAAAATTGGTGGTGGTAAGGGAAAAGAACATCTTGATTTCGTGTTAGTGTGACATATGTATGTTTAAATTTAAACCGTGCC
Organism: Ibidorhyncha struthersii; assembly: GCA_013398815.1. Lineage (NCBI taxonomy): Eukaryota > Metazoa > Chordata > Aves > Charadriiformes > Charadriidae > Ibidorhyncha > Ibidorhyncha struthersii. Next base: position 26,275 of record VZSZ01009701.1, on the reverse strand, counting down.
AAGCTGGGGCAGTATCACATGTAACATAAACAAGTATATAAAAAAAGCATTTAGACCTGTGAAATTTACTCTTGGTCACACCAAATAGATGTTTAGGCTGTCAGAACTATAGCACAACTATAAGCAGATAATTTCCTAAAGTTTGTATACTGATTTCTAACACAGAATTGTTTGCAAATATTAGTCTTACATCATTTTCAACTACAATATATACAAAGAAGAATATAATGATGTTAGTTGTTGACATAAGAAGGATTAAAAAGTGGAAAACTGTTTTCAGCATTTTTGCATACGTCGTTTTGTCACATGTAATCCCACTGAGGTGAATGAGACTATTTGGTAATTAAGGTGTTGCTCAATGCAAATAAAGGTAACAGAATGGGCATGTCAGATGAAAAAACATGCATTGGATGTCAAATGACTTTCATTAAACGACAGATCCAGGTCTTATTCAAAACTGTTGGAGATTTGTTGTTGACTTTACCTGTTCTTATATGGCCAAATTGTGTTTGCAGTAAAGGACACTGAAATATGAAATATGCAAGTAGACGAATAGCACTGGAAGAATGCTACTGAGGCTCTTCCAGGTTTTGTGTCAGTATTTTCTCCAGTTTTTGAGAATGTGTTTGATATAACAGTGTTTATAAAGTTCTGTAAAAATACATTTTCAAAATAACGTAAACGTGCTTTTTATGATAATGCTCAGTGTAAAAAACCTGCATATTGTATGTATAAAGGAGAGGGATCTTTTTTTCTTATTTCTTTAGAAAGCTGATTAACTGCTTAAGGGCTAGAGTTTGCCAGCCACATTCAAGCGGAGCTAATCCAAAGCCATCAAGTGGAAGGAAAGATGCCCACAGGCTTCAGTGGTGTTTGAAGTGCAATCACAGGGCAAAACACTTCTTGTGAGTCAACCCAGCAGTACCAATGGGACCACGGATAAGGGTAGACCTGGTTTGATCTAATGGAGGCTGGGAGAGTTTAAGTCATTACCACACAGAGTTGTTACAATTTCTAGTAAGGAAATAACTTCACACTGAAAGTGATTGCATGAAAGAGAGTGGGACAGCTTGCAATTACAAAAAATTGAGGTTTTGTATGTTGGCCCGTAAGTAGTGCATTATCTCTACAAATGAGATGACAGGAGTCATCTGCCTCCAATGGACACAAATTCTGACATTAGAAGAAAAAAGTCCACCTTTTTGAATTCATAGTGTGCTGTGACTATCTTTCATTTTGCATCCAACAAGTCGTCATCAATTTCTTTTTTGAGTTTCTATAACAGTTTGAGGGTTACTATTTCTACCAGCTAAATGGCAGTTGTTGGTGGGGTTAGGGGGTAGAAATGGGAAAGAGAAGTAAAGACATTTTTATTAAGTCTAAAAAAATTCCTGTATATAGAATATTGTTTTTTTCATTTAAAACAATTTTTGGCTTGGAAAGTTGAGTAAAGACGACTTGTAACACATCTGTAAAGCAGGCAAGGCAGGAGGGAATGTAGACCTGTAATGAGATGATAAATTCTGCCATTTTATAAAGTATTCAGTTCTCATTGTGAATATCTTGAACTCTGTTAAGGATACTGTACTGTATTAAACATGTAAAAAAATGATGTTTGTCGAAGTAGCTTACAAAAATAGTACTCCTTGAATGGGAGACTATCCACATATGGGGATCTGTTGTAACTAAATACCTGGTTTGTTATGGTGTTGTAACTTAATAGAAGCTATTTGAGAGGAAGCATGGTGTATGAGATTTTGTAGGTTATTTGTGCTGGTTCTGTATGTTGTGCCATGTGTGTAAGACAATAAACTGCTGCTTTTGTTCATCCCATCCCAAAACAATTATCCCACCAACGTATATTTTCCAGAGATTTCTGCTGTTGTTTGTATTCATGGTCTACTCTCTCGTACTTCTATCAAAAAACATATGCCTTGAAAAGTTTTCCTCTTCTCTCAGAGGTGGACTAGACTTGTTCTGCCAAATGGGTTCTGATACCTGGGCATATCACATGTTCTTTATTCGTAGCTTCTTGCTGCATACTTATGTTTGTCTTGAATTGTACTGTACACTCAGGTTATAACCTGAGACATGGTCCACGATAGAAAATCTGAGCCCTACATAGACCCTACTGGGACTGATATACAGAAGGAAACAAGAATACATTTTAGCATATTAGACGGAAGAAGTAAAATGCAAGTCACGTTACTATTGGAATCCTGGTGACAATCGATTTGTTTTCCAGAAGTAACAATTATCCCTTGGACAATCACTTTTACTTTCTCTGAAATAAGGAAGTCATGTCAGGCATCAGCTTGTCAGGTGAGTCTGGAGGTTAAGGTAGATTTCAAATGCTATACATAAATACAAACTTTGCTGTAGTGGTCTCTAAGGTTATTAGAGTATTTTACCAGCACAGAACCTACAGCTAGGGAAGGAAGAAAGCAGTTACAGGTGAAGTTAATTGCCATTTAATGACTCCCATTTTGAGCCTACAACCCATTACTTGAAAGGGATCCCTGCTCCTTGTCACAGAAATCAATGTATAAAAGCTTTGACGGGATCCACTAACCAAATTGCATGACACAGAACATCTTCCACAGGTACAAACTAGTATATTCTCCGTGACAAACCTATGCCCAAGAGACAGGTATAAAGTGTGAAAAACTGCTCATTTCCATCATATGCAGTCACTTCTTTCTTTTTTTTCCCCTGCATTGTATGGTTCTCCTCAAACAATGGTGATTCACGTGGGTCACATTTCAGACCACCTTCTTCAAGACAGAGATCAAGAATATCTGTACATTTTCAAACTATAATGCAGCTGAGCCTCAGGGAAAGTCTCAAGGCCGTTATTCTGATTGCTATTTGTATATCAAATTGCTGCAACAGACAAGTCCTGTGAGACCTCAAGGAAGCCCTTACAGATGTCCTTTTGTTTGCAGGAGGTGTAATTCCTGAGGTGTAACACTATTCTGTAAGCCCCTTGTATTTATACATCACAGATAGCAACATGCTGTGCACACAGTAATAACACGTAACCACAGATGATTATGAACGATATTTATTTTCCCCAAACAAAATTCAAATACATTCCATGTAAACTACTACCTTCTATCTGAGTTCTCTGCTTTATGTGGTCTCATGAAGCTGCTGAACAACTCATGGCACTCTTACAGCTGCTATGACTGGTATTGGCACTTACTTGCTTTGCTCTGTTGATGACTCCCAGTGCTTACGGTCTTCTCTGTAATATCTTTTACTTTCCATCACCAAAAAACTGTTGCAACGTGACTTCAGGTCTAAAGGCTTTGGGGCACTGATTACAACTACAGCATGACAGCACCTTTTATTTCAGAAGAATTATCAAAGTCAGTAAGAAGAGAAAAGGGAGGAGTTTATTTCTTTGTTATGTTATTGTTATGTTTGTATTCTTAAGCTAGTTTTGTTATTGTGCATCTGAAGTACTTTTTGCATGACCAGAGAATGTCCTGTGGTCACAGCAGTGAATGCTCTGATTGCACTACCAGCAACACAATCCACCATTGTCCTGTCAGATGAGGTGTCTTCTGCTTGAACCTTTCAGCCTTAGTTGCAGGGCAGAGGAAACACCACCTAGGACCCCATGCCTTACCCCTGCCCCCAGAACTCTGCAGTCACTCTTTACATGGCTTGGGTTATCCAGCAGTATTGTTGGTGCCCACGTGGATGAACTGTAATAGTCCGAGAGCTGGACGAGCCTTGGCAACATCCTGGGTCAATCTTGGCCTCATGGCAAGCACCAGACCTCCCAATATATCATCAGGGCAGGTCAGAAGCTTGGGCCTCTATCCCCAGGTGGAGGGTGCCTCCAGTAACTATCACACTCCTTTTCTCCTCTGTGAAGACACAAGGTTCGAGCTCAGCTGGCTCTGATAAATCCATGTTTGTTCTTTTCAGTCACCAGCGGAAGGTATTTGTTCTGAAGTTGCACCTGCTCTTGTAGCTGTTGCCATAAGTCACAAGCTTCCAGCTTTCCCCACTCTGAAAGCCACCCTCCAACAAACACCAGAGCCCTCCCCAGCTCCGTCTGGATCTAGGCCAAGATATTTAGCACCATTTGGTGCTGCAAAGCATGCTCTTTGGTGTACCAAGACCATTGCTGCACGACCACCCAGCAGCCCTACCCAGTCTGGTGGGGGAGGGCCAGCCCTCAGCACACCACGCTATGATAACTACTGCTGTGAATCCTGTTCCCCCCTCTGCTGCTTTACCCCCGTCTGTAAGGTACCAAACCTTCCCAGCAGCAGTGCAAACCCCAAAACAACTTTCAGCATTGAGAGCAGAGCCCAGAACTATCGCTGCATGCTCAGAGACCACTGGCGGTCGACAGCCACCTGCCTATTTGAGCTGCACCACTAATGGCAGCACCTCTGCTCACAGTCCCCAGGCTGTGGGGCACTCTGAGGAGCCCTTCCACAGCCACCCGCAAGTACCACTGCTCTGAGGCAAGGCTTCTCACCCCCCCCCAGCCCATCCACATCCTGCCTCAGGAGTCTGCAAACCTGACCAGGCGCTGGTGTGCGTCACACTCCACCCTCGCTGTGCCTGAAGCTGAAACAATCCCATGCATGGAGCTCCCAAGTACTATAAAGTTACTGGAGCTGTTAACCTGCTTCTCTTGAGACAGCAAGATGTCATTCACCCTGCAGATCCAGTGGGATCTCTCGTTATGAACCTTTCTGACAGTAAGATGCTCTTAAGCCTTTAAAGAAAAGGTTGAGCCCAACTGGAAAACTCTCAGCTTGCTCTTGCCCTGATAAAGGAGGTTTCATTCATTACTGAATATTATTCTTCCTCTTTGGGCAGTGTCTCACAGGTTTTTTTTAGGTGACTGAGCTATAACAAAGCATGTGTTTTTGCATTTTTGTAATTGGACGATAAGGAATGGAGTTTGGGTTTAAGTGAAACACGCAGGAATTTAAGGTCCCACTGGGTGACAGGTAAGTGCTATGTTATTGCAAGCAGCTTCACCAGGGCTGTGGTTGCACATAGAGCTGAGGTAGTAGTCATGTGTAGCAGTTCTGAGTTATAGCGTTCTGGATTATGAGTTAATCAGCAAATATAAATTAAAATAGAGTGTTTGCCGTATAAGTTAATGTTGCAAAAAGATTTCTGTCTTTCCACCACATAAGAAATACTGCACTATGAAAGGCTCTATTTCTAACAACAGATAGAATACAGAAAATGTCATGAAATCCAAGGTGCAGAAGGTCAAAATGCACAAAGTAGCATGTTAAGATTATTTTCTTTTGAAATCACTGGAGAAGAAGCATAATTTTAAAACAATATCATTGATGTTACAGTTCTTTTTTCTAACCAGCCACGGGTGCTGTATGGTGGCTGTAATATTTAATTTAGTCTTGAAGACAATCACAGGGATAACCATGAATTTTCTCTGACAGATGCTGTAAATATTTTACATGGCTCTGAAAACACAACTGCTTTTATGGAAACAAGTAAGAAGTATTTCACAGTATCACTAGCAATATTGATTACTTTTCAGTAATACTCTCCAAATGAGATTGACTTTAGGATTGTGTGAATGAGAGTTTGTAGTTGGACACTAATAGATGGACAGGGAAACCTCTGTATGTCCGCTTCTTAGGTGCCTGTGTGTATTGATTTGTGGGGCAAATAAACAGTATTCTGGCCTCAATTCTCCTTTCAGTAGCATGGGATAAAGCTTAACAACATCGAGAGTAGCTACTAACTTTTGTTATGAATTATTATTTTCACTATTCTCCAGGGCTGTAATGCTGCTCTGGGGACTGCATTTTCTTGAGTTAAATCCCTCAGAGCTGTATGCCGCAATGGATATATATGGAGAAGAAAATAGCTGTGAATCACAAATAGGCATATAACAATAGAGAATTATCCCAGGCTAAAATCAGAAGTGATATTAAGCAGCAGTAAATGTTAAAGATAAGTAAATCAGTGTGAAGGAAGTGCACGAGTAAAATGTCAGCAGAGGAAAGGAGGTAGAAGTCTGACTCTTTCAGAACAAGCAAAACCCAGGTGTAATTGGCCTCTGATGCATTTTTGTGTTGGTTGTTTCCCCCTTATTCCCTCAATGAAAGCAACACACACTTATTTTAACCTGCTTTAATTCACATCAGTTCATGGGCATTTGTTCTAATTTTAAGTTCATTATGTGTGATTGGTCTTGAATTTGAACAAGGGCTGCAAGGGTTGAATATTGCATTTCTTTACATGTACAAAAATTGCCTGAAGGACTGAAAAGGCTTTGCTGTTAGGAAGTTCTTGGGACAAGGTGGATGCTGTCAGGTCTGGACTGCTGTGGTGATACCAGGAAGCCCTGTTTGTCTTGGGTGTTCCTCTGCTAACTAGGGAAAGCACTTTGCTTTCATTTCTGCTCAGAAGGACCAAAGAGGCAATCTTGGACCTGGGATATGGTCAGAACAAGAGGTTTGATTTATTGTTGTGCTCCATGTTTTGAGAATAAGTACCTGCATACATTTCTTATTCTTTTTCCTGTTTATCAACCCTCGTTTTTGCTGTCCTGGCACATCCTTTTCTTTGACTAACTCTTCACCAAAATAATCAACCTACCTCTTTTATTCCCTCTGCCTCCTTTTTCAATAGTCCCAGTTTTGCTACATCTATAGCTAAATTTGGAATTTCTGATACAGTTACCTAGGCAACCTCATCCTTACATGCTTCTACTGACACTTTTTCTTGGACATGGACGGCACTTCAGAACTTGAATCCTGCAAAGGTCTCCAGTGCTTCCCTTCAATTGCCATGAAATTTAGGCATTTCTGACTATAACTCCTCCTTAATCGCTTGTGAAGTCCAACGCTCCCTCACAATGCTATCTGCAACTTTTCTCAGCTTCTTACATTGGTTGTGTTCAGTAATTTCTTACATCATGTTCAATAGTTTTCCTGTTAAGCTTGCTAAGCCCCAGGCTGAGGCCTAGTCACTGGCTGATTATTTGGCTGTGGTCCTAACATTAACTGGTATGTTTCTCACACGTTCATACGCTTTTGTAGGATAGAAAGTAATGTTGAAGAAGTAGGCCTTGATTCTTGGTGTCCAAGATATCTGTGTTAAAAGACTAGCTAGTTTGTCTTGCCTTTTAGTAAAAGGAGAAAATTAGGCACCATCAAATGATATTTTAACTCTGATCTAAATTGTTAATCATAGAACCATAGAATCATAGAATGGTTTGGGCTGGAAGGGACACTAAAGATCACCTAGTTCCAACCTCCCTGCCATGGGCAGGGACACCTCCCACTAGACCAGGTTGCTCAAAGCCCCATCCAGCCTGGCCTCGAACACCTCCAGGGATGGGCCATCCACAGCTTCTCTGGGCAACCTGGGCCAGTGTCTCACCACCCTCCTCATGAAGAATTTCTTCCTAATATCTAATCTAAATCTATGTTCTTTCAGTTTAAAATCATTACCCCTCGTCCTATTGCTATAATCCCTGAAAAAGGACCCCTCTCCAGTTTTCCTGTAGGCCCGCTTTAGGTACTGGAAGATGTCTCCATAGCATTCTCTACTCCAGGCTGAACGACCCCAATCCTCTCAGCCTGTCTTCATAGGAGAGGTGCTCCAGCCCTCTGATCATCTTTGTTACCTTTCTCTTGACTTGTTCCAACAGGTCCATATTCTTATGTTGGGAACTCCAGATCTGGACTCAGTACTCCAAGCGGAGTTCTATGAGAGTGGAGTAGAGGGGTAGAATCACCTCCCTCAACCTGTTGGCTGGGCTTCTTTTAGTGCAGTTCACGATGCTGCTCTGAAACCCTGTTGTCCTCAGTCTAGTCCATAGGTACTTTCAGGAAACAGCAAGAGCCAGCTGCATGCTCGGGTATGGTGTTCTGAGCACAGGAACAAGGTCAGCAAGGCACGGCGCAGTCCCTGCAGTGCTGAGCAAGGCAAGCCTGCTGATGGCAGCTAGGGTCAGCCATGGGTCTGTGTGAGTGAGGGTCCTAGGTGAGGCTGCTTAGGGCCACTAAGGCCTATTAATGCCCTTAGGGCCCTGAAAGGTACCTTGAGATGCATTAATATAAAGCTATGGTATCTCTTAACACTTCATCTAAGTGGCTCAAATTGTAACTGTCTTGAATCTTTCCTAAGTCTTTCTTTGTTGAATTATGTTTATTACCTTATTACTAATTTGGATGAAGTCTGTTACCTCACAGTTAATGCATAGATTCTGAAAAAAATACATAGAACTCCACTTGGAGTACTGAGTAACTGTAACATATTCAATGGGAAATTTCTGTTTTCTCCCTGCCTCCCTAACATTACAAAGCCAGAGACTGAGATACGAATTATCCTTCAATACTCAGTGGAAAATCCTGGTTCGCAAAGCTGGAGCAGGTCTGAGATTTCACAAATGAAAGTAATCCATGTCTGATTAAAACTATAAAAATGCAATTAAGGTAAAAACAAACTTGTGCTTAATCTCAGCATAAGGCAGCATGAAGTTGTCAGATCACCGTCCCTTGAATAATGATATAAGAATATCATCATCTTTATTAATATCGTTATCTGAGCAGTGTCTTGTTTGCCAGCTTCATTGTGAGCAGAATGTTTTAATTGGTATTTTTTAATATTCACATGCATGCAGGACAGCAAAATCTTGTCATGCAGTATGCCTGCTTGCTGGACCTGTCTCTGTCCCAAGGGGTTGTGTTCCTCACCTTTGGAGGCAAGCTTCACACACCATTCTACTGGAGGCAGTCTTTTGAGTGGAGAATTGTTGTTGTTACAATTATAAGAAGTTCAGAAAATGTATTCTAGGGATGGAAATTTTACTGTGATTTTTTTGTTTTCCTGTTTAGAAGATTAGTATAGTTTGTGGAAAGAAAACAGTTTTCATAGACCTTTCAGATGTAGAGTTATTTAGACCTAAATTTAAGTAGGGAAATTCATTTTTTGATGTCTATTACATCAATTGAATGGTTAAGACATTTGAGTTAAAACATGCTGGTTCAAGTTGTTAATCTGTCTGCCTCACTTTCAGGTAAATATCCTATCTCTGAGACCACTGGGTACTTACAGAGGCATCACCTTTCTACTTGCGTATGATACTCTGCTCTGAAATACTCAAAACTTTCCCAAAAATTTCCCAGAGACAGGGATTTGGACCTAGGCCACCCAGAGCTCAGAAAATTGTCTAAGTACATGATGCAAGACTTTCTTACCCCTTTCTTTTAACCTAATAGTAGTTAATAAGAATTAGAAGACAATGCATATTTTGATACAGAAAAGTAACACAGTCTGAAGGTGCTGTGGGCTAAGAAAATAGTTCAGTTCACACAATTAATAAAAAAAAAACAAACCAAAACAACAAAAAACCCCACCAAAACCAGACCTTTCTTAGAGTATTTAGTTCAGAACAGAAAGTAAAATCAGATTGTATTGAAGTTTGTCAATGCAGTTGTTAGAAACGAGAATAACAAAAGCAACAATATGGTCCTGGAGTTTCTACTTTATAAAATTGAATACCTGATTTTCTGAAGTTAGAGGTGGCATAAAGGGGTTGTTATAAATGTCTAAGTATAACTTAACAGGTGGTACATCGCCAGGCTTGAGAACTGTATCGACCCCAACTATCCTAGTGTTTTATTCTTGATTACTTCTGGGTGTGTGCAGAATCCTCAGGGCAAAGAGCACAAAGAAATGGTGGGGGACTTAACCCCAGTGTTTATACACAAACAGTATGCGTGTATCTGATGATGTCTGTTCTATTCTGACAATAACTGTTTTCATAAAGAATGATGGGTCAATCTGCTCTCAGTGGGAAGAAAGCGTCACTGCTATATGCTCCTCAGAGTGACTGTAAAGCTCAATGATAGGACACTTGCAAACCATATGTAGATGGGCATCACTAAGAATTGCTACGAAAGTGATCAGGATGGAACTTGTGCTTGCTTGGCATTTTTTGCCCTCTCAGTGGTAATTTGCAACATAGAAATACAAGAGAGTTATGATACCCAGAGTTAAGAATTATCTGCAAACAGATTATACTGCCATCCAGCATCAATTATTGTGATTAAAACCTGATGCAAAAATAATGCCTGTCCTAGAATCCCCTTGCTGATATCTTTGTCACATATACATGGCACTGCAAAATGTCATTCATCCACAGGTACTTAACTCAATTTGTCCTTTGCTTAAGTCTACAATATATAGTACCTGTATAAAGCAGACAATGCTTAATATGAATCCACTCTGAAATATGGTCCATAAAATTGATACAAAACAGGAACAAATGCAATGCAATTAAGATATTTACAGTAAGTAATTTAGGCCTATAATACCAATTTTCTATTATTTTTTCCTTGTACTTTTGTATTAAATGTCAAAACTGGCCTATAGTAGTGAATGAATGAGAGAATTATGATATGTTATATAGCATTCATGTCACTTTTATTCTGTGCAATAAATTTAAATGAAATAAATACATGTTATCTGCTATCTGAGCTGAAAAAAAAACATGTTCTCCTATAATCTTCAAGCTATACTACCCAAGTTGTGCTTCATACTTGTCATTTTTTCCTCCTTTGAGATTAAAAACATCTAATAATAGTATCTTAAACAGCCTCTTCTGGAACCACATTGATAAACCTCAATTCCTAATTCCTGATTGCATCAGGGTATAGGAACTGCTCTAAACCCAAGAAAACTTGATGGAAGGTAATTCCTTTTAAAGCAGCCACATATGGAGCAGAGAATGGAGTTAAATCCAGTTGGCAGTCAATCACCAGTGGTGTTCCCAGGGCTCAGTACTAGGGCCAGTTCTGTTTTAATATCTTTATCAATGATCTGGACAAGGGGATCAAGTGCACCCTCAGTAAGTTTACAGGCAACATCAAGTTGGACAGGAGTGTTGATCTGCTTGAGGGGAGGACGGCCCTACAGAGGGACTTCAACAGGCTGGATTGATGGACCAAGGTCAATTGTATGAGATTCAATAAGGCCAAGTGTTGGGTCCTGCACTTGGGTCACACCAACCCCATGCAGCGCTACAGGCTTGGGGCAGAGTGGCTGGAAAGCTGCCTGGCGGAGAAAGACCTGGGGGTGTTGGTGGACAGCTGGCTGAATATGAGCTGGCAGTGTGCCCAGGTGGCCAAGAAGGCCAACAGCATCCTGGCCTGTATCAGGAATAGTGGTGAGCAGGACCAGAGAAGTGATCATCCCCCTGTACTCGGCACTGGTGAGGCCCCACCTTGAGTACTGTGTGCAGTTTTGAGCCCCTCACTGC
>VZSZ01009698.1:49866-75764 GCA_013398815.1 Ibidorhyncha struthersii | reverse complement strand
TCCTGAAGATGACCCACTTCTAACCATGTCCTTTCTTGAGGACTGCTTTCAATTGCTGGGTCTGTGTAATCCTTGGATTAACTTGCTACTAATCCATCCCATTGTTAAGAATCAGCAGTTTTACACCTATGTTGATCTCAGGGGCTGACTTGGCTTCAATAGGAGCTATGCACTTGCATGTAAAAGCAGACTTCATCCCCTTTAGAGGCTTACCATCCAAATACAATAGACAGCTACTTAAGCAGATTGTGTAACAGAATGTTTTTTTATTACAGAGCAACATAAATTGCACAGAGCAATATAAATTCCAACTTTCTTTAGTTGTTCAGAACCAGTTTAGTACAATATCAGAATAAATTCTATACATTCAAGCCTGGCCTCATACAGAGAAGTAACTTTAATTACTTTAATGTTTCAGGTTTTCTACTTTTTCTTTTAAGTAAAAGAAGCCAGAAATCTGACTGGTCTTATTCAGCAGCGTTAAGTCAAAGGCACCAAAATATTATAGAGGATTTTTACCTGAATACAGAAATCACTGGTCTAGCATGAAACCTGGTCTATCAGCAGTTCCACTGAAGCTGCAATTTTCACTAAACTTAGAAGTTAGCTTATATTCTTAAATATAACATATAATATTCTTAGGTTAGGTTATATTATATATATTATATTATTGGTGTTTTTTTCCCTTCTTTTATTTTAAATGTAAAATTTTGTCTAAGTGACATGTGTAAAAGGGAAATTATTTCAAGCAATTGATCCTAACTTAAAAACAAAGCCAGATTTGAAACTGAGTAAAGATTTTGTTTTCATGCACAGTCATTATGTGAGGGTTTTTTAATACAGATTTTCCCTGTGCTTCCTTTAGCAGTATTTTTTCCTATATCTATTTTTTCCTATATCCATTTCATAGAATTCTAGGAACTGCTGTCATGCATTGAATTCCTTTCCCCCTGAACAGATACCTAGCTGCATCTCTTCATCAAGCTGAATTAAAACCACTGTATTTAATAAAAGTGCAGTTAATCTCATTTTGTTCTATAGCATTGTTTAGGTTAAAGTAAGACTGGATATTAGGATGGAGATTTTATAGTTTTGGGGTTTTTTTAATCTTTCTTTTGGATATGCTGAACTCTACAAATCCAGAGTCTGATTTTGCACTCTCATTTTAGGTATTTGTGATATTAGAATTAGGTCCACGGCATGCGCAAAATTGCTATTTAGAGCAATACAGACTACAGTTAGACATAGCAGAAGTAATTAGAGGAAACAAGAAACAAATACAGTTTTCAGTTATTCTGATGTGCAATATAGTATTTAGAATTAAAGATATGATTTATACTGTACCTTTCAGTGATGTATTTGTTTTGCCTTTAGCTCCTATGGTTCTGCTTGTAAGCTCACCTTCTTCGAACGAAGCAACTCTGTGGACAAAATGCTTTTATATTTGCACCAATAAAACCAAGATCAGAATTTGACATTAAGTTACCTAGTTTAAAACTTTACCATTACAGTATTTTAATTAATTCAGTAAAAGTAGACCCTTCTTCTACAGTGTTAATTGGAAAAATTAGTCCTTTTAGATTTGTTTTGTGAATCTTTCTGAACTTGAAAAGAAACACAGATTCTGTCCACTGCCTGCAGACAGGCAATCAATCAGCGAGCACACTTTCAGTTCCAGCTCAGCTCCTACTTACAATAAGTAGAAACCTGTTACAATAACCTCAGTCACCACCATACAAATAGGATCAAGCTATTTGGGACCAGCAAAAATTAAAAACCCAACCTAAAAACCCAACCAACAAAGAGAAAAAAAAACTCTCCACACAAGAACAACAAATTAGTGAACTAAATACAATTCTGGTGGTCACTAATAAACACTAATTGTTCTTTAACATAACTGTATCCATCTTTATAAGACTTCAACAAGTATATTTTAAAATTTTTTCCTAACACTCTACATCATTTAATGAGTCGGAAGCATACTTCTTGACATTTTCCAGTAAAATTCCCCAGCATATTTTACAAGAATCTGACATTCTTAACAAAAGACGACATCTATTATTTATTAGGATTATTCTTGTCCTTGGGTCCTTTATTCACTCAAGCTTCTTTTTTATTCATAATCTTCCTGACGTTCAATGTCCAGATCTGTACAGATGTAGAAATTAGTAACAGTATCCGCAACAGTAATTTGGGGGTTGCTGAATTTCTGTGGTAAGGTGAGGTCTGGAGATTTTAATGAAACTTTAATACTTACCAGTTTCATTTTTTACTTTAAAGTAGCTGCAATTTTATTTAAAGGATAAATGAAAATATAAGTAGATGTAATAAAACTTATTGTCCATAAACAAAGTTATAAAATAAAGGCTATTTACTATACAGCTGCTTTAACTAATGCTGGAATCTATACATAACTCCTGGAGAAAGTCTCTTTCATATCCAGAATATCCAGTGTAGTGTACTAACATGAAGAGATACAGTAAGCAATAGAGAATATCAAATGTTTACACAGATTTCACACTACATAAAATGTGACAGACATTGAAGGGAAAATATATCCTTTGAAAATGTATTCTGGCACTATATTATTATATCTAAAAAGTGAAGCATCCCTGGTTTCTGAAAGCTGGGGAAGAGCATTATTCCCTAGCTAATGTGGTACATCACCAAATACATGCAACTGCTTCGCTTTCGCCTGCATATAAACTGGTCAAAAGTATTTCTCCACTTTCAAGAAGACTCTTGAATGCAACACTTATGCATCTTAAGTGTCATTTGCTCATCAGGCATAACTTCGGATACAAGTATCCCAATTCCCATTTTCCCTTACTTTGATGTAACTCTACTAAAATCAGTGAGACTACTCTTGAACAGAGGTCTGAACAGAGAGAAGATAGGGAAGTTTTGCTGTGAGTTTCAGTGAAGGATAGGACCAGAATCAGGCTACCAAGGCTAATGTAAACTAGCAAACAAGCCAAAGCATTTACCTATACCTGCTGAATTCAGTGAAATTACTGTCATTTATCCCAGTAGGAAAATGAGCCAGACCATTGCTTCCTGATGCTTGGAAAAGACATTATTGCCTCTATTCTTATACTGTTTTCAAATGTCACGCACTCAAGAACATGTATGTTTTACTCAGTGGAACTGGACTTAAAGGCTGTCCAGAACCTGGGGGCGGGGGGGAGGGGAAAGGACAGCTTCTAAAACTTTGACTTTTCACATATTTATATCTCAAGACTCTCCCAAACTGTGAATCCCGTTTCACATGTGGATGGTCATGTTTCAGTTTAGGATTTTACCTGCATTGAATACCTGGGGATTTACGGAAAATAAAGGGGTGTAGTCTCCACGTTTACACTTTGGCATTCATTTCTAGGGGAGACCAAACTGGAGGTGAGCCACTGACTTCAATGGCTGCTGAAACAGTTCTCCCAATGTGTCATGTCTGGAATAATCTAGGCTAGTTACTTTGGTATTGCTTTTACCCAAAATATATATTTCAATTACTCAGGTTCTAGATGCCTTCAAAAAAATTTTAGGAAGAAATTGCCAAAATATTTATTAACAGTGAAATGTATATATTGTGCTAAAATCCTGAATATTGCTGAATAGGTGAGTTATGCCTTTGAGCTTAAAGAAGTCTAAAAGGCTGACAGCATTTTGGTGACAGCAAAACCTAAAAGGTCATCACTTCATATTTTATTATGGGCACAGTAGCATGATTGAATTTGCTCATATGTCTGCATTTCCATTATGCCAAGTCCTTTTTAGGGAGTCTGGTTTCTGTATACAGTACCAATGAAAAGTGTGGTATCTATATAGAAATGGGAAAGTTACTGAGTGAGTCCATAAACTGTAAACTGCCTTGATTACAACCACGTGTGATCGTGGTGTAACCCCAGCTGGCAGCTAGGACCACGCAGCCACTCACGCAGTTCTCCCCCTACCCCCAGAAGAGCAGGAAGAATAGAAAGAAAAGGAGGGGAAAGGGAAAGGAAAAAACCTCATGGGCTGAGATAAAGACAGTTTAATAGAAAAAAAAAAAAACAAAACAAAACAGAAAAGGAAATAACAATGATAATAACAATAGTAACAATAATAATAATGGCACAAGTCACTCTCACCATGCGGTGAATTGGAACCTTCCCAAGTAGTGCTCCAGATTTCCCTCCCCTGGCCAACGCCCATTTATATACTGAGCATGGCATCTATGGTAAGGAATATTCCATTGGCCATTCCCTTGTTCTGTTTATACTCCTTCTCATCTTCTACGGGAAACTGAAGAGAGTCCTTGAAAAGCATAAGCATTGCTTAGCAAGAACTAAACCAATATGCATTATCGACATTCCTTTCACAGCAACCACTAGAAAGAAAAGTAACTCTTTCCCAGCTGAAACTAGGACAGTGATGATCTTAAAAACATCTGTAGGCAGAAAATGCAAGCCAGTAGAGAAATACTTGACTGTTTTCTGCCTGATTTCCTTGATCATGATTTCATCCTGCTGCCTAGAATGCTAATAACCCGAATAAGCAGTTCTTGGAGATGATGGTATAACTAGCTCTGTAAATCTTCCTGTGCTAGAAACCACGAAATGAGTAAGCAGCACAAGTCCAAAACCTCTCCTCCTGCCAGCACACACATGCCATCCTTTGAGAGAAGTCTGTCTGTCTGCACACACCCTGTGTTCCTTCCTCTAGTGCTACTCCTATGTCTCCAAGCTTCCTCATGTAAAAAAGTGCACAAGTAAACTTTCCTGAGCAAGACTTCCTGATCAAAACACATATAATGTCATTCCCATGGCCATTTTTGAAGTTTCAAGTGGTATGTGAAGAAAATACTGTCAAGTACTGATACACAATAAAATCACTGCAGATTTCCATGGGACGAAAAAAAAAAACCCAAAACCCAAACAATCTCTGTAGAACTTTGCAGATGCTGTATGTGATCCTTTGGCACTGCTTCTTTTACACACTTCAAGATTATAATATCATCCCTTCATCATGCCAGTTTTTTGAAAACAGAAGTAGCTACATTCTGGATTATTCCTTTGACTAAGTGTAATTTAAGCTGCAGGGAAGGTAAGTACATGGTGTAAGTAAATGTTTTTACTCTCTTTTTACAAATGAAACAACAAAGTGTTCAATACAGCTACACCAAATTGGCTGCAGAGATGCATTAGAAAACAGGAATTCATTGTCCAATGCCAGGTAAAATTGCATCAAAGATAGCACTTTGTGGAGTAATCAGCCAGTGCTTTCTGATGACTTTCCACGAAAAACATCACAAGGGCAGCAGTTTGGGAATAGGAAATTTGCTGTATGGCCAGTCTGTAGCAATGGAGCTGGGGAAGTAATTAATCAGAGGATTTTCATCTAGGCCTGCCTTTGGTTTAACAAGACCTGCAGTAATGTTCTGTTTATGTTCCCAGACAGTTAGTAATGAATTTAATCACATTTTACTAAAAATATAAGTATCAATGAGAAAGAGGGGTTTTGTCACACACATAGTTGTATGCAACTCCAGAAAAATACACTTCTGGGATGTTTCAACCATGCTTAGGTACACATATAAGTCCATTCACATGGGTCTTCTCTCTGATTTCTGTAGCTACATATGCTCAGGTGGACTATAGTTGATCCAGTAGTAGAGTTCAAGTGTGGGAAGCTAAATTTTTGTTTAAGTAATGCCTTGCTTGCTAAATTGAAAATTTCAGCTGCCACTATTTTCTTTATTTCAATAGCTGTTGTCTTGAATGAAGAGGAGAGAAACACTACTAGAAGCTATTTGCTTACATAATTCAAACAAGGGGGCAAGTGCTGCACTAGTGTGCAATTATGGACAAAAAGATCTTCCTGAATTGTTCAGAATGAATGTAAGGGCAAGATGGGTGTGCATGCAGGGGTACTGAGTTACAGCAAACAGAAATGGTGAAAATCCTTTACTTCCTGTTAAAAGAGATGTTTAGATTTCTCTTGGGAATATTTTCTGCATTGTTGTGCGTGCAGCTTCACCCTATTTACAGAAACTGCAAAAAATTGATTATTTTAGCGTATAGACAAAGTGACCTGCTCTGTAGTTCCTGTGTAAAATTTCCATTTTTCTGAACAGAGAGAAAGGAGGAGGATTTTCTGGTGGGAAGTGATATTTACTGAGGTTTCAGTATAGTCAAGCATATATTTGACTTTAACAGGAATTTTTGCATGAGGTATAAACACAGGGTATGGAACCTTATAGAGGTCTACAAGTGGTATTCTGGTTATGGCATTTTTGCTTCAGACTTACGCTTTGTTACAGCTACTTACACATAAAAGATGTCCCACCGACTTTACTTGCCTCACACAAGCTTTTGGATTCCTAACCTACAATGTAAAACCATGCCTGTGGTAATTTCTTTACCAGACATACCGAATTTTTGTCACTTAAAAGAATTTCTATTAGCTTTTTTATCCTCTTCATTCAAAACCAACAGTATTTATAATATAGAAAGGAATTCGTAGTGGCCATAGCTTTCCATATTTGTTGATGCTAAATTCATATTGCTGTTTAATGTAAAATGTAATCACTTGCCTCCTCCTCTTGAGATCCTTTAATCTCTCCTCCTGAGTAATTTACAGTCTATGACATCTATTTCTTCCAAATATTTGCTCCATGTAAGTTAAGAAACAGATAGACTAGCCTAAACAATTGCTTTGAGGACATTGCTCCATTTTTGTTCTTTTGGTATGAGATGCACTCATTCAAGGGAAGACGAAAAATAAATAGCAAAATTGAATCTGTGTAGGAAATATCAATCCCATATTTAATTCTGCTCTGTTGCCAGCTGGTAGATGAATTTTTACTTCCAGCACAACACACCCACACTTTGAAAATCACAAACATTCCAGCTTTAAGCATGTGAGGAGATTTCTGACTAGATAGTTTGTACAAAAAGGGAAAGAGATTAACACAATATAGATAAATATATATTATAAACACTGCCAAGCTGGTGTGTTGTCTTATGTGTTAGTAAGGGCTGGCCTAAATTAGGTAATGATCATATGAATACCCTGTCCATATTATTGATGTTACAGGTTTAAAAATTGTATGGATACTTGAGTGCAAATGGCTCATTGAATTGTAGGATTGAAGACCTACAAAAAGCATCCTAGACTGGTATGGCATGGCAGGAATGGGGCCTGATGGGACCCACTCGTCCGGATGGGGAAAATACGTCTTCAGCCGTAACCAGGTGGGATTGATCAAGAGAGCTTTAAACTAGAATCAGTGGGGGAAGAGGATACTAACATGATTGCTGTAGGTAAGCCGAGGGTTGGCATGGCATTGCCTGGGGGTGGCAATGCTAGTAGGAACATTTACTCTGCTCCTGGGAGCATGGAGCACTGAAATGCTTATACACCAACACACACAGCATGAGAAACAAACAGGAATCTACACCTTCTGTTTATGTCTCTGATTTAGCTGATAATGTATTGCCATACAACTTACTTTTTTTTGTCATAGCATCATGTTCTCACATCATTGTCTAATTTTGAGATCAGAATATGAAAAGCTCAATCTAAAAGAACTGGATAATTTTGTATCTCTCTTTAGGATATTTTCTGTTGAGCACATGGAGATACCATGGACAGGATGGGTGGTGGGATAGGAGAGCGGATAGCAGAATGCCCTTGGATTTTGACATAAATATAGAGATTAATTAGAGCTACTTACTCTAGTTATCAAACAAACACCAAGAATCTCTCATGACAGAATTTATCTCTAAAGATACATTTACATTAACAAACAGTGAAGTAAGATATGAGGGATGAAGAAGTCAGCGTTGAAGAACCTGCTTCCACACAAAACAGGTTTCAAGGATGGGAACCTCCTGGACTCAGGTGGACTGCATGCTTATTAGCAGTTGGTGTGCATTTTCTGGTGTTGTTTAATCCCAAGGGAATCCAGTCTGTGCACTCCACCACCACCCTGCAATGTGAAGCAAGGCAAGTGGTGACAGACGGAAAATTCGCTTTGAAAATGCATTGCTGATGCAATTAAAAAAGCTGCCTTAGGCACATCCGGGAATTCCAGGCATAAGATGAAATTATCAGTTCATCAGTTACACAAAACGTTTCATTTCTATTTTGCTAGGTATCTGTGTTCACTGAGGGCCAACCAAGCCAGATGAAGTGGAATGGGCTCCTCTATTGTGAGTCCCTCTTTTGGAGGGCTGTGGGTCTATCACCTCTATCACCAGTTATAGACTCAGGAGTCAATTCATAAGAAGTAATTTTAGAAGCTCTAGACAGAAATCACGCTCACTTCTTCTTTATTTCTGTAACTTAATCTGCATTCATTTACCAGTGTATTAAAAGAAAGGCAGGCAGAAAATAAGGATTTCTGGTTAGAATTATTGGTGCAACTCTAAAGCACCAGCTCTGTCTTGGATCTCTCCCTCAAACCTTTTTCCCCAATGGGGATTTAAGTAGATTGCTAAGTATTTGACAGACCTCAGTATCAAGATCAATACTGAATTAGAAGACATAGCTAAGCATAACCGGGGGAAAATAATTAACAAAATTAAGGAGGGTTTTGCTCTATGGGGAACTATTAAAGTTATCTTTATGGGGTCATGTAAATGTAATAAAGATTCTGCCTGCACCACAATTTAATTCTATATCAGAAATGGTCCCTGTAGATGTACCAAAAGATTATTTTACTAAAATTGAATGTGTATCCTCTTCTGGATTAAGGGAAAAGGGAAGAAAATCTTGAAAGCAGAATGTCGTGAATTTTTCACAACACAGATTTAAAGCTGCCTAAACTTCATCTGTACCATGGTATTTAATTGGTTCAGATGCCACAGTTCACACAAATGGGTATCCTACTCTGTGTGAAAAGGAGAACATAGTGATATAGCTGTGCTCTAGGATGGTATACCTACTCTCCATGACAGACATTAGCCAAGTATTTTTTGTATTTTAATAACACAGAAAATGATAGACAATTATGTGTTAGAAAAATCCCAAATAACACATATGTCTCTGTAAGTATTTGGGTTAATTCTATTTTAAAAAATGTAATGTAAGCATGGTTTTAATTTGGTTGCTATAGAAAAGAATTCAGACAGTAGAGTGTGACGTTTTAATATATCTTTTAGAGATGTGTGCAGCAAACCTGAATTGTTCATTACTGATTTAAATTTTTCTAACTAAATGCTAGCATGCAGCTCTCTGAGGATCTGTTGTTCTTTTTTGCCTCTTCCTTTTCATTAGCGCTTTTCCAATTATACTAAAAACAATTTAATCAGATGAGAAGTTGTCTTAAAGTAATGCCAGTCCTTTTCTTAACTCAATGTCCTGGTTTGACACTCAAAAACAAGGCTATCGTGAGAGAACATCAAACTGAATTCATTTTGCTCTGTTAACGACACACGGATGGTGACCTTCATCTTGGTTCACAGCCTCCTCCGTGGCTGAAAGCATCCATTTAGTATCTGAGGTTTGAAAAGATGATAGTGCTGCCTGAGGACACTTGGTGGGTTTGCACCCTGACTGTATCACAAATCCACATCACCACTGTGCCCTGTGCTTTCTTTTAATGAGGGCCGAGGATGCAAGTGCAGGGAAGCCACAGCATGCTTCTGGAGTATACTTTCTGGCATCTACTGCATCTCTTTTGCTTAGTTTCTGATTCCTGGAATTTTTAACTCAGCATGAGAAGAATGGTCTTTACCATCTCATCAAAATGTTCCTCTGCTGAGTTTCAGGTCAACATAAAATGTTATGTGAGGGTTTTTGGCCTGATTTGATAATGTTCATCTGTGGGATCAGTCCCTGGTGGCACAAAGAGCTTCTGTGCTTGAATAAAGGTTTAAAGGATTGGACCTCTAGTCTCTGCAGTGAACTGGTGTTGCACTAAATACTGGTACTTAGCAAATACCCATAATAAACCACGATTAAACCTCCTTCTAGTCACTTTTTCTTCAGGACTGATAATGTTCAGCTAGCACAATTTGTCCTCTGTTTCTAAATTAGCACTAAACTAGCACTCCTTTCCAGTGTCTTAAATAAATGTCATTTTAAACTAGGAGACAAACACTGTGATTATTATTATCATGAACATCGGCCCAGGTCAAGGTCCCCTCTCCATAGTGGCATCTGCTTCAGAAGGTAGTATGAACAGGAGGAAGATGTGGGTTTACATGTCTCACACGAAAGTTGTTTGTGCAGTAACTTGGTATCTGGCTTAATCCTCTAAGCTCAACCTTTACACCTTTTCTGAAACTCCTGACATTAACACATAGCATTCAATTTTTCATGGGAGAGGCTAACTCTTCCTCTGAATACTGCTGTTTCTGCCTTCACTGACACCCAGTGACATTGACTGTTCAGCTAATTACCAGGTGAAAACAAACCTTTCAGCATTTTGAATCTGCTGTCTTCTCGTTTCACTGTCCTGTAGCACTTGTGTTGTAAGACAGAAAGGAAAGTGTCTTCTACAGGCTGTTATTTTAAATATTTTTGTTACGTCCTCTATTATTGGTGTCCCTTTTCATAGAAAAGAATTGCAAATCCCCTGAGCCTTTCACGGCATGTGATTTTTTTCATGCCTCTAGCCATCTCCATTCCCTTCTAATGATTTTCATTCTCCAGGTCTTCTGGGGCCATTCCAATCCTGCACGTTGATCCCGTGTCCAACCTTGAGCACGAGTCCAGCCTACTTCACCTTTCCATTGTTTGGATGTAAGATTGGACTTTGGTAAGGGGATGTCTTGAGATTCAGCTGCAGCCCATCCTGCCTTCACTGTGTTGAACACAGACAGCTCGGACTGGCCCACTGCCACATGTCGCAGCACAGTGGTATTACCTGGCTGAGGCTGGGCAGAAAAAACAGCTGCTGTGGTCCCTGATCCAGTCTTTGGTACCCCAGCTTCAGACTGTATGGGTAGGCTGTTTGCGTATGAGTCATCCTTTTAACATCACAGATACAGCAACATGGATATGTGGAGCTTAACGGGGAGTACTCTAGGCTGTCTTCTGCTTTTTTGTCTGGTGCAGTAGAGACCTAGCTTAATTCTGCAAACATCCCTTTTAGATTCAGTGAGCAGAACTGAGCACAGTATTCCAGAGGAGGTAAAGTATTTATAATGCCATAAAATACAATGACATTTTATTTTCTGCCTTATTATCATCCAATTTCAGATACATCCAAACACCTTGCCTGCTTTTGTCAAGCACAGACATTTTCAAGTTTAGAACTTCACTGAGCTACATACAAGGATGCTTCCTCCTTATACTTTTACGTTTTATTTCATCAACTTTCCCGTTGCTTATTCAGCTAGTTTTCTCAGGTCATTCTGAGATTTTCATAGTCTTTTTGAGACTTCTGCATCTGAATAGCTTTCATGACTGCAGAAAGTTACTGTCAATATGTTGTTCCTTAACAGAGCTGCATGTAATCAAAATGAGGCACTCAGAGACTTTGGGACTAAACCGACTTTTTGGAGGACTCTGAATAAACTTAGCAATAAACTTTCTCTTTTCTGCACAATTAATTGAAAATATGTTATAGGAAAAACTATTTCAGAGTTGCTGTTCTGGGAATCACGATGACGTGTGATCTTGTTGAGTGGCTGTTTTCTGAATGACTATTAGGGTCAAGCATTAATGTGAACAAGAATGTTTTTACTGTCTTCAGTGACTCTCTGCTGAACCAACTGCCATGTAACCTGCTGCAGTCTCAGTGTGTATACAGTGTTGAGACTTCATTTGCTATTTCTTCCTGTGACTGTCATTGCTAAACCAAAGGGTTTATTTCCAGAGTTCAGGAGTGTTATTTGCAACTTCGCCCTGTGGCTACCTACTTTTTGCTATCTAATATTCAGTTACAAAATGACAGGCTCATGGATAGGTAGCTATCCTTAACAGCTTCCCACTCGCCTATAAACTGAAATGTTGTGAAAAATGTGAAAGAGGATTTGGAAGGGCAGATGGCCCATCCCTGCAAACATTCAATGTCAGGTTGGATGGGGCATTGAGCAACCTGATCTTGTTGAAGATGTCCCTGCTCATTGCAGAGGCGTTGGGCTAGATGACCTTTAAAGGTCCCTTCCAACACAAACCATTCTGTGATTCTGTGATTCTACGATTCCATGACATTGCAGCTCCACTGGATCACTGCTGACTTGTGAGAGAAATGACTGCTTGGATGACAGGCAGCCTTCACAGGTCCAGTTTATCCAACATATTTAGACATCTCTTTGGGCACCTCTTTCCTTCCTGTGCTTTATATTCAGGATTTGGGGTGCTAATTTCTTTACTAACTTGCTTTTATGGTCATTGATAGTTTTGCATTTTTTTGGGTAAAAACAAACAAAACCCCAAAAATGCAAACCTGCAGCTTTTAGTTCCCTTTGTGTGCCTATGATAAGTAACACAAGCAGTTGAGCAGTAATAAAATAGGCTGTTTACACTCAAATCCCGTTCTTTTAAGTTAGATTGTGGATTTCATCATCTGCAAACACCTACGCCAAAATCTGTTGCCTGGAGGTTTGTAATTTGAGGACTCAGAGCTGTGCAGACTTCTGTGTAAGCAGGCAAAAAAACCTACTCGTAAAGGGAAGACACACTCTAAAAAATCCCCCTGGTCTGCAATGATGCAATTTTGGGACACAGTAACACAAGAAATATAAATGATACTGGAATCTTTCACTCCAGACACTCTGTCTCCCTAATGACACATCAAAGTATTTTCATCTAACCTCTCCTGCTAAATCATTGGTAGTATTGGCTAGATATTGATGATAAATGTATCATATTGATAGCTAAATATTGGTAGCTAAATGTATCATAATGCATCATTGTAACATCTCCAATACCTGCTGATAAATGGCTTCAATCTCTTGCTACAACAGCAATTTATGAAAGAATATCATATAAACTTCAAGATAAAGTCCCACAATTTGAAGAGATTGCCTCTTTTTACACTTTATAAATAGAAGCAAAGATTGTACATCTCCTCCAATATATGTGTTGAAACAGTCTACTGTAATTCCCAAAAGGACAAGTATAGAGCTCAAAGGGGAGCTCTTCACTGGTCTAAATTGTCATAACTCCAGGAGAGGTACAGCAATTTACTCTATGGAAGGATCTGTCCCCAGGAGCCTGGCTGCTGTTACCTCTCCACCTCAAGCTTTACCAAAGTGATTTCTTTTTTTCTCTGCTTTTGCAAGGAACCCTCACCCAAAGACACCTAGCTGCTTTGGGATCTCCAAAACGGAACAGATGAAGGATCCCATGCTTTTAAAAGAAATTACCTTAGTGATCTGCAGCAGATGCTTCCCCTTTCAAATACTTTCCAAAGGAGCATAATATTAGTTTCTAATAATAAAAAGTCTTAAGACATTTATTCTGTGATAGGAAGCTTTTATGAGCCAGATAAGACACCGACCTGATTCCCTTTTTGGCTGAACTTGCACTCATTAAGGTCTTGTGCTGGGCAAGTGGAGGGGTAAAAAATTCCAAAACAAATATTGTCAAAATATTTTCAAAACGTTTCAATAGCTGTTTTCAATGAAACACAAGTGGAAGTCACAAAACAGATGACAGTGAGGCACATTTCCACCTCTGAGTTAATTTATCTCCAAGCTGTACTTATAAAATGTTTTGTGTATCACCATCATTTATTTCTGGTATGAAATAAATATACACATGCATTTCATCTAATCAAGGCAGGGTACAGGCAGGAACTAGCTAACAAAGTGTTCCCCATGATCTTTTAATGTACCTCTTCTCTTTCCTATATTCCCTTCAAATGTCATCTACTCTTGTCTTTTGTCAAACTGTTGCAAGCATGAAAATAATAAATAATACATACTTTGTATTCCAGCAACTTTATACAAGTGCTCTTAACATATAAGCTCTCCAGCGAGACAAGGGAGAGAAAATTTGACTTGTAGCTCTCTTATCTTAAAATGAGTGAGAAACCATTATGTTCCATTTGTGGCACATCCTGCATCCAGTGCCCGGCAGCTGAGGGAGGGAAGATCTTTCCTCAGTACATATAGCACCGGCATATCAACAGTAACACTAGTTCTTGAAGCAGAGACCCCCCACGAGCCCACAGGAAAGCCCCCAGGAGGTCTGCGAGCCAGCTGATCTCACATCCCGGCAGCGCTATGGTGATGTGGACTAACCCCAACGGGAGCATGGTGGCAAGCCAGGGGTATGGAAATCTGCTTGCAAGAAGCTTTGGGAAAGGTTGCCAACACATGAACAGCTCTTCCTAGGAAAAGAGGACCTTGTTTTCATCGTGCTGGGGGTTGCTGGGCAGTGAAGAGGGCTTGCAGCTTAAACTTTGCTTTGTCCTGTGTTTGTGTAGGACAGAGCTAGTCCTCCCTTTCTTCCTTCAGATATCTCAAACTCTTAGGAATTTGGTTAGGCCTCCCTGGACTCTCCTGCCTCCACTTTCGGGGTGATGCAACACCAAATTAAAATGAGAATTAATGGAAGGTGCCAAGAATCTAGCAGGTCTTTGCTGGCCATGGATACCCTGGCCACTGAGGACAGTTTTAAGGTCCCTCTTGCTCTTCTGTTACCACAGAGAGAAAGTCAAAAGGGCCTTCATGTGTCCCACAGGCCCCCCTGTGCAGAAGGTATAGGGATTGCTGGAGGGCAAAGGGGACTGATCAAGGACTTCATAATTAAATAAAACAAATTAGCAAATGCCAGAATCAGCCACTGGTTCTAACAAAATGGTTTAGGGTAAATAAACACTCATGCATTTCTACATAAACCCAAAGTTTGTATGGAGGAGATCAAGGCAAGTAAACCCTGTCATATTCAGCTATACGTTTATCTAGTAAAATTGAGCATATTTCTCAAGTCTCAGACAAGGCAGATCCCCTAAGTGCACCTGTTTGATTTTGTTTGTTTGTTTGTTTGTTTTCCTGTCCTTCCAGCTGCTCACATGACCAATAACTAAGTAACACCATTATAGTAAAACAAGCTGCACAGCAAAGCTGCATTTACTGGAATGATGTCACATTATTGTTTCCATTCCATTAAATGTTTACTTTAGGCCTTTTATAACCCTTAGAAGTATAAAGGTTATTCTTCCAGTCTCAAAGAAATGCAGTGAGAGGCAATTTTCCAAGTGG
Organism: Ibidorhyncha struthersii; assembly: GCA_013398815.1. Classification (NCBI taxonomy): domain Eukaryota; kingdom Metazoa; phylum Chordata; class Aves; order Charadriiformes; family Charadriidae; genus Ibidorhyncha; species Ibidorhyncha struthersii. The sequence goes on along the minus strand of VZSZ01009698.1, from coordinate 60,621 downwards.
TGCAAAAAAGTTATGCACACAAATCTCATTATTCATGCACTCAATAAGAAAGTTTAGTTCCCTGCCCGCTCCTGCCCCTCCCGGCTTTCTCAGCAAGATGCAGCAAGATTTAGAAAACAAAGAGATAAAATGTTTTGGCCTGAGTGCCAGTGAAAAGAAGGCGATGTTATTTTTCATCAATTATTCTGCATTATGATTTGATCTACTTCACCCCCTGCACACTTTAAGCAAAGCATTCGCAGAGCGTAGGATTAATACATACAAGCTACCTCATGTATATGACCTTTTCAACTTGATGGTACGAGATTTAGGATATGTTCTTCTTTTTTGTAACAGCAGAGTGTTTCGTTTTATTTGCCAGACAGACACAGAGGAATGTGTCAAGTGTTCTGAAAATCAAGGAATTAAACCCAAGCATTCAAAGGGCCCAGCTGTTTCTTGGGAAGTGTTACAGAGAAATGAAAAATCTCTGAGTATTATGTGGCATTATGGCAAATGTTACCTGTGATATGCTGGCAACATAGAGCTGAGGGTAATCATAAACTCAGGGAACAGATCACTTACATTATGTTATGTTTGCATTGATTAAGGCACAGAAATCTTCATAGATCTGGGTCAATAAACAGGAGAACAAACTGCAACATTTCTTGTGGCTCTGGAAAGAACAGATTTAAGAGACTGTGATTGTATTTCACAGGGCTGTGTCTTACAGATCCTTTTTAGTCTTCACCTGCTCATAGTAATTGAAGCTTCCAATTTTAATCAGGAATAAAAACAGTGAGAAGGATACCTTGATTTGAAGAGCTGATTTTATTATTGCTTTGGATTTGTACTTGGTAATTAACTTAGTTCTCACTGACTGGCATAATAATTAACACAAGCTGATCTGAAACCATATTTGCAATGTATGTTTGATACATTTCAATATCTTCTTTATCATATAAATATACTCAGTGAGAGTACGAGAATTATTATAATTTGTTCAGATGCTTATGTTTTACATTCCTTTTATCTCAGAAAATGTTAAAAGACTTTTCTAAATGATTACTTTATTTGGGGTTTGTATCAAAATGCATTGAGGTGGAAACTAAAAATCAATTTAAATGCATAAAATCGGTTAAATTAATTGTATTTAACTGTCTTAAACATATGGCATCACCATTTTTTCCTTATAAAAAGGAAACTTATTTAAAACTAGCCAGATTACTAAATGAATGAAGCAGATACATTATTTACTGACTGAGAGATTATTTCCTGTCTCCAGGAGCTAATACATAGATGTCTAACATGCAGATAAATGGCTAGTGAGATAATCAGAAGTGCCTATAGGGGCTAGTGCCTCATTTTCCCTGAAGTCAATTGGAGTTAGACATTTAATCTGTAGGAGACATTTCGAAACTCCCACTGGTCATCTGTCTCCATCTCCATGCACCAAAATATCTTTGGAAATCTGACCCCTCACCATTAGGGTTTTTTCCATATTATCTTCTCCACGTTTTATATTTATAGGCTAGTAGAGAAAACAACCTTGCATTTTCAGCCTTCAATCCATTTCTGAATTTTGCATGAGCAATGCCAATTAAATGGCAGAAATACTTGTTGTACCTCCTAGTTCAGCTAAAACAGACATCAAAGAAAACAGAGGCTTTTCTGTACAGTAAAACATTTGAAAAAGTGCAAACCCCAGTATCAGCATCACAGTAAATGCAGGAAAAGTAATACATTTCTGGATTTGCATACACAATAATTATTTTAATAAAGTCTATGACCTTAAAAATTTAATGTTTTTCTACTCATTCCCCAAGTAGTTTTATTTGAGCCACGGAGTAGGAGAATCTTTCTAATACGCTGAAATAATGCTGAGAAAATTTAAGCTTTAATAGAGGTTATTAGTGTTTTATATCTGTTTTCAGTTTTAATTTTAATGCATTTAATTTGACTATATTTTTTAATTAAATATAAACATCTGTGTTTAGTCTAACTTCTGAGCCCCTCTAGAAATTCCCAGCAACCACACCAGGTGCCTGGGCTGCCGGTACAGTCACTGGGGCATCACATCTCTCCGACTAGAACCTAAGCAGGGCACTGCAGAAATTACCAGTGTGAAAACCATACCTACCATCTCAAATTTGGCCTTCCAGTGACTTCTCTGATGTACTTTCAGGTGCTTACTTGTACTCAGGATGCCGTGCCTGAACTCTCTAATGGATTTAGACAGCTACATCTTTTCTTTAAAAGCCTAAATGTATTGGTGCCACAGCTTTACCCAGTAGGTCAGTGGTTTGAGCTTTCACCTTGCTTGAATTCCCTCTTCTGCCAGGGAAGGTGTCGTAAGACACAGTCCATGCGACCAGGTAAGCAGGGACTTTCTGAGATGGGAGCCCTCCTTAATCCATCTGTTGAGGTTTTACCATTTTGCATACAAATATTTTCCCACAGGGAGGTGACCTAACCACTTGGCTGCACTGTCATTCTTCTTTCTCTCTCTGCCTCAGTCATATGGAATAATTACAGCAAACATGAAGCAGCGCTAACAGGAGAAAAAGCGTTTTTTCCATGCCTAATATTTTATATGCTCCTACCAGGATGGTTTCCTGGCAGGAAAAACTGCATTGACCTACGTTCTTCTAAATCCAGGGCAGGTTTTGTCAAGCTGTGGAGTAAAAACAACAGCAAATAATCACTCCAAAGATGATGAAGGGACAGAAAGCCTTGCTGGGATCTCTAAACTAGTCACAGGTGTGGCATGCTGTGTCTGGTCAGCACTGAGATGTTTCTCTGCATGCCTAGAGGAATTTTCCCCATGGTTAGTATTGGAAACATATTGCTGACAAACTTTAAACACCTCCAGGGTTAAAAGAGAGTGGAGTTAGGGGTGTGTGTGCATGTATCACATTTAAGCATTCAGTGTGATTTATCTCATCTAACTTTAGTGATTTGTAGATGATGAATCATCAAAGTTTTAGATATTCAACTTACACAGCATGAACTGAACTCCAGAGGTGTCTGTTTCTCTTCAGTGTAAAAGAAGCGTAATAGGCCCAGACTAGACACCTAATCCTAACTCAGCTTCATTTAAGCAAGATGAGATCTGCTACTAAATTGTAGTTCAGGTGTACCTGATATTTCAAGGGTTTAATTCCCTGTTATGCTCATGTTTTCTACTGGATGAGAAATGATTATTCCAGTATGTATTTTGAAAGCTTTGTACATATTAAAAAATAATAAATCATATTTCTGAAAATAGAAATATTTTAATTCCTCACTGAAGACTAGAAATATGAAATTCCCATTAAACTGGTTTGATCAGGCTAATTTTAGCAAAATCAGTATTGCTGTAACATTTACAATGTCACCTTTTTTTGTAATTATTTCTAGAATCTCCTGCACCTCGGTGCCCTGTCTGTAAAAGAAAAGTAAACAGACCTCTATTGGACTTTCTTTTCCCATAAAAAAAAAAATAATAGTCTAGGAGCAGGACTTCAGTCTTACAGTTTATTCTCAAGGGGTGGATTTCAGGTCCTGCACCTGAGTCTGCAGTACAAGAGCCTGGTTCCTCAGTTTACATGCGTGCGTTTTGACCAACAGTCTTTTAGGGATGGAGGGAACTACTGAGACTGTCTGGCCTAAACCCCTGCACGGATTTCACCTTCTAATTTCTACACTGAGCCTTAACTTGCAGTTAAGCTAAAGCATATTTTACAGAAGAACATCCAATCTTAAACACCCCTTTTACCCATTGGTAGTGTTCCCAGTAATTAATTGCTCAGTACTTAAAATTTGGCCCCTTAATTCTACCCTGACTTTGTCTAGTTTGAGCTTACTGTTGTATCCTACTGCTCATTCTTTCCACTGGGTTGTGAACCTGCTGCTATCATGAATTCCTTCCCTATGTAGATTACAGATTGACCAAATCCCTTCTTTTATCCGCTGACTAAATACTCTTAGTTTCTTGTACCTTGCTGCGTAGGATATGTTTTCCAGGCACTGTATCACTCCCACATATTTGTTGTAAGCCTTACAGATTTTTTTCCCATTTTTAAGTGTAGAACTGGGCATGCGATTCCAGCCAGAACCTCACTCTTTTAGCATTTCTAGACTCCTACACAATACTGACATGTCAGTATGTTAATAGATGATACCTGCTCTCTGTTAGCCATGGTGCTATAGCTGGGCTCATATTCAGTTGGTTAGCCATCGCAACCCAGCAGTCGTTTTCCAGGAGTACTGGTTTCCAGGTCGTAGTTTTTCACTCTGTTAAGTCTGACTTACATTCTTTGCTCCTACATATATGACCCTGACTTTATCAGTATTGAAATAATATATTTTGAAGTAGTTTATTTCACCCAGCAATCCAAATTGCTTTACAGAACTAATCTGTTCTTATTACTTACAACATCAACAACATTTGTGCCAGCAGCAGGCTGTACTAGCAATTATTTTATACTTCCTCTCAGGTGATTAATAAACATATCAAATAGCTTAGGCCTGGTAAGCAGATTCCTGCAAGAACTCACCAGAAACTCCTACATTATGATAATTACCCAATTACAACACACAAATTTCCAAACTATTTAAAATGTGCTAAACTGGTACTGTACAGTGCTAAACTTTTAATCACAACATAGTGTGATTTTGTGCCAGTTGCCTTACAGTGTCAAGCTATATCATGACAGAGTGTCTACCTCTGTCAATAAAGATTGCCCTTCTATTAAAAGCATATGCTTTTGATCTCCCTTAGACTTTCTAAATACTGCTTTGTCTTGATGCTATAGCCTACAGCTACTATTTTCCTGTTTTCCTTACTCATGAGAAGCTTTCAGAACATCACATGCAGCAGCATAAGGGATATTAGCATGATCTGCCAGCTACTTTGCAGTCCTCCACCTTTGTGTGCTACCAACATGTTCCTGTCTGCTAAGCACTGGCAAAGATTGTTTCTTCATTGAAGAATATTGTCCTGAGTGTTCAGTCTCTGGTAAGAATTGCAGTTTTCAGATGTGGCCAAAAAAGGAGGAATCCCCTGTGCTGGTATTTAAACTTTGCACTGAAGCATGTGATCTGTCAAACCCACACAGATGTCTGTTGATGTCCATCAGTTTCACGGTTCTGCTTTGTACTGTAACACCAAAAGGATTCAATTAAAAATAAAGTTAATAACTTAGGAACCAAGCAGGCATTAAAGACTGGTTTCAAGACATTTACATAAAAAGTCTTTAAAAATCCTGAACCTTTCTAATGACTTGGGGGGAGACAAATAAGCAAATGTGTAAGTATATATAAATGTATATCTATAAAAAGTTCTTTTTTTCCCAAAGAGATTGATCACATGCAGTTTTATGCTGTGATTTCTTTAAACTTCCCATTTGAATTTGATCTTTCACTGGAGATTTTATCATACCCAGTTATTGTCAAATCAATAATTCATTTTATTTCATCCTGGTGAGAGTCACTTACATGATATCTTTATTTTAAAACAAACTATCAATTAAAACAGAAAACCTGTCGCCAAGGTAGGACAAAAAGACAGCAGCCAAAATAAGGTTAGTGACAGGTTCATAATCAAAGTCCGTCTCTCTATTGAGAAATAAACACTTGTGAGGATTCTCAGTGTGTTTTACAGTCTTAACGGCTGTCAGGTCTCCCTTGATTGACCCCGAATAAAATCTAACTGGGGGTGACAAAAAAATATGTCCATCAACTTTGCTCATGCATTACAACATAAAAATTGACTGGAGTCATTGACTACAGGTAGCAATGAGCAAAACTACACAAGATAAATACTCTGGTTTGTGGATACTCATTCACTCCACTTTCATCTGCCACCTTGATTTTTGAATTGGGCATTCATGGATAAAAAGTAGGTGATCTGAAAAAATCGTGTGTGTCTTTTAAAAGACAGTATCGTGTTATGTTACTCCCTTCACAGAAATTTATGTTACATGGTGTTAGACCATGGGCTAAGCTTAATGTAACATGATGCATTAAAAACTGCACATCATGATTGTAATGTGTGTCAGAACAATGAATTGTTATATCACATATCTCTTCATTTGTAGGTAGGGGACCCATGGAAATAATTCGCAAAGGGATATATTCTCCTTTTGATGCACGCACATAAATCCCTTTTTCTCTCACTACTTCCAGCTCTTCATCTAATGGTTGGTCTGAGCTAGGAAAAACTGTTTTTAAAAAAGCCTTGAGTTAGCTAAAAAGGTTTGAATTGTAACTTAGCATTTATTATAGGCACAGTTTCACCCTCACAACTGTGTGAGAGGGCTGTTTTGTAACCTGCACTCCCCAGTAGCGTAGTATTTGAGGAATCACCATTGCTGCCCTTTCTACCCAGGGTAAATTGTACTGTCAGTATAACTTTGCTGAAGATGAGTAGGTTTCCTTCTGATTTTATACCAGCACATCCCAGTGGGCTACTTCCTTTTCACAGAAGCATAGATGAAATCAGAATCCATGCCAGTGGTGTCTGGAGAAGGTACAAAGGCAGAAAAGGGAATGGAGTTCGCCCCTGACTCTTTTCAGCTTCTGCGTGGTGCCTCCTTCCTCCTTTCCCTAACTTCCCCACGTCATCAAGCCTCTCGTGTAACAAAACACAGCTCCCACTTGATTAACCATGTTCAATAGGTATCGCACAAACTCCACAGCAGCAACTCATTCTATCCTTGTCCCACCCCATGGCCTGTGCTACTTGCCTGGATTTGTGGCACTGAACAACTCCCTAAGCATTTTTGGGGGCATATTTGTGGAAGATCTTTTTGACCAGTGATGATCACCTGATAAGAAAGTGGGCCAAGAGATCTACTCTAGAAGGAATACTGATACAATGTTGTACGCTCACAACCAGGGAAACTCATTCTTGTGCACTTAAATGGTGCCTAACTTTGTGCTGGCCAGCTGTACAGAGGTTAATTTTATCTACTGCATATATAAAAAAAAATTAGGAGACACTACTGACTTTTATTTAAAATCCAATCTTATTTATGTAGTGCCCCTTAGGGAGGCTGAATGAAATTTGCTTTTTCTACAAAAAAAGATAAAATTTGAAGGCTAAATAATTTCCACATTTTGTTTTATCATAAATGAAAATGAAATTATATTCAAACAGCACAGATGGTTTTGATGGATAAACAAAATAGTATAAAAGCTCATTGAGCATTTACTTATTAAAGTAATGGTCTCAGTCCTCAGCTGAAGCAAATGTACATTTGGCATGGCTCTGGCCGTGGGTTTTTCAAGCTGTCTAAACCAACTGGTAATGGACAAGATGATGGAAACTGCCACTGGGCTTTAGTGGACTTTAGAGGTGACTGCACCTCCTTCTGCAAGGTACACTCTGACCTCAGCAGCATAGATGGAAGTGGCATCATACCTCTAATTTAGACTGTATCAGCTGACAAACGTGTTGGCTCTATAGTGCAAATGAACTAGTGGTATAACACAACACAGCTGTACTGCAACAGCCCTGTTATTTCAGAAACTATCTTACTAAAGCCAAGGAAATGAATTTAAAAGGGGAGGAAGGGATTATGATGAGAGTATGGGTTTAATGATACATACTATTTACACAGATTAGCTGTGTGTTTCTTAAGGATAGTCTTTAACTGGGAGACGTATTAACTGGGAATTGCTAATATCAGAGGGACTTGTGGCATACTGGAATGCCTTTAGGTCTGTCTGCTCTTTTCCTGCGACAAAGCATACGTGCAGCATTAACTTCTTAAGCTGGTCTGTAACAGAGGATGTTATGAGTTGTGGGAAGTGCTTTGCAGCCTGGTGTGCTCCCTTGCATGCAAATTGGGTGCACTGTGAACATTTCAGATCAAACATCTATTACAGAGTTGTTTATGTGTGCATAGACCTGAGCTCATCAGCTGATTAGGTGCTTCCAGTCCTTCGTTCTTAAGCGAAATAGGAATGAGCAGTAATCACTACATGTGCTCTTATCCAGAAGAAATAAACAAGACCTAGCTGGATTATTTAGACAGAAGGCAGAGTACATTGGCAGTGACAATTACACCCACCCAAATAAATTTGTGCAAAACATGTAGCAAACTTCCATGCGGTGGAAGTATTCCTCATGCAGAGCCAAATGAAAGCTGAGAAGACCAGATGACGCTGCTCAGAGGACAAAAAGTCGTATTCACAGCAGCTGCAGCTTTACATGTGAGATGCTGGGAGGGAGCAATACAGGAGAATGTGTAAAGATACATGTAAGGGTCCCATGTACAGAATGACTTGCTCCATGTCAGCATAGCTAGAGCATCAGCAACCTATGCTTAGGCACCTGCCTCTATGCAATAATGTGCACGTAACGATGTAGGACTCAGAGATCTTACGAAAAACCTTCACGCAGACACAACATAAGAATAATGCTGGCAAAATTCATTGAAGAATTGACAGTTTCTGTACCACCCAAAAGGTACAATAGGATTCACAGTCTTCCTGACAGTGTATTCAACTGTGGTGTAACATCACTAATTCACATAGAAACATATCTATGACTGACTAGGCTAGACATTGTTTCAAAGGAGTTCTGGAAAAAATAAAAATATCTTTAATTAAAAAAGGAGCATCTGTCCTGGAAAGCACCACACATACTTCCCTGGATATCCAGAAATAAAATTACTATTTTTTAAAGTGTTAATTTATATGTTTCAGGTACTAATACAAACATGTATTAATAATAAAGTAGATCATGCTTTTAGACACATTTTACAGTATACTTCAGCATCCACTGTATTTCTACCAGTCTGTTAACACTGAGGGGGCAGACAGGTTCTTTAGAGATCCTTGGCAGAAAGATGACAGCACTAAGCTGTAATTACAATTAAACACTTCTTTCAGGTTATCATTGTATTTGCTTAAATATGAACTTGGATTTGGTATATTATCATCTGTTGAGTTACTGAATTAGCTGTAAGAAAACAATTACATTCTACTTCTAAAATTCAGTAGCTGAGCCTAAATGCTGCCAGTGACATGTTTTAATGCTTCAGGTCTAGAAATAAAACATTTGTAGCACTTGGAAACACTGAATTATTTTTCTGAATATTGTTGCTTCTAGGCAATTTTTATTCTCAAACTGATATTTGTTGTTGGCCTTCTCACTTGTGGAACAACTATGTCAAAACCAGAAATGACATCAAAGACTATTTTGGAAAAAATAATTGACGTGTATGTGCATGGTGGTAATGCAGCTTTCCTTGCAGCGGTCTGTATTTTCAAAGCATATGTAACATAAGTGGAAATCCTGCTGCCTTGGAATTGTTTAGAGAATAGCTTCAGCCCCAGCATGACTCTAAACAGCTTTCTAAAGCCAGATTAGTAAGATCTGAGTTTCTGAAGAAGGGGCTACATTTTCCCTTACACCTGCCAGAATGCTGCTCTCCTTCCTCCACCTCCTGCACAGATGACGGCAGGTTTGCATATCAAATACAAAACACATCTGTGAACTTGTCTCCAGGTCATAGTTGTTCATGGGATTACGCAGACTGTTCATTTTGAGACCTGAGTCTCTCGGCAGAGACAACCTGCGGAGCCAAGGCTGTGTTTTGGCTGGCCCAGCACGCAGGTACCCAGTGAAGCTTGCTGGTCTCTGTAACAGGGGTCACGTTCATCCTCCTCTGCGGAGAGGACACAACTCTGCAGATCTGAGTGATCTTGGCCCTCCCTGTGCCATGTCTGAATGGGGCCCGATGGTGCTAGGTGCACTCCCACGGCTGCTGGCTAACGACCTGTAACTGGCAGGTCACCAAAAGCAACATGACATCCTCCCTTGCAGTCAGCTTTTCTCAAGAGATATCGGTCACTGGAAGTGCCAAGAGCCAGGGCAACCGACTAACACTGGATGATAGGATGTGGGGGGAAAAAAAAGGCCTCTGTAGACGTTCCTGATCTGCACTCCATTGAAACTATACTTACCTTTCTTACTTATTCAGTGAAGCTATTTTTCTTATTGATTGAAATGTGCATTCAGGGGAAGTTCTTTCAAACACGTACCTAAAGTTTGGGGTTTTTTTTTAGAATTTGACCCCTTAAATGGTTAGCCTCAACTAAGTATAATCACGAAAGAAAACAGCCCTTGAACCATCGGTCAGTTCTAATAACTCTAGAACTGAGCTGCCAGTGCTCATGTCGCCTCTTTCTTTGATTCTAACAGTCACTTGACACTAAATGGACAGACGGGTTCTTTTAGAGATCCTTGGCAGAATGATGACAGTGCTAAGTTGTAGTTAGAATTAAAGCTTTGTTTTCTTAACAGGATTTGATGATTAGTATAGCATAGTATTTATGATCAGAATGGCACAGGATTTCTACAAGAAGAATCAGTGTGGTGCAATTTATAAGTAGTATAATACAGAATTTTATGACACAATTTTACTTACGGTTTTTAATCACCTGGACTTTTTGCAGATCGGGTCGGATCTTAATACATGGTTTGCTTTATCAATATGACAATCATAATCTAGACTCAAAAATCATGTGAAAGAAAACGAGCCACTCCCTCAGTCCCTGGAGGAAGCAGGTGATGGTGGAGACTTCCCTGGCCACCGGGGGATCACATTCTCACTGTCTGGCAGCAGTTCTGGTCCAAGTCCCCTCAGGACTTGTAACTGCTTAGCTTTACTGACAGTGCTCTGGGTGCTGTTACGCTTTTCCCTGTTCTGTGGTGGGGTCATCAACGCCACCAGGTTGGCCTGGGACCTTCAAGGCCAGCAAGGAAGGCAGTAATCGGCCTGG
>VZSZ01009698.1:39039-49289 GCA_013398815.1 Ibidorhyncha struthersii | reverse complement strand
CGCCGGGGAGTGCTGGGTGGGGCTGCCGGGGTGTGCCGGAGGGTGGCCCTGGCACAAGTTCTGCCATGGCTGCCGGCATCTTCCCCTCACGCACCGCCGTCAGGAACAGGCCCTTCTTTTCCGAGACGACGGTTAAACAGGGGTTTTGTTCTGTTTCCTTCGTGGTTTTGAGAGCCAAGGGGAGTCACGGTGCCCCGTCAGCGTACAGGGCAGTCTCGCCGGATACCTTGCCGAGGCATGAAGTCTTACCTGTTTTATCAAAATAACTGTTAAATGGGTTATTTCTGATTCGAAAGTTCACACTGTGAAACCGATGGTAAACTCATCACCTGAGTCTCGATTATGCCTAGTTCTAGCACAGTCTTATTTTTAAAGAAAAGTTGTATTTTACCTGTCTGAATTTGTCTTAATATGACTGTGAAAGCAAGGGTTTGATGTTAAATATTTGGTCACAGTGGGGTTTGTTAAGGCTGCACCCTGCAAAGACTGCTCTGGCTCATGCAGAGAGAGTAATTACGATGCATGTCAGATCAGGATGTTGAATAGTGCCGTTTTGTAAAATCAGCTTCGTATTATGACTTACCTAATTTAAGTTAGGAAAAGACTTAATAGTAAGATGGGCACGGTTTCTAATATCTGATTAGCTTTGTAAAATTAGACTTGAAAACTAGAAAAGTAAAATGAATGCAGATTTATCACTGTTTATGCTAAATAAAGGCACTTTTGAGTTCCTGGGCTCCAAATGGGGAGTAGTTCTCAAGTAGTGCTGCGAGCAAGAAGCTGGTTATAGGCTTGTAAGGTCCTGTTTCCTGTCACTACGCAGGACATGCAAATCATGAATTTTTAAGCTTTAGTGCTGTCTTATTGAGAGGCTTGGTGACTGTCTTTTGCTTTGGGTCACTTTCATGGCCTGTGCTATGCTACTGGCTTTGCTGGACAGGAACATTTTAAAAAATGTCCTCTGTTCATTTTTAAGTGGATGGTGCTTTGTGCTGGTTTTTATAGGCAAAGTATTCTGAGGTATAGGGAAATAAGAATTACTTTGGTTAATGTTTTGTTAGTCTGTATTATTTTTGTTAGCTAAAAGTATAATTTATTTGTCTGGTGATTTTTTGAGAAAGCTGTTGTATCTAAGAAGACACAATTTTGCTTTTGTAGAATTTGTAATTTGCAGAAGTTTTGCTGCTGGCTTATTTCTGCTGTTTGATATTTTTACTGAGAGAACTGTGTGGTAATACTGAATAGCATTTTGGGTGACCATTGCTTAATGCTAAGTCATCACAAAAGTTACCTGAACAAGCTTTTTCCTCATGTGCATAGATTGGGAAACAGTGAAGGGGGAAGGTCTTTACTAGGCAATGAACAACTGTGTGGAGACCCCAGCAGAGCTGGTACAGGCCTGCCTGTTCACATGGTGAATGCTGTACCATGTGACTATGTTCCCTTGGACCTCAAAGTGGCCTAATGATGCCAGTGTGGTTATGATGCCAGCGTGGTTATGCAGATAACTGCCTGTGGAGCTAGCTCAGGGTCTGTATGCCACTGTCCGTAGTGCTTCTAACTCTGAGATTAGCTTGCGTGTTCTTTTTCTCCCTGTCTCTGCTTCTGCAGTTTAACTGAGCCTGAGAGAGCTGAGAACAAGAGGTTAAAAATTAGTAGTGTCGGCCTGTCCTGTGTGAGCAATTTCTTTACTGCTTAGTATGGTTCTTCTGTTTGTTCACTTGATTTATGGAAATCCGTAGATGCTGGTTTTGATTTTGTTCCAAGCTTGTTACATCCAAGTTACCAGAGTAGGTGGCTTAAATTCCAACTGGATATCAGTTCAGTCACAATGATACTAACACAGTTCGAATATACAGTCAGTCAAAAATAACATACAGAAAGTTTCTATTGGCACCCTTTCCCTGATGTTATACACGCCTTTTTGCTGGCTTTTGGCTTCTCAGGCCACTGGCTCGATTTGGTAGTGGGGATGGGTGAAGTTAAGTCATCAGCATTCCAAGTCCTTTGTTGAGAGGAGTATGATGTTGATTGTTTTGTACTTCTCAGAGTCTGCATATAGAAATGCATGTAAAAAATCCACATCTTAGTTTTTCTTCATTATTTCGCACCCCATGTTTTATCTAAATTTACTGCTTACAGTGTTTTACATGTGTTGAAGAGTTTTTCTTTGTTATCCTAAAACTGATTTTAGCCATCTCTCAGGGTTGCATTCCTTTAACCAATATTTGACCAATATTGGTGAGTTGCTTATAGCGCCAGGACATTTCAGCATCTTCCTGTGCCTGTGTTTTCAAGGGCTCTGCTGTCATCCCATGCGCCTGCCCTCCTAAGATTTGATCTTTTATGCTACTTTTTTTTATTCTAAATCAGGGATAGCTCATCTCTGTTAGTAACAAAAATTAATACAGTAGTGTTACACTACACGATTTCACAAAGCTGAGCAAAAATTAAAGCAGGTAATTGTCACCTAGTCATAAGAGCGTTTATAGTTAAACAAGTTCAAAAACAAACAAACCCAAAACAAAACTCTAGGCTGGCCGAGACATGTCCAGGCAAAGTCTGACTATTCCTGAGAACTATTTTGTAAGTCTAATACAAATCCTGTGGCCTCTTACAAACAATGCTTAATGAATTACAGTATGTTTCAGGGGTAATTATAGGTGGGCATTCCTCTGAGCTGAAACAGTTGCCACTTGTGACAGGAGAGGACTTGGTGTTGGTCCACGATGGCTTATGCTAATCTAAAACTGAGGGGCTGTGTTACAGCCTCCTCCGTTGTGCCCTGCATAAGGCCTTAGGTGGCCCCCCCATTTGTATATTTGAGGGAGCTGTTCCACTGGAAAATAACCAGGACTGGAAAAAAAAAAAAAGTTATTTTGAAGGATGAGGCCTGCCTGGACCAGCTCACCCCGTAACTGTACACATTTCAGGGACAGTACAAAGAAAGGGATGAAAGCATTTGGGGAAATAATACAAATGCAGTCAACAGGATTTGGGTTTCCTTTTGGAGAATGGCTGTGTGAATAAGCAAGTAAACTTAGCTTGTGTTTGTTGTGTGGTAACAATATGCACATCTACAGTTACTCCACAGTAGTTGGCATACTGTAAGTGAAGGAAACTTTAAAAAAAAAAAAAAAAAGAGGGAGATAAGGAATGTTACCTTACACTCCCTGCAGAGATGATACAGCAGCAGCTCCCACTGCTCTAACAGTTGTGTGCAGATACAAGAAGAGGTATGGCTCTGTCATACTCCAACCTTCCTTCTCCAACTAGAAGCCTAGTTATGTACTCTCTACTACAGTGGGCATGCATAACTTGAGTCAACTTATGAACATTTGCCCTCTTATTTTGGACTAGAACAACTATATAGGTATTTATTCCTAGTGTGTGAGAAGACTCACATAGAGACTTATTAAACATGCCATAAAGTGACTGACTTAACACTTCAATTAATTTTCCTTATTTTTTTCTGTGTTTGCAGTTTAGAAAAGTACATCCAATTTAGCCTGTAATACTGATTTTCAAGCGCATTCAATGCTCAGGCTATAAAAGTATATAAAAAAAGATAAGGGTCAAGAACCATTAGGATGTATTGAACTTTTTCGACATTTCATTTGTCTCTTTAATCATCTGCTGTAGCACATTCTTTTCTCTCATTAGTTACCTAACTCCTCACTTTTTTTCAAACTAAGAACAAAGCAGCTCTTCTGCTTTGGGATTTTTTTTTAGCTGTATATCACAAATTCTTTGTGTGCCCCTTTCAAGAGACTATGTAGTATAGGTCATGGGTACTTTGCTTGCCTTCATATTTCTTACATTGCTGTGTATGAGTGTAAGAAATTTAAACTAGGAATGGGGAGAACCTTTTGCTTTTTTTTGACCAACCTGATAGCCAGGCTCTTGGTGATTGCATACTTTCTTTAGTTTGTCATTCAAAAATAAAAAAGTAGATTTGATGAGTATGAATAATAATGTGTGCTGTATTTGTGGCTTATGTCATAACAAGCAATACTTCTGATTTTGTCACTTCAAAATAGTCTTATTCTCAGTAAATCCAAACTTAGACAACCTGCTGGATAGTGAGGGAATTGATTAGAAAAAAAAAACTTTAAAAAATATCTTATTCTCAATTCAGATTGGCAATGATTTTAGAAACTACTGCAAACAAAGTTGGGTCATGTGAAAATTGCACTGACATTTGCCCATAGTTTCCATCTGATTAAATGGAAGTGACACCAGTAGATTAGAATGAGACTAAGACAATTCACATTGCAATTGTGTTAGTTTAACTTTAACAATCTTTTAACACTCTTGTTTAAATGTGGCTGACATACCATAATTACAAATCTACAAGCCTTGATTATAGAATTTTACGTCACGAACCTATGGGGAAAGTGTATTGATTTTTGTAAAGCAGCTCTTTTTTTAAAACCACCTTTCTAAAACTATGGAATCTTCCTAAGATTGTTCTTTTGCCTGTTGCACTGCTGTTGATAGTTTTTTCTCTTTGTGAACTGTCATCATACTGCCAAGCAATTTACACTGTGCATCGGGGGTTTTGTAATTATTTTTTCTCCAGCCACAGAAAGTTCTGCAAGTTACACAAAACTGTTGGTCTATCTTTAAATATACATTTAAACAAGTCTTTTAAATTGAATTGGTTTACTGGTGAGTTCAGGGTACATTTTGTGCAAGTGAAGCATGAAGTATTGCAGAGAATGCAGACATTCCTTTTGCTGTATGGCAACTCTATTGCTAATTCAAGCACAAGACTAGTTCATTTTCTTTGTTACTCAAGAAGTTTGCTATTTATGGTGTAAATCACAATTTTTCTCACAATCTTCTGTCCACCGTATGAATTATGGTTGCTTTCTTGCTTGTTTCCCATTAGCCATCAGCACTAGCTCTGATTCTTAGCATTAATATATTGATAGGAAACTCATGTCTCCTTTCTTTATTCTCATTATAATTATAAGATTGTATGCAACAACTGCTTGTTAGCTCAATTAGTGGGGAGGGCTGGGATATCTTATATTATACATGTATTGAGGAATGACGTGCAGAGCTGCTCAGCTATACTGAGTCAGCATGATAAAGCGATTTAATGTGTTTACACTGCACATCCAAGAGCTCAGGGATTCAGGAGGGTGAATATATTGTTTGCACTCTTGGATACAAGCAGGCCTCATCTAAATTAAATAACCCTTCTCAAAGAGCAGGAGCATTGTGCATCTGTTGTCTAGGGTGGTCACCAGGTCGGTCCTGGAGTCTTAAACTTGGGTTCAGTGCTAGCCAAATGTGGTCTAGAGCTACTTAGATACACCGTAAGTACCTTCTGTAGTACTCCTGGCATCAGGATCAGATACAGAAAGTCCCGAGTTGGCCCTGCATTTGAAAGCTGCTTCAGTCTTTTAGACTTACTAACTGAAGTTTCTGCCCTGCGTAAAAACTGCTGTATGTGAACTGGCTGAGAAAAGAGTGCACCTGCATTTACATAGTGCTGTCTGAGTTAACATCTGTGGCATACTGTCACACCCCACTCAGAAAAGAGGGGCAGGAAGTGACTGATTAACAAGTCCCCAGCGGTGTAGATTAAAGTGAGACAACTCTCAAGATCCATACAAAAATATTTATTAGATTCCTCCCACCACCTATTGCCTCCCAGACGAATCTTGTGTTATTCAGATGAGTTTTCTTGCCTGAGTTACACAAGAGGTAAGCAAGTGTTAGCCTTATCACTTCTTTGAGCACGTTTACATTATCCAGACTCCACGTTAGCCACCCCTACTATGCCCCAATCTGACTATAGCTATGTTTGAATGTTTGAGAAATTCCTCAGTGATGCTCAGAAGGGCTGCTTCTGTCAGTCTTTGTTTCGGGGAGTTTAGAAGTCGTCTCTTATACATACATAGTCACCTAATTGCAAGTTGGCTCTAATCTCCAGAAACAAAACTACTTGTTTGCAGGGGTTCCTATATCCCTGTGTTTTTCAATGTATGCTTTCTTTTGAACTTCAGGAATACCAAATAGTACCCACACATATCTAAAAAGCTGTGAGAAGAGCACAGTGGTTGCTGTGAAAATTGCATGGTGTGGTGTTGTTTTTTTAAATGGTTTTGATTTCATTTGTTTTATCTCTTGAGCAGACCTGAACACTGGTTCCTTTTTAGAAGTATCTCACAAATTTAAATTAGTAATGGTCAGATCTTTAACAGATTACCTCCTCTGACTTCTTCCATCCCCATTACCTCTTCTAAAAAAAAATATAAGCCTCTAGTGAAATGCATGATTCTGGCATCTCATTCTTTTTGTGTTTACAATTATCTTCTGTCCCCTGAGGCAAAACTGTCTTGTGCATGTCTGTAGTAATCTATTGATGTCATCATTTTAATTGGCAAAACTGTTGCACACCAGGTTTATCACTGCAGGTGTCGGTTGTGATGCTATATTAAGGAGGAAGGAATTTTTTTTTATTTGGGCAAGAACATATGCAAAACTGTGGCTTTGCAACTTTAAATTCTTTAAGCAGTCTTTCAAAAGTTTGGAAATACAGTAGTTACAGTTGGTTGGCAACCCTAATTTCATGCCAATATGCATACGTGTAGTACTGTTTTCTTGGTTTTGGTTGTACGTACTTTTTTCATGGCATTCTTACTCAGGGCTTGGAGCCATATATTCTCCTATGTGGATAAACTAGTTACAAATAATCATTTTATGTGCTGAATTAGAATGTGGGTCTATGGGGAAAAACTAAAAAATTTATGGTAGTGCTTTGTATACAGAAGACGAGTTGCAACTGTATTAACAACTATAATCCATCCTGGCTTGACTTTGATTTAAGTATTAGTAAATTATATGTATCTTATAGGTGGAAATCTCATTCGGGATCAGGAGGTCCACCATATTTTCTTTAAGCTGTATGAAGTTCTCTTTCCTGTTGTATTGTGAATTGTCTATGCACATAATATGACTGTAGTTCTATTTAAATTTTCTCATTACTGTAACACCTAATTGGTTATCGCCAGTTGGGGTGAGATGGAAGCAAGGGGAGGAAGTAGATTCTATGCCTTTTCTCTGAAACAAAGGTCTTGACTGAAGATGATGACTGGGTTATAGAAGGGAAAATGAAGTGGAGATCTATGGTTACCCCAATTGTTGCCACAACAGAGGCTTCATTTCTTGTTCTTCCTTCTCTAGAAGCGAAGTTCTCAGGCTTCTTAGCGTTTACAACATTCAGCTTCTGTCCCATTCCATTCCATGCCATTCTCTCCTGGAATTTTTGCCACTCCAGAGCCTCGTCAGGATGGGCTGAAACTTTTCACTTGTCTCCAGCTCTTGTCTTCAGCCTATCAGAAATGCTGTTCCAGCTTTCTTGATGGAGTAGGCCTTCTCATCTTTGCCCCAGACCATCCAAGTTACTTCTTAGAGTACCTCAGCAAAATCTTCATCCCCAGCCAGCATCTTCTGCCTTTTGAGTAGTCCATAACTTAAGAGCTTTCATCCTTGTTGCATCTGCTGGATTCTGCCATTCCCCTGCTCCCCCTCTGTGTTCCCACTGGCTGCTGGCATTTAGGGATGCCCAAGTCAGGCACACTTGCTCAGTGGAGCAGAAGGGGAACTTCTGTTGTTGCTATGGCAAGGATTTTAAAAAATCTGTAGGAATGTATTGCAAGAGCTGGGAAGTAACTGCGTTGAGAGGCAAGGACGTAATGTGAAGCCCTGGAGATTCAGAGAAATCTGTAGTAATAGAGATCCTATAAAAAATGTTAAAACCAAGTAATTCTTAACTTGAAATAATTTTCTGACTTCAAAAAAACCCTGTAACTGATTTTCATAGTCTTCACAGTAGTAATCCCTGACAAAAGTCAAGCTTGTGAAGTTAACCTGAAATGTCATGGTAACTCAGTTCTGTAAGCTGTAGATGCAGAAGGGGCTAAAAATTATGCGTATACTTGGGTGTGGTTACATCTTGGCTCTTAAAAGAGAAAGTTTATCTTTGATGTTTTTATCACTATCAAGAAAATGAATGCATGAACTTCAGGTCCTGTCCAAATCGGAAAGTAGTCGCTCATGGCTAAGAAAACATGGCAGATTCTGGTAACTATGTGAAGTATTGTATTTCTTTCCTCCTTCCTTGACTTTCCCTCATACGCCTCAGTCTGTAATGTGTGTGTGTTTATGGAGCATTAGTGAACCCAAGAACATGCATAAGTAGTTTGCAGATTTGGGACTTTATATTTTAAGCTCTGCAGGTAATGATTAGCACAGTGCCAGTGTTACTGCAGTTATTGAATTACTTGTGTTGTAATTGTGCATAGTGTTAATACATGGAATTTATTATACTGTAACAAAAAAAAGCTGTACCCTGTACAGTAACACTGTTAGGGATATTTAGGTTTGAACTAAGTCAGCATAGATACTCCACTACCTACTCCATACATACTGTCAGATTTAGGCTTTCTATGTGCCCAGACTGAATCCATGGCATATTAGCATATCCCATGGTTAATAGTAACATTAGTTTTGAAGAGATGCATGTCCTTTCAATAGTGAAGCTGTTCAGTAGCAAAATTGAGAAATTCCCTCTCATCATCTTCAGAGTTCCACTGAGCTTGCTTAGTCCAGCCAGGGGAAGCGTTTCTGTTGTTGATTTTTCTAATGCTGGAGAGCAGTCGTTATTTGGTAGCTTAAGCACATAGGTGTCATTGTAGCTCATGTAGAACCTGATTTGTTGGCAATTGCTGGAGGTCGGGGGAAACATATCAAGAGAAGTAGAGTGTGCTTGCTCTGTCCTTGTACCATTTTCCCATTTTTATTCTAGGCTTCCAGTAGTAGTTCCTGTCTGTGACTGTGGCTCAGGAAGGTGGAATTTTTGTCTACCTAGTGCAGAGTATCTTAATTTCATTATGCATTTGGTAAACTCGTATTGTGCATACTTCTTTATCTGTCAACGTACAGATAAACTGTGTGCCTCACCTATGATCAGAGAGGTAGACGTTACTACTACTAATGATGCAACTACAGGAGATGATGCTGACGTTGATGTGTGAGGACTAGGGTAGGAACATATATACCTTTGGGAGTGAGAAAGGGGGGGGTATTTGGGGCTCTTTCAGCAGCAGCCAGAAGTTGAAACAATCTAAACCACTTGCAACCCTGCACCCTAAACAGACTAGGAGTGAAGTCCCTTGAGAAATCAATGTCATCCTAAATTCGGAGGTCTCATTTCCCTCTTCCCCTCTCTGGTTCTTTGGTCTCTGATGCTAGTCAAACCTTTTGCTGAGCTTGCTCAATTTGCTTAACCCAGGAGAAAAACTGTCAGCTTTTTTTTTTTTTTTCTTACTGTGTTAATTTCCTGCTGTTTTGGTGAACTGAATTGGCTCCTGGAGAGATCGTTTGAGCATTAGTGCTGGCAGAGACGTATGCTGGGGTGGTCAGGGGGAGCAGACCTGTTAGCAGTAGTCATCTTCTGACTGTCTTGAACCATCTTGTGTTACTTTGCTCTTCAGCTTGGGAAGCTGAAGGGGGGGGGAGAAACTGAGTAGAAGAAAACAGATGAGGAAGTCATAATGGTATGGAAAAGGTAGTTAAGGAGCCACTTTTTTTTTTTTCTTCTATCTCAAGATTCTGTCAAGTCCTTTGAGCTCTTTTGGGTTTAGTCTGCAGCTTTAAAGTAATAAAACTGGTTTGTACACAGAACATGCAAATTGTGGAACTGATTGTTAAGTGATGTGAAAGTCAAACCTGTAAAGGATTTTAAAAGGGCAGTGGCCACAGCCAGGAGCTGACCTGTTGTCTATTAAACATTGATGGTTTAGTTTTGTTCCTCAGTGTTAAAAAGTCCTTAAGTTGATTTCTAGAGGCAGGTATACCACAGGAAATGTTCCTTTAGACTTGATTTGTTTCTTCATATTCTTTCCCTCATAGTGAACTACTGGCTGGCGTTGGAGACAAGGTCCAAAACAATTAGATCTTATGTTTCTTCTCTTTCGTTTTGAAAGACTGGCAGAAGCTAGTAACATACTTTTTGTTTGTTTGGGTTATTTTTTCCCCTCCGTTTCTGGGGGTGTAGGCTTCTGCTTCAGGGTCCATGAAAAATAACTAAGGAAAACAAGTTTCTTGTCAGTAGACTTAAACCAGGTATATAGGAGTCTTCACTTCCATTGAACAGTTCTGAAGGCTAAAAAGAGCTCTCATAAATAGAGACTTGAAATATGAAAATGAGCTAATGTTAGCTGTGTGCAGTT
>VZSZ01009698.1:15115-33989 GCA_013398815.1 Ibidorhyncha struthersii | reverse complement strand
CGTTTCTAGACAGACAAAGGGTAAAGGAAGAAGGGAGGAACTAAGTTATCACGTGGGTATTTTTGTGTAGAATTCTGCTGAAATTTTTAAGAAGTGATTAAGGGATAGTGTTGATCCATTATGAAATTTATTTTTCCTTTTGAAAGCAAGCTATTAATTTAATTTGGCATCTCCCCGAGCTACATATTCAGTAGAAATGGCTTCATGACATCTAGAGGAAGGATCTAGTACAGGAAATGTTTTCAAATAAAAATTGCTTAATACCATTAAACATCAGCATCCCAATCTTATGAATAAGTTGAACATTAAATTAGACAATTCTGATTTCTGAACAAAGTGCAATTGAAAATTTGTCACAGAAAACAGTCTCATATTTGAGGTTTCATATGTTTCCTTTGAATATTTCAAGTTCTGCTTCTAAAGTGTACAATTAGTACAGAAATAGGTAGATAAATATGCATGCGATTCTTAAGTATCCAGATATGAGAAAGGTGGGAAAAAATCATGCTAAATTTAATTCTAAACTAGGCTGAAAGATACAGTCCTTTCCTGTTTGATAAAAGTTAGCAAATTTGAATAGCAGTCAGTTTTAAAAGTTTGTGGGCATAGAGGGAGATGTGAATGTGCAAATGTAATGTTGAAACATAAGCAATGACAAACATTCTGCCTTTCGTTTTAGCCAAAAAATGAAATAATCAAAAATGCTGGGTTTGGCGATGCAAGTTGCCTTTAGTTCAATGGCATACATGCTTCAGTAAGTGAATCAACATAAAAACTGCTTTTAATCATATTTCTCTTCCCCTGCTCCTTGAGGGAATTTGCTGTTCTCATTTTAAAAAAAAAAATCACCTGTCTTACAGGTTGATTAAAATTAACTTTTTTGGAACCTAAAAATAGCAAAGCAAATAATACTGTCTGGAATTAAATCAAGTAACCTTGATCAAACAATTAACTCATCCCCTATTAAATCAATATTTGCTGATGCTAATACTGGAGCTAGTTCCAGTAGTTGGAATTACAGCCACTGATTTAGTGTCTTTATTATTAGTAATTAGGCTGCTGTCTTTCCCCACTACTACTTCTCACAGCTAGTACTTGGCTGACTTGTAGAAACTGGCCGAGATCATACCTACACTACACCCTCTTCATGCTACTAAAGCTTCTTCATAGCGCTGAAGGCCCTCTCTGGTGGTGTCATGCCATGGGGGTTGAATGACACCACAGCTCAGCTTAAATCAACTGTCGTGGAGCCACAGCTTAAGGCTGTTTTACCAAAACAACTTTTGATAATGTAAACTCTAACAAAAGCTGGGCGAGTTACTGCTGTTGCAGTATCAGTATATTCTCCTTGGAATTTTTCTCAAGATATTACTGCAGTGGTGCTTTTGTGCCAGCTTCAGTTCTCAAAAGGTTCTTGTCACCCCAGTACTGTTCTGTCCATCCTCAGCAGCACTTCTAGTAGGGCACTTAACTGTGACAAATTAGGAATTAATTTGCTCTGATGTGCTAACGTGACCATGAAGCTCTCTACAAGACCTTTATTTATTCTTTTTTCATTTGCTTCTTGGATCCAATTACCTTCTTTTGGCTGTTAAGTTCTGTTTAAACAATCTTAATATAGGCTGATGTGGTGCTTATTCTCATTTGGGGAAGGATTTTCTTTGGCACGCCATGAGGTTTGCAGTAGCATCTCCGTGTTTGTTTAGGTCTTGAATTAGCTGATCAGAAATTACCCAGTCATTCTTCAGATCCTGAAGGATTTTTTGGTTCAGATCTAGCATTATGTAGTTCAACATATACCTAATGAACAGACATAACAAAGTGGGAGATGTAACAGCAAAATTGCAGTAACAACAAATAGTAAGTTCGATAATGGGATTACGATGGAAAAAATTACTACAGGGCATCAGACTGGACTACCTTAATATTCCCTTCTGAGCTTCAAAATTTTTTTACATTACTCTTGAAACTATGTGTTAGCAAAAAACATCCTGCTCCCAAGTATGATTCTGTTATTAGGATTAAAAGATGGATTCTTTTCCCTTTGAAAGATAGGCCATAATGAAAATTGCTATAATCTAAATTATGGAACTGTTACTTCTGTCTATAACCCCCTAACCACCATCAAGGTAAATGGAGGAAATACTCTAAGGAACAGAAGACTATATGGCTACTGTGTTATTTGGCAATTTTACTTTTCATTACTTTGTACAAAAACTAGTATGGGAAATAATGCATTTAATGGCATGAAATGCAGTGATCAGGAAAAAAAAAACATTCTGGGATCATAGTTTATGAATCTGAAGGTGCTGTTTCTTTTCATTTACATGTGATAACTTTGAAAAAACTTACTACTTAAAAGGATGCCCATCATTATTCATGAAAAATGCAGGTGCAGTGGTGTTACTTAGCAGTGAATAGGAAAGAGGAAAGGCCACGAGTCTAACAGCCAATGTGCGTCACTCACAAAACCATCAGAACCTAGGTGATGTTGAGAAAGTCTGCCAAATGCTGATGATAATGTTGTCTTTGCAGACATCTTAATATTGTTTGGTTTGGCTACCTATGATGTGAGGACTTTTTTGAGATAGATAGATAGATAGCTTCCCTGTACTGCTGTCTTTATTAGCAGTCATCTAGATCTACAAGGCAGCTTATCTGTTTCTGCTTTGTATTTGAAATGAAGTACCAATATATAGCTTTTCTAGGATATTCCAAATGGATGAGCCCACAGAGAATCTTTAAAAATATTTTTAATTTAAACTATACTTACAAGAATCATTATACATTATAGCTAAATTCAGCATGTCCTAGATGCAGATTTTTGCCATGATTAAGAGCCTTTTTTAATAAAACTGTTTATTATCTTATTGGTCTGCAACTTGTAGGTGGTTTTTGTTATCCGTGGTGTAACTCTACTGTAACAGAACCAGCTTAACACAATCACTTGGTTTAATTGCAGATTGGCAAAAGAAAAAGTTATGTATGAAAAAGAAGCAAAACAGCAAGAAGAAAAGATTGAAAAAATGAAAGCTGAAGCATGTGATGATTATGGAATTAAGAAGCAGGTAAACTATCCTAAAACTGGTTTCATAAAATCCTTCTTTGCTTTGATTTAATCGGTCGTCTTTAAAAAAATCTCCTGTATCTTTTTCTAGACTCCTGTTATATAAAAACTAGACTAAAATCGTGCCAGTTGTAAAACTCCTAATAGGCATTTGTAGAAACTTCCTTTACTCCAGAACTGTTAAAGTATAAGGAGACTGCATATGGATTACTTAGCACTTGGTGTCAGGATGGCTATCACTCACTACCAGTGTGTATGAGGCCATCATGAACTCTCTTTCTTAGAAATACCAAGAACCTGAAAATATGTGGTCTGGGTGCATTTAGGTAAACTAACTGCTTGCCGGCAAATGCCACTGTTACAATGAAGTGAGAATGCTTTATAGTTAATAAGAAGATGAAGCATTTCAGCTCTTGAGTATAATACTATCCCTTTGGTAAAATCATAGACCTGGGAGGGAGAGAGCGCTACAGTTTGTAACAAAGTCACTGACTAGCAAGGCGTGTGCTGTAGTTTCATCTGCTCAAGAGCATGGTTTAGCGTCACTATTATTACAATATAATTAAATTTTTCTTGGAAGGTTTCCCCACAAAGCACAGTGGTAGCAGACAGTTGGTACATGCTCTTCTGGAAGATGGAGTGTCAGGTTTCCTTCTCATTGAGAAAAGGCTTGGGTTTGGGAGATTTGTGTGTATTCTTTACAGAAGAGTGGCATGTGTGTGCTTAACTGTGGCCTTTACATTATTTCAACTAAATATGTTATCTTCTAACTATGTTTTTTCCCCAAGGATTTCCCAGATGTTTTCTATTAAACCTTCACAGAAACTGACACCGTAAATAAAAATTATTTTCACTTGTTACAATAGTCTGGTGGCCTCCTGTTATAAAACCTACTGTTCTCCCATCTCCATTTTTAAACAATGCAAGAACAGGTTAAACAAAACTCAAATATAACAAATTAACAAAAACAAGATAGGAGAAAGCCCTTTTAAAGCAAGCTAAAACAACTTTTTTCAGTAAGCTCAGATTTCAGCTCATGTCTGGATCTCCTGCCTTGCTTTCATTATGTCATAGGAAAGATACACAAATAAAGAACCATATTTATAGAGCAGAGCTGTGTCTGCCTTACCACTGACTGAGACTCCAAGGTCCTACAAAATAGTAGTCTTTGAAGATCTGCTGCTGCTAACAAGAACTAATGAATGCAATTCCCATTTTTAGTGTCCCACATTCATCAGATTATTTGACTGCACTGTGGTATTTCTGCAGTGACCTGCAAGATATCATCAAAGTCAAAAACAGTGGAGGCTGTGAACTTCTGCTGTGAAATGAAATGTTACACACTACTTGAAGGTATTCTCAGAGACCAATGACAAAAGCCTTCACAGAGAACAGTCTTGTTTAATCCAGAAATTGCCTGATCCACTTTGAAAGCAATCCGTTTCTCCAATGACATTTTCACTTCTTGTTTTTTTAGTGCACTTTGCATTCTGGAAGTTGTTAATATTTTAGGTTATGAAGAATTTGGATGCTCAGAAAGAATGCACACATTTTTCATGGGATCAAATCTGTTACTCTAAAAAAATCATATAATACCAGGATAGTTTGCTCAAAAACATATTTTGGATAGAGTTAGCACTTTGAGTTCTTCAGGAAAAATGAGTGTAGTAAGACATTTTAAGAATAGCTTTTGGTTAGTAATTCCTAATCTGAATAACTATTTACTTAGAAATATGGTTGTAGTCTTATTTTCAGTAATGAAACATAGTATTTGGGCGATGGAAATGAATTCAATCATTTGAGACTAGGAGAATAACTTTAACTATTATTTTAGCTGAGGTGTCAGCTAAATCAGATACATGTAAGCAGGTCAATTCAGAGTTGAGGGAAGAATTCTTAAAAGCATTGTTTACCTCTTAAGGTACTGCTGTTCTCATTTAGCTTTCTAATTACAACTCTGCAGTAGAACATATGGTTTAACAGCGCAGAAGTGACTACGGAAAATTTTACTTCAGAATTTATAATGATGTTCCTAGAGCATGTGTGGACTTCAGGGTGCGTCTGGTCTGTAAGGAGGAATCAGTCCCTTTGTCGAACAATAATCAGGGTTTGATTCAGTATTTTTCTCCTAACTCCATGTACAGTGCAGCAGCTTGTGGTTCCTGTAATCCCTAGCTGATGCAATGACCAACTCGGGTAGGCGGCAGTTGTTAGATACCAGCTTTCACCTGCACTGTCTAGGAAGACTTAATTAACGAGGAACAGATTCGGTGTCAGAGCAACAAAAAGGACAGTTTGCTCACAGTGCTGGTGTACTCTCACCAAAATTATAATTTGAAGACCCCATTGTAGGGCACAAGAAGACTTTGTTATGGTAAGCGAGGGTAGTTCCCTTCCTCCCATCTGAATAGGTAGAGTCCCAAGCATGTCTTATTGTCATGGTGACCTGGGATAGTTCTGTTCCTCCCTCATCTGCCCTGACCTTTGCATGAGCACCAGCATCACTGCAGATCTCAGAATTTGGGCAACAGCACCTGTATTATATCAGCAAGCTTGCTAATGAGCAAAACAGGACATTGCATATGTATGATATGTTAATCGGTACAAGTTTTATTATCCACCCCTGCAGTGCTTTCCTTTGAGCTTCACCCCTGAGCAGAGCTCTGCTGTGTCAGGTCCCCATTTTGATTAGCATTGGTGTCCCCGGGCTCCCACCATGGTAACGCTATGCTTTTGATAAAGCCAGAGCTTTCAATTGCTGAGTCTGGTGCCTTCTTCCTGGAAGATCTGCACCTGCTTTTCGTTTGTAACACCTATGTATTACCATTGTCCCAGGTGCACGCTGTATTTGCACTACTTGCTGTGTCTCAACTCATGTACTTCAGCGGAATCCAAGCTGGGTGAGAACTACTTGTGGTAGGTTCTGTAACACAGGGAGAGAATCTCTAGCATTATGGAGCAAGGAAGCCCTTCCTTTTTCATCAGTTACAGCTTTTTTTTTTTTTTAATGAAAAATATAAACACTACTTTGCTATCATCTGTTTTTTGCCTACAAAAGGCAGATGAAGTTTAGAATTTAGGGGAAAGCTTGTAACAATTTGTTTGACCCAAACTGGCAGAAAAAATGTAATAAATGAAGAGCAATATTTGGAAAAAAAGGACTATGAAAGAAATTTTTTTTATACCTTTTTTTATCTTGAAATGACACTATCCTTAACTGTGAGACTTGTAGGGAAAAGCATTATTAAATACTTCAATAAAATACTAAATTGAAAACAACCTTACTAAAACCTGAATTATTTTATACAAAAATTATCAGGTTTGTACCATTTAGGAAAAAATTAAAAGGTTTTTGATGTATTCTACCAGGTATAAATGCTGCTTATAGTTTCTGTAGAGGGTCATGAAGAACCCTGACTGGTAGCAGCAAGTAATGCAATTGTACCTCTGTGTGGAATTTTTTGCAATGAAGCCTTAGTTTCTACACAGTTGTGATGGTTCTTTACACAGAGCTTTATAGTACTTTAGCCATAATAGAAACTTTTTACACTGTAATTGCTCATGAGTGCAGACTAATGGTAGGAACCAGGAGTTCTCTGTGGTTGTTGATGTGTCTCATACATTAATAAACACCCTTTCCCATTTAATGCTTTTACCTTGAGGCTTGTGAGTGTGGGAAAAGCCTGAGGTTTCTATTGTTTCATCTCAGTGGGATCGTAGATATACTCTGGAGTTTTTGTTAACTGTCAGCATTTTTACTGATAAATGATAATTTTTCATTTTTAAAAAATAGTTACCCTACAGTTCCAAATTACTTCTCATGTAATGTCATTTCCAGATGAATTAAAAATCCAACAGACTTAACATAGAATTTACTATCTGCATGCCAAAGCATACATTACAGTATATAAATACATCTTGCTAATACACAGTTTTTTACAAGTATTAGTGAAAACAGCATTATTTGTCTTGCTTTGTTGAGTTGACGCTAGAGTATCTCCTGAAACAGCTAAAAAGAAATACATTTGGAAACAGTGCATATTGTTTTGGAAAGTTATTGTGGGAGATGAGACTTTTTTGCTAATCTTGTTACTGGAGGAGATCCAGCCAAAAGAAACATTGTAATGTTCTGTAACTTTTTCATTTTAAAATGTCTGTTTAGCATCAAAGAAATACTCCCCCTACCTCAGCTGGCTTTTACATTTTTAGCCTTCTCCACTACCTACCTGATTAGTTCAAATGAAGTTTCAATCTGCTCACCGGTCAAGTACTGTAAGATTAGGTGAGACACACGGTTTCATTTCAGTCTGATTATTTTCATAAGTTGGGTTTGTCTGGGTTTTTTTCTAAGAATAGATGCCCTTGCTTAATAATCTGAACTCTAGCTCTAGTTGCTTAGGTAAAGAGTCAGTGGAAATCCTAACAAAGGGTCTAATACTCCCCCTTACGTATTTGGACAGTATCTTTAAAAACCATGGTTTGTTTCCTTAAAAGCTATCAACTTGGAATTCACTGTACTAAATACAAAATAATATTCCTAATATACAACTGGTATTAAAAAATGCTTTAAATTTTTGGATTTTTTTGCCTAATGTGCTTTCTGAAAGGGACCGAATGATGAAAAACCATTACTGCGGTCATCCTTTTTCCCTTCTGTTTTTCAAAGGCTGTTTTCCTTTTTTATCTAGGCAGGTGTAAATACCCTTTGGATTCCAGATTTTATGCTGAGGATTACAGGCACTTGTGCAGTATTTGGAATGAGTTAGTATGGGAACATTCCTATGGCAGAAAAGACCTATGATTGAGATGGGACTTTCATTTCTTCTTCAGTTGGCCTCACTTTTCCTCTGCTCCAGAGGGAGGAAAAAAATCTGGACTTCTCTGCCTTCTCTATATCTAGGGAACTTCCCATGTCTGTTCTGCCTCTGATTTTAGCACAAAGGGGTTCCTCCCAAACCTTCAAGCTTAATCTAAAACATCTCCTAAGCAGCCTGCTACTTTTAGCATAGCATGCATTACAATAAGCACGGATTCAGGATCTATATCTTATCTTAACAACCATTATCTTATCTCCTTCTCTACCTTTCTTGCTACAAATGATAGGTGGTTTGTGTTGATACATGGCCATTTCAGTTCTTGAAACACTCAAGCATTATAGCAACAAAACAATGTTCTCCAACTCTTTAATACAAGCTTTTCTTCCCGGTCCTTCAGAACAGTTTTGATCAATGTAATTGACAACTCACCTACAATGAACTACAGTGTGCTTTTGTATGCTGTATTTGTGGATAGCTCAAGCTTCTTTTGGGCCTGCTATGTGAACAAAAAAACAAGTTGCTTTAAAGGGAGTAGAGCTAATAAAACCTCGTTTCCTGAAGTTTTTGGTGTGTTGCATTTTTTTGCCCTCTATATTCACCTTAATGCCACATCTCCTCTGAGTTCCTGCCTTCTCTATGCCCAGCTTTCTCCTACATCTGCTATGCTGTCCTATTCCTTATGTCTCCATGCCAGCATCCTAGCCCAGCACATTGTGCCTTTATATTCCCTGATTAATTAGTCAATGGATTCCAAGTGTTTTGCAAACTTTCTGATGAAAATTAGTTCACAGAGGTAGTACTTTCCTTAACAAATGGAATTATTTACCTGTGTTTTTCTTTTCCTCCCTACCATCTTTGAGCAGATCCATACTGTTATGGTTATCTGTACAACAGTCAAAGGGCAAGTGATTATGAGGCAGTATTTAAAAACATGAATATACATTCATGTGTGTGTATATAATTCGTACATATATATGTCTTGTTCACATTTATCATGTTTTTTAGCCTACCTCTGGTGTTTAAAACACCACTCCTGTCATATAAAACAATATTGTCACTATACCCTGTGAAGCAGCAATTTATTATGATTCTATGATTATTAGACTGTCCTTCTAAGATCAAGGAAAGATAGAGAGCCCTGTGGAGTTTTTGTTGTTGTTGCTCTCAAATTATTTGTGCATCTGCACATCTCTAAATATCTTGTTTAGATGTGAGTCAGCTGGGAAAAACAAACAAACTCTGCTTCCATCTTTTTGGAGCTGATAAAACTGCTGTCCCCATTATATATACATGTCAGTTAGGCTGAGCAAAATTGCTTCCTGTTGCAGAATACTTGGTATTGACACTCATAAGCAGTAATATTTATTTGTATTCTTAATCAAAGATTTGTTTTAGTGTTAGTGCTTGGATGATCCAAAGAGTAAAGTATCTGCCTCATCTGAGCAGCTCTGATCTGCCTAAAGTTGAAATAGTAGCTTTGAACTTTCATTGTTGCTTCTGTTTAAAGCCTTGGGCATTACCTTCTGTACTGGGTTTGCATGTCAAGGTTTTGGTACTGGGGGAGTTACAGGGGTGGCTCCTGTGAGAAGGTGCCAGAAGCTGCCCCCATGGCCTGATACAGCCAATGCCAGCAGACTTCAAGACGGACCCAATGCTGGCCAAGGCCGAGCCCATCAGTGGCGGTGGTAGTGCCTCTGTGATAATGTATTCAAGAAGGGGAAAAAAAACCCTGCAATGGCAGCTGGGAGAGAGGAGTGAGAATACATGGAAGAAACAGCTCTGCAGACACCAAGGTCAGTGAGGAAGAATGGGGAGGAGGAGGTCCAGGCACTGGAGCAAAGATTCCCTTGCAGCCCATGGTAAAGGCCATGGTGAGGCAGGCTCTTCCCCTGCAGCCCATGGAAGTCCATGGTGGAGCAGATATCCACCTGCAGCCCATGAAGACCCCACACTAGAGCAGATGGATGTGCCCAAAGGAGGCTGTGGCCCTGTGGAGAGCCTGTGCTGGAGCAGGCTTCTGCCAGGACCCATGGCCCCATGGAATGAGGCACCCATGCTGGAGCAGGCTTGCTGGCTTGTGACCCTATGAGAGACCCACACTGGAGTACTCTGTTCCTGAAGGGCTGCACCCCCATGCAAAGGACACATGCTAGAGAAGTTCATGAAGAACTGCCACCCACGGGAAGGACTCATGTTGGAGATGTTTATGGAGGACTGTCACCCGTGGAAGGACCCCATGCTGGAGCAGGAGAGGACTGTGAGGAGTTCTCCCCTGAGGAAGCAGGTGCAGCAGAGACGACATGCGATGAACTGCCNGTAAAGATAAGCCTAGGAAGAAGAAATGGGTTGGGAGAAGGCGTTTTAAGATTTAGGGGGGGTTATTTCTCTTACCCTACTCTGATTTGATTGGTAGTAAATTAATTTCCCAAACTTGAGTCCGGTTTGCCCATGACAATAATCGGTGAGTGGTGTCCCTGTTCTTATCTCAACCTGCAAGCCTTTCACTGTATTTTCCCTCCCCTGTCCACCTGAGGAGTGGAGTGATAGAGCTTGGTGTGCACCTGGCATCCAGTCAGGGTTAACCCACCACACCTCCTCACCTGTTTCTCACATACTCATGTTTGGCCTTAGTGTTTATTTTGAATGTGTAAAATAATTGTCTGATTTTAGTGTCCTTTGTGGTCCCCTTCCACTTAAGCAACTGGTAGGTAGATCTCTGTGTTTGCATCTGTTCTGCTTTGTCTGTCAGTGCAATCTGGAATTTATGGAAAACAGATTGAAGGCTACTGATACTGCATTATGCACACCAGTTCTTTGACATCTATCTGATCCAACTTACAGAAAGTCTATATCATGTTTAGTAAATAGGCTATATACACCCCAACAGTTAGAGAGCTCCATCACATCTGAGCCAAATGCTTTCTTTTGAAAGATGCCAGACATCTGCTCCTTTAGGAGAAATATCTTCAATCCTGAAAGATAACTGACTAGAAAGGTGGCTGGTTGAAGACATTTGTTTAACTGCCTTTTTCAGTACACTTAAAGAAAAGGGGACATCGTTCTCATTGTAGCCACAATAGTTCTTTTGGTCCTACGTGCAGTTATTGACAACAAATTCAATTTGCTTGTCCCTGTACGTATTTTTGTGCTTTATTGCTTTTGTCTTAATACTGTACTTAGATGCACTTCAGTTACTCCCATTTTTTTAATACTTCTATTTGGCATTGTAATTCACAGAAACCTTGCAGATATTTATAGTTCTTCACAAACTTAGATCAGTTCCATGTAATAACTTCTGCTGTGACCTGTTTAGAATTAGCTCCTGCTTAGAATAAGCTCCTTAGAGATCTAGCAGAAAGTTTGATAGAATTTTGATATAATTTGGAGAGCAAACACTTTAAATCTGGTCCTAAAGTTTATCTTATTATTTGAGCCTTTGACTTTATTATATACATTTGAAACAGTAAATGGCGTATCTGAGATTATTGCATTACTTGAAAAAATGTGGTTTATGCAGAAGTTATTGAAGTTAGCATTAGGTAGTCTAGGAATCAACTAATAATCTTGGTTCCACAAAATTCCTGTTATATTCTTCAACTGTTTGCACCTACTGAATGTAGTTCCAGGATTTATCTTCCTTCTGTTTTCTATTACTCTATTATTTCCATAACTGCAGGAAAATGTAAATAAAACTCGGGTAGCACTTTGGATCTCAGTTAAATTCTGTTTTGAACAGAGTGATAGCAGTAGTTTTGTTCTTTTCTTAGAGCAGCCAGGACTACAGCTTACAGATTCTAGATTTGTCTGCCTTCCCAGATTGCTTATTGAGTGGCATATATCTAGTAAGTTACTACTTTTCATATCATCTAACAACTTTACAATATACAACTACTTAGCAGTACTGGTCCAAGGAAGGCATTGTTGGATATTCTCACCCTTATAGGTATTCTTTATGAAACAAATCTCTAGTACATAAAGCAGAAGGCATCATCTCATGTAGTTTATGGCACACCTCACTCTATGGAAGTTACAAAACCTTTATTAATTCACTACTGAAAGTCTAATATGCAGAGTTCCTAGTCTTATTTTTAATATAGTCCAATACTGAATGCTTAAAAGAAAAGTGGTAATACCAATGAGAACTAGAACTTGGCGGTGCTTAAATTTTTTTTAATTTGTCACCAGTTTTTGCTTCATTAAAATAGACGAGTTTTGCCCTAGATTCTCTGAAAGAAAATTAAACAAAGTTTTTAAACCCTTTCTCTCAAAAATAATTTGAACTAAGAACTTAAATATATGACACTTAAAAACATGGTGATGTTTTACTACATAAGGTGTTCCTGTATGCAGAAATACAGTCATAGCTATAGCTTATCTTCCCTTTCATAATAACAGTGTTCTCTTCAGTACAGTAGCATGAATACTGAAAGAAGAATACAACATAGGAATGACAGAACGAAGTAAGCTGCTTAAAGGGAACACCTTCCATTGCAGGTTAGCTTGAATGCAGAAGTGTCCTATTTAAATATCTAACAAATTTTCATTTCTAACTAGATTTAGCATTACTGAACAAGTCTGCACACCTTTTCTTCTCTGTGGCTGGATTTCAGATCCAGAAATGTTCCATGAAATATGTGTTCCCTTGTATAAATCTGAAGTTGTTTTCTGTAGGAGGCAGCAGGATGTTCAGATTCAGTGGGTGCCAGTTTAGTAATTTTGTTCAGAGTGCATGGTGAGAATAATCTTTCTCCTAAAATGAAGCACAAGGATAAGTAATAACTTTTTATGCATGATAAGCATCAAAAATATGAGCCTGCTGGTCTTTGCTTTTCATTTTTCTTTACCTTTGTCTTTCAGTCAGAGCCTCCCGCAGTGTGCACACAATGTGATCAATAACTCAATAACTTTTTTCATGCAGTAATTATCTCTATGTGGTATTATCTGAACACTGTTTTTCTTTATTACCCAAAAGATGCAGGAGATATTTATATAACCAGCTGATCCCATTTTGGATGAAGCTGCTCCATGACAGCAGG
This sequence comes from Ibidorhyncha struthersii, assembly GCA_013398815.1. Taxonomy (NCBI): domain Eukaryota; kingdom Metazoa; phylum Chordata; class Aves; order Charadriiformes; family Charadriidae; genus Ibidorhyncha; species Ibidorhyncha struthersii. The sequence goes on along the minus strand of VZSZ01009698.1, from coordinate 21,069 downwards.
AGAAAGTTTGTTTTAAATAGCCTTTTTAACAAATGTTGTATGGAGAGCTTACCAGGCAGTACTTTTTTCTAAGGGAAAAGTTCTTCTAGATACTCTTGTGCACTTAATACTTGAAATTTATTTAAGTACAAAGTAAATAGAAGTGTCCTGTAAATTAACAGAGTTTTAAGCAATTATGCTAGGTAAACATTACAATCTGGAATATATTCTAATTTCATTGGCTTATAATTTTCACAGATCGAGATCTTACAAGAGTCACGAATGATGATTCCAGACTGCCAGCGCAGATTAGAAGTTGCACATGCAGATCTTACTCAACTACTAGTAAGTATAGCACAAAAAACACTGATCAAGAAATGCCTCGATGAACTTGGATAAACATGCTTGTCTGCACTGCAATTGCAACATATTAGAACTGGATTGAAGAATTACTTTTTATAGGTCCCAAGACTAGCATCCCACAACACACCAGTATTTAATTTTAGATAACTGTATTTGCAGACCTGGTCTTCAGTCTATGAAAATTGTGTGTGTTAAGACTATTAGGTGTCGTTAAGGGAATATACACTCAACGTACACTTAAATACTGAACTGCTAGAATGGACTCTGAATTCCTGTGCCAGTTACATGATCAGAAAAAAATAGTTCACCTGCTTTAGGTAGTTTTGTAGATTACGCAGATTTATATATTATGTTTGTAGTGAACTGAAATAGTCCAAATACTTTGCTTACTACTTTTATTGTGCTGTGGACAAGAAACAAGACAGCTGAGTCCTTGCCAAGTACTGCTTATATGATTTACTAGTGAGGTGAAGCACTGGAGCCACATTTTTAAGATACGAATACCTACAGGAATAAATAGTATCTTGTACAAATAGATTCATTGAAACTAAACTATGTTTGGAGATCATCATGCTTATCTCATCAAGAATTCAGCTAAACACATACCTGTTATGTGAGGCTGAAAATACGTACCCTAAAGTACACACATTTGATGGCTAAAATGCAAAATCCTTCTCAAAGGAAAACTCAAGGTGTCTTATCCTCATGTGGCGCACCTTTAATGTTTTTGAGAATAAATGCTCGGTACCTGGCAGGATTTAGGGTCATTCAATTTGTTACTTGGCAGTTAGCTGGTCTAGATTTCAGCGGCATGCAGAAGTGGTGCTATTTATCCATACAGTGTGCTGTACAAACTTAAAACAAGTAATGGGGCAGAATTACTATTGTTAAGAACTTCGAAGTCTTTAAGGGTTGCTTTCTGTGCTTAGCTCACCTTCAAATGCTTTTAATAAAATCAACTGTGCAGTATGTTTTTTCAATTGTCAGTCTGCTTAAGCTTTTTCGTAATGGTACTCTTGTTCTGAGGTCTGTTGTTATTCGTTCCAGTTAGGCCGTCCTTGGCTTTAAATATTTAACAGAATAAAATAAAGGTATCCACAGGTCCCGTCTACTCACACGACACCATTATCCTGGACCTTAAGTAGGACAAAAGAAATTACCTGTGGTTTGAATCACGTAGAACTAGTGTTTTCAGTAATGACATAGCCCTTGTTTCCCAGTCAGAATGGTTCAGGTTGGAAGGGACCTTTAAAGGTCATCTAGTCCAGCCTCCCTGCAGTGAGTGGGGACATCTTCAACTAGATCAGGTTGCTTAGAGCCCTGTCCTGCTTGACCTTGAATGTTTCCAAGGATGGGGCACCTACCACCTCTGTGGACAACCTATGCCAGTGTTTCACCACCCTCATCATAAAACATTTCTTTCTTAGATCTTNAGGTCTGTTGTTATTCGTTCCAGTTAGGCCGTCCTTGGCTTTAAATATTTAACAGAATAAAATAAAGGTATCCACAGGTCCCATCTACTCACACGACACCATTATCCTGGACCTTAAGTAGGACAAAAGAAATTACCTGTGGTTTGAATCACGTAGAACTAGTGTTTTCAGTAATGACATAGCCCTTGTTTCCCAGTCAGAATGGTTCAGGTTGGAAGGGACCTTTAAAGGTCATCTAGTCCAGCCTCCCTGCAGTGAGTGGGGACATCTTCAACTAGATCAGGTTGCTTAGAGCCCTGTCCTGCTTGACCTTGAATGTTTCCAAGGATGGGGCACCTACCACCTCTGTGGACAACCTATGCCAGTGTTTCACCACCCTCATCATAAAACATTTCTTTCTTAGATCTTGTCTAAATCTACCCTCTTTTAGTTTAAAGCCATTACCCCTTGTCCTGTTGCTACAGGCTATAGTAAAAAGTCTGTCCCCATCTTTCTTGTGAGGCCCCTTTAAGTACTGAAAGGCCACAGTAAGGTCTCCTTGGAACCTTCTCTTCTCCAGGCTGAACCCCAACTCTCTCAGCCTGTCCTCAGGTGTTCCAGCCCTCTGATCATTTCTGTCGCACTCCTCCGGACCTGCTCCAATAGGTCCATGTCTTTCCTGTGCTGAGGGCTCCAGAGCTGGACACAGATGGGGTCAGAGCGGAGTAGGGGGCAGAATCACCTCCCTCAGCCTGCTGGCCATGCTTCTTTTGATGCAGCCCAGGATATGTTTGGCTTTCTGGGCTGTGGGTGCACATTGCTAGCTCACATCCAGTTTTTTCATCCACCAGTACACCCAAGTCCTTCTCGGCAGGGCTGCTCTCAATCCCTTCAGCCCCCAGACTGTATTGATACCTGGGGTTGCCCCAACCCAGGTTCAGAACCCTGCACTTGGCCTTGTTGAACCTCATGAGGTTCACATGAGCCCACTTCTTGAGCTTGTACAGGTCCCTCTGGATGACAGCCCATCCCTCAGGCGTGTCAACTGCACCACTCAGCTTGGTGTTATCTACAAACGTGCCAAGGGTGCACTTGATCCCACTATGTTGTTGTTGAAGATATTAAACATTACTGGTTCCAGTACAGACCCCTGAGGGGACACCACTTGTCACCAGTCTCCACCTGGACACTGAGCCGTTGACCACTACCCTCTGGATGCAACCATCCAACCAATTCCACATCCACCAAAGAGTCCACCCATCAAATCCGTAACCTCTCTCATTGAGAGAGAAGGATGTTGTGGGGCACCATGCCAAAGGCCTTACAGAAGTCCAGGCAGATGACATCCATAGCTCTTCCCTTGTCCACTGATGTAGTCACTCCATCATAGAAGGTCAAGCAAGACTTGCCCTTGGTGAAGCCATGCGCTGGCTGTCTCAAATCACTTCCCTGTCCTCCGTGTGCCTTAGCGTAACTTCTAGGAGGATCTGTTCTATGATCTTCCCAGGTGCAGAGGTGAGGCTGAGAGGTTGGTAGATCCCAGGGTCCTCCTTTCTACCCTTTTTTAGAAGTGGGTGCAATGTTTCCCTTTTTCCAGTCACTGAGGACTTCACCTGACTGCCATGACTTTTCAAAAGTCATGGAGAGTGGCTTAGCAACTCTGGGCTACATCTTGTTGAGTCCCATAGAATTCTGTATGTTCAGGTTCCTCAGGTGGTCTCAAACACAGTCTTCTCTTACATTGGGTGGGACTTTGCTCCTCCAGTCCCTGCCTTGTGGTCCACCCCATCAAGAGGTGTGGGGAGGCAAGTTGCCAGTGAAGACTAAGGCAAAAAAGTTGTTGAGTACCTCAGCCTTCTCCTCGTCTGCTTACCATTTTTTTTTCATAGTTACCTTCTTAAATTTAATCCTATGTCAACTATTTTCAAAGTACTCAATTTTATTTTTTTTTTTAATTCCAGGAAAATGAAAAAGAATTGGAAGAAGCTGAAGAGTATAAAGAAGCACGTTCCATACTGGAGTCAGTGAAGCTGGAAGCCTAGAAGTTTTTCAGTACTCTCTTTATATGCATTAGCACTGGGTCCATTCCACACATTCATTTTGACTATGGCTCTGTTACTATTGTTGACTTGCTAAGGTTCTCTTTATGCAAACTGGCCTTTCTGTGACTGCAAGATGCATCAAATAAAGGATGTTCTGAAACATCTGTGTGTTCCATATTCAGGCAGAATAGAAACATTCAAGAAACAGAATTTAGCAGCTGACCAGTATATTGTCAGTAGGATCTGCTGGTAAGAGTTCTGGATTGAATGCTTTTCCTGAAAGCACCTTGGCCTAAGTGAGGGTTTTTTTTTAAAAAATCACAAACCCCAGAAGATGAAAGAGAACTAACGGGTAAGGAAACAATGCTTAATCTGCCTGGAAGACCATTAAAACATTATGTACAAAAGCTGTGCTTCTTTCAGAATAGCTTCTCTAAACAGCAAACAGTAAGCTCTGCTGATGAACAAGAAAGCTTTTTACATTAGTTTTTCTAGTTTGAAAATGTTCTGGCATGTTCCTTAAAGGCAACACAAAGCACAGTGTACGTTTTGTGTGGTGCTATATTGAATACTCTTAATAAAATTTTTGTTAATTTGCCTGAGTTTGGGTAAACTGCAGTTTCATGTGTACCTACCACATTAAGAGTATTAAGTCTGCTTCACCATCACTCTTAAGCACTGCTCTGACAGATTATCAGCACTATAAGGTTTCTGGTGGGTTGCAGGATGACCTACTTTTGAAGTGACCCCAGACCAGTACTAAACAGTGCTAAGAGGTGAAAACTTTTGTGATGCTACTTTGGTTTCATAAGAGGACATGCGCACCTTCTCACCAGCATTGTGTCCTAGGCATATAATTGCCAAACGGACACTGCCTGGTCCACAGCACCAATGAACTGCTACTGATGAGAACATCTGCCTTTGAATAATCATTTCAGTCAGTTTCTTCTATGGACCTTCACCAGGAAAGGTAGCTGGAGTGGACAAAGCATGTCTTAGCTGACCAGCTGCAGTCAATGTAACAGTAACTCTGTGCTTGCGGCCATTGAGTGGAATGCGGTGAATAAATGCTGAGCTGAAAGGAGGTGTGTGTGTGGAGGTGTCGATTCTGCTGGGTAAAGCAGAATTTAAAATAAAAATTACTCTTCTTCAGAAGAAATAATACACACTTCTGGAAAACAAACCCACAGAAAAATGAGGCGCAGTTGCTGAGTACCAGAAGAAATGCAGGTCAGCATGAAAGCTAAACAGAGGTGTGACCTATAGTGGCTCAGGAAAGTAGCATGGTGATATGGCTTAAGTTGGCATTTAGAGTTAAAGGGACATGGGACTGAGCAGCTATCATATAAACCAGACTCCAGGGAAAAGTTTATTGGTGCAATAGTTTCTAGAGTAGGGTGGTTTCTCATGTTTGCCTAATACTTCTCTGTCAAAGCTGTTTCCTAGCTACCATTGACTGCATCACGAACAAGATTATACTCTCCTCTACCCATTTCTTCTTCTCTCTTACTAACTTCTCAAAAAGACTGAGCATGTTCTGTCATATCAAAAATAGCCAGCCTCACTGATGAAAATCAAGATATATTCATACCTGAAAGGATTTGCTTTCTTCCTGTCTCCAGGTGCCTCTGGAAGTGTCTTAACTTCTGAGATGACAGCAAGCATGATACCTGTAGAAATTATACCAAAAAAATGGGACAAGGCAGCAATAACATAGGGCTGGCCCCTGAAGGGTGATTGGCAAAGCCATGCAGATAACACATTACTCATGGTAGAAGAACAGTTGATACAGTGACACATTATGGTAGACTGCATTTTTCCAGCAGTGCTCTGAGTGGCCAGATGCAGATTATTCACAAAGAAGATAATTTTTGCTGATTAAACATTTATCATAGCAAAGTAAAATACAGATTAGGCATAAGTAGTAGTATTACTACTACCCTCTCAGATCCCAAACTCAAAAGGCAGTAGCACGTCAAGTGATACCATGTTATTTCTAATTTTAAAGTTATCCACTCTTTTTGGATATACATAGTCTGCATTAGTGGACACGAGACCATCCCAAAAAAGAAAAGTCCTGTGGGTGACATTTTTGACCTCTGTCCTGTTTGAACTTTGTCACTAGCTTTACCGATTCATTTCAAAGTCTACCTAAGAC
>VZSZ01009696.1:0-35358 GCA_013398815.1 Ibidorhyncha struthersii | reverse complement strand
AGTAGGAGAGTTGATCAGGAAAGGAAGAACGAGAATAGTAGAGATTAGTGGCACAGAACCCGACGACATTAGTGTTCCAGTGAACGACGCAGACCTAGAATGGTGGTTGCGTAATTCAACTCCCATTCAAGAGGCGTTAATAGGTTACACAGGCGTGTGCACTCGCAGCAACCAAAAGGGGAAATGTGGCAAGTGTTAAAATGGAACCAATGGATGACACAGACAAAGGTTAAGCGTGAACCATTAGTTAATGGTCTCACTGCATACACAGATGCTGGAAAACAGCTTCACCGTGCGGTATGTGTCTGGCAAGATCAAGGACAGTGGTGCCAGCACATACTAGAGCGAGAGCTGCAAGACTCCCTTCAGACATTGGAGCTCACTGTGGTAGTGTGGGCCCTAACCAATTGTCTAATGATACCCTTAAATGTAGTAACGGATTCCCTGTATGTAGCTGGGGTAGTGCCGTGACTAGAAGATGGCCTGCTAAGAGAAACAACCAATCCAAGATTGGGAAAATTGTTCATACAGCTCAGATCCACCCTTAGTCAGTGAACCGCACCTTGCTGTGTCATACATATTCGTAGCCATCAGTTGAATCTAGGCTTAGTGTTAGGTAATCAAATTGCCGATAGCCTAGTCAGCACAGTACAACATTTGCCTCCAATCGACAAATTTCAACAAGCCAGACAGAGTCAGAAAACTTCCACCAAAATGCTAAAGGATTGAAGAGGCAATTTGGATTGACAGAAAATGAAGCACACTTTATTGTGCAAGCATGTCCAAGGTGTGGGAATCATGGACCAGGAGTGGGACTAGGAGTAAACCCAAAAGGGTTAAAAGCACTGGAAGTATGGCAGATGGATGTAACGCATATTTCAGAATCTGGGCGACTAAAATATGTACATGTTACAGTTGATACTTTTTCAAAAATGATATGGGCCACGGCACTGTCATGGGAAAACACCCTACAGAAGACCTTGCCATTGAACATAAAAAGAGTCTAGACAAATACCTCAAAAAACAGTTGTCTACATTTTAGATATATGAAGGCAGGTGAATGAATCCAGTCTTCAAAAGAAATCTTAAAAGTACTATTTCCTAGTTCTGAGAATACTAAGAAACTTTAGAAAGGATCATGGATGGAGGTGGTAGTCATAATACATATCTTCAGCAGTTAAAAAGTAGGTTAGTCCCTCAGCACCAGGAAGTAGTAAGTACATTTCAAGGAAGCTCGGTGGAACGACTTTACTGAAATTATTCTCTTGGTTATCTTTAGTCTGGAGTTCAAAAGCTAGAGCATGAGGAAACTTACACTGTGCTATGCCTCTAACCCTAGAAAATATAAAATGTGAACCAGTGAAATTATTAATCTCATGAAAGTCGTAACATTTTCTACAGATTTTCCAAGGAGTATTTAAGGACAGTCAGTGTCAGGATTTTATATCACAGATGTATGAAGTCATTCAGGTGCATGTTGGGTCAGTTACATTCCTGGAAATAAATTGGAAATAAGTTGGAAATAAATTCCAACTCAGTTATACAATTTTGGTCCAAAGTCATGCTTCTGAGAACTGTCAAAAGCATGAGATTTACAGTAGAGAGAACCATGATACTGATTTCCTGTTACTGAGAGATATTAAGGGGATAGCTATTTAGTATCCATACGGAGTGTGAGAATGTTATTTTTCAATCAGATTTTCTGACTTAGGACCGTGCCAAATTGGGGTGATAATAAAAAGGAGGGAGTCAAAAACACAGAGACATAAAACCTGACCAATTTGCACTAAGAGACAATGACCAGAAACAAACATCACCAGTTGATGAGCTCTCAAGAAACCACAGGCAACTGGGACTTTGCAACTAGTAAGGATGCAAACCTGAGTATGTTGGATGGGGTCAGTGGGACCATGCCAGTGGATGTTAAGGTGAAGGGGAAGCAGGAGAAACAAAGAGAGAGATAGACAGGAAAGGGCTCAAAAAGGGATTGATTCAGTGTAAAACTGGGGCTGGTCACTGCTGGTCTGGCTGAGCCCTGTGCCTGATCACTGCCGTCTGTCCTGTCTTGTTAAATCTTTTCTTAACTCTCTCTGCATAGTGTCACTCTATCCTGTGTGTACATGTGCTGCAAGGACCAAGTACTATCTACTGAGGGGATCCGTGTGAGTAGATTTGGTGCCAGCTACTGAAGCCAGACCGGAGTTGTGGGTACCTTTGGCCTCTGGTGTGAGATACGGGAGCCAGTGGGTCCCAGTGCAGCTACTGGAACTCATGGGTTCTAAGCCTACAGCCACTGGGGTGAGAACAACATGTGTCCTCAAAAAAAGTTAGAGGGGACTGGCATGAGTGAGGTGAGTGAGGGTCTCAGCACTGGCAGCTGGTGCAGGACCATGGATCACAACTCTTTGTGCCTTGTGCTGGCTGCTGGGGGCAGGGGAGAGTGTCTATATCTCCCCCAAAGTAGGTGTGGGGCGCGTGTGCATCTCTATTCACCAGCAAACTTAAAGCTGGACCAGCCAATGAGCAGGAGGTCCAGGCAAGGGTATTAGGTGGGCAGAGTCTGTGCTGGTGCCCAGGGAGAACCTGTGAGTGTGAGGTGCCTGTGGGATGAGTGCATGAGTGCTGCATGTTTGGTGCATCACGCTGGATCAGCCAGTGAGTAGGGGACCTGTGGGGTGGGTCAGAAGGCCAGGATCTGGGCAGGGGTACCAGACAGACAGAGGGGCCATGCCAGTGCTCAGGGGACCCACAAACAGGCATGTGCTTGTGAATCCTGGGGATGTTATGTGTGTGCCTGCGCTGGTGACCTTCTGTCTCTGCCAACCCCAGAGGAGGAGGGGACATGTCTGTCTGCACTTGTGTGCGATGCGAGTCCTGAATGTATTGTCTGTGACAGTCTGTGTGGCTGGCCATGCCAATTTCCTTTGCATGTTTGTGTGTGTCTTTGTGTGTCCATGTCCTGTGAGTCTCAGGGATACGTGCTTAACTTTACTACTGGTTGAACCTGCAAACGGGATAGCAGCAGCTGCGTCTCTGAGATCCCAAGTCTGGGATCCCAAGGCACCAGTCTGGACTCCAGTGGCTGGGCAGGAGGGTCCTGGGCCAGGGCTGCTGGAGCCTGTAACTGCTCTTGACATCCTTTAATAATGATAAAGGTGTTTGAGACTTCAAGGCACCCTGGGATAACACTAAAGCCCAGCTTACAACTCTCTACATGCTCAATGACTAGAGTAATCTCTGAAGAAAACAATTTTTTTTTTTTTTTGCTCCTATGATTGTCGTTAAAAGGCATTACATAATTTTTCTGCAGAAGCAATCTCATAACTGAACTAGTATGCAGATGGTCATGTAGGTTCTCATGTACTTGCAAGTAAAAACGCATGTGCATGATGTAGTTTCACTGTCCCCGTTCCATTAAACTACCTGATTGTGCTATTATTTCAACTAAATTGAAACAGCTTTCAGAAATTCCTTTTCTTCTTCTCTGTGAGGCTAGTCTTTGGTGACTGGCATGATTATATCTGTGTGAAGGGTAGGTAAATTCCATTTATGGTGTTTCAGAGAAAACATGCCTAATGTTCCATGGAATATACCATGTGCTAATGTCAGATTATTCAAGCTGTGGCAGGAGAGCATCTGCATTTAAAATGCAATTTAAAATCTGCAATGTAAGCTGACTGAAGGAGTCATCAGCCCAGCACTGTCCCTAATGTAAGAAAACAAAGGAAATTCTTCTAGTGAAATTTGCATGATCCGTTTTGGAGGCACTGGATGACAGAACTGCTGAAGGTAGGACACTTGCTTCAAAATGCTTATTGTGGATACATAAAGCAAATCCAAGGAAGAACGAAGACCAAAACTTAAAGGTCCTCATAGCCACTAAACAAGAATTACACAAAGCAAGAGTTGTTTCTGAGGGTTGTTCTGCGTTAGGAAATAAACACTAACCAATCACTGCTATGAGTTAATATTTAATATTTAATTAACAGCTAATGACCAAAGCAATAGTCTAAAACTTTCATAAGGGATCAAAGAGCAGAATTAGGTAGATTTTACTTCAGCTACAAGGACCTGACAATTTATGAAAACTAGTGTGAATGTGTGCCATTACAAACTGCAGGGAATCGTTCATGTCATTCTGTATTCTGTTATGCACAGGTTATATAGAGGTATCTCTCAAAATTTGGAGACTCAAATAGAACAGTGTTCTTTCATTTCTATGTTAATGGAAGCAGTCAAACCCAGAAAGATTCCTCTTAAAGACACCAGACCTTTAAATGCCTGAGAATATTAGGAGTTTCTTTGTTGTGCTTGTAAGTTAAAAGTATCTGTGGCTCCTAGATCCACAGCTTTCATTTCATGCTCATGTTAGAAAAACCCACAGACAAAAGGCATCTTGGGTGATGAAGTTGTAGCAGAAAAAGAAATTAGATGGAGTCAGTCCAAGGAGTGATTGAATCATGGTAGGGCTGTAAGCACTGCTCTTGCTTTGATCCTGTGTCTTTCTCTATGTGATGTGGTCTCTTGACCAGGTCCATGTATGTACAGTGGAAAAGGTGCTCCCCACTCTGTCCCTCTATATGGATACATTTCTGATGCCCAAATGCATTCTGTGCCTTGAGATTTACTGGTGTAGTCCAGTGGCTGGTTGCCCCTTTGGGAAGAGATGAGAAGCCTGAAGAATGAAGAATTAATGACCACTTTCTCCTCTGTGGCAGGCTGATTTCTTCGCTCTTTCTGTGCATCAGTTTCCCATTCTGGGCAGAAAGGAAACACAAAGCTATCACGGCTGGCACAGCGCTGCATGAATATCCCACTGGCATTGCACACACAGTGACACTCATCAGGGTAAGGAGGCAATGTGACTAATGAAGCTTCTACTGACTACTGAACTTCACCCACTACACTTTATTAGTGTTCTCTATGGCTATCTTTCCCTCTGATTATTCCTTCTTCCTTTGCCTGTCTATAGACAATGGGTATTTTGGTTTGCTTTGGTTAGGTTTTTCTTTCTTTGGACTGTGGGTGTTTTGATCATCATCTGGGCTTTCTTTTCAGTGCAGAAAGCACCTGTGGAACCACTTGGGACCACAGACCTAACATTTGGGGGAGCACATATTCTCAGCAACTAACCATACACCCATATTGGAGCCAGCCCTTAAATACTGCCTCCTCATAGTGGTATGCTTGGTCACTATCCCAAACAATGAAACTCAGAGAGCACTAACATAACGCACTTTCAGCACTCACAGCCATTGCCTTCTCCCTTTGTTCAGCTAAGCCCACTTTAGAGTTGCACCCGTCAATCCAGTGGCTCTTCAGGGATTCCCAAGAGACTCCTCGCTTCAGCAACTGGCAGAAACGCCATGATCTTGGTGCGGTGACTCCCCCTTTGACCAGTCTGTCCATTTGATTCCTCCCAGATGAAGCCAACAGATGGACCAGAACCAGGCAACCACACTCTGCTGACTGGATTTGTCCTCTCTGGATTCTCCAAACACCCAGAACTGCAGCACTTGCTGTTCTTCACATTCTGCTTAATTTACGCCGTCACCATCATTGGGAACCTTCTCATCTTCATGGTCACAGTGCACCCCTCCCTCCGCATGCCCATGTATTTCTTCCTCCGGGTCCTGTCCATCCTGGATATTTCCACAGCATCGATTGTTGTTCCCAAGATGCTGGTAAACTTCCTGTCAGAGGACAGGAGCATTTCCTACATGGGCTGTGCCACCCAGCTCTACTCTGTAATTTTCTTAGGAGCCACCGAATGGTACCTTTTGGCAGCCATGGCCTATGACCGTTACATGGCCATATGCAACCCCCTTAGATATGCAATCATCATGAACAGCAGAGTTTGTGTTTCCTTGGTTCTGCTGTCATGCTGCAGTGGTAATGTTGTGTCAGTGGTGCAGACGGCTTGGGTGTTCTCATTGCCATTTTGTGGGCCCAGGAATATTAACTACTTCTTCTGTGATATTCCCCCCCTCATCATGCTCTCCTGCACTGACACCTCTTTATACGAAAAGCAGATCATTACAGCCACAGCGCTGGTCATCTTCACACCATTTTGCCTCATTCTGGTATCCTATGCCTGTATCATCTCCAGCACCCTGAAAATTTCCTCTGCAGAAGGCAGACACAAGACCTTCTCCACCTGTTCCTCACACCTTACTGTTGTAACACTGTATTATGCAAGTGGGACCTTGATTTATTTACGGCCAAAATCCAGTGATTCACAAGATACTAAGAAAGTCCTAGCTCTCATATACACGACCATAATTCCTACATTAAACCCTCTGATTTACAGCCTGAGAAATACAGAAGTGAAAGGTATACTAATCAAAATTATTGCTGAGCTGAGGAAGATCTAAACTTATTCTGCTTGAAAGGAAAATTTCTTCTCCTCTGTATACTTGGATTTTTTTTTCTTTTATGCTTGGCTTTTATTAAACACCCTGAATACTTGGGACACTTGGATGTATTTCAAACTCCACAGTGTACATGAATCTTACTACTTCAGTCTTTATGGTATACCGTCTTGCACTGACTGATGGAAAATGAGGTTTCAGTCTTTTTTTCCAAGAAAAAAAGTTAATATTTCATACAGTACAGTCACTGCAGCAGAGACTGAAATGTGTCTTGGACAGGTATCTTGTCACCTGGGCCATAGTGTCATTTGTATTTTGCATATCTCTGTTACAAATTCTTTATGACATGAATAAAATTTTTGGAGAAGTGCCTGAAAGCCTCATTCAAGCACTTACAGATAAATGATTCCAGGATCTTGGAGTCATCTATCTACAGTCATTTCGAAGGGGGGAGGAAATCAGCTCAAGCTTTGTCTGAGAGAGTAGATAACTGAAGGCAGTCTCCTACATGACCAATGAATGCTCTAGGTCCATAAATGCCTGTATGAAAGTGTACCATCTGCTTGTATGTGCCATTTCAGCTGGTAATGCAGAGAATCTGGGTCAGATTTCCCAAGGTTCTTCTGCCTCATATTTTAGTACAGCACATGGGCATCTTCCTTCTCTTTCAGCAGACTCCAGAGACCAAGACTCATCATTTAGTCTTCCAAGAGTGAGTGGGAGAAAAATGTGTTATTTGGTGAATTTACTTAAACAGAAAAACGATCATAATGAGCAAGAAAATTTTTCATGGGAGTCGTCTCCACTGAGTTTTGCATATTGCTTTTTAGGGACAAATACTAGAGACAAGCATGAGTGCAGTTCTATGACCTGTCTGCTTTTTGTAGTCCAGATGGTACAACCACCATCTTATAATGATGGGCTCTGTCAGTTATCTCCAGTGCCAGCCTTCTGGCAGGACACCCTGAGGACTGAGAAGCTCCTCGGAACAACCAGATATCCAGTGGCCGCTGAATGTGCATATTTGTGTGTATGCATGTACATGTATGCTTGTGTGTATGTGTGTGGGGGAGACCTCTTTGCTCAGACCCTATTGAGAGCTTCTTGCATACTTTTCTAGGTGGCAGAGGTGACCGTAGTGTGCTGGAGGTCTTGGACTGTGCTCAGCAGAAACGGGTTGCGCTTGCCCTTCTCAGCTGGTATGGGGGTGGTCTACTTGCTGTTACACCATCATTTGCTCCTATATTTAAGAATAAAAGTCTGAATTTCAGTAAGCCTCTGTCTGCATCTAAGAGTTGTTAGGCTTACTATCACTCCCTTTTTGAGAATTTGATTTATTCATTGTCTTTTAAAATGTAGACACTACTAGGATTTTGAGCCCAATATCACTGAGAAAATTGAACTCTCCAACATATCAAGACAGAGATGCAGGTGGGGGATACAGGAAGGATAAAGATGTGCTTGTTCTGCTTTTGGGTTTGGGTTTTTTTTGTTTGGTTGGTTGGTTTGGTTTGGGTTTTTGTGGTTTTATCTTGTTCATTTTACATTTTATGGTGGAGGGGAGAAGGTGTCTTCTGCTACTGTTGAGCCATTCAGATGGCGTAAGTATATGTGGAAACTGATTCCATGAAGATTTGTCAGCATTTTAGCAGAGAGGCAATGGAACTGTCAGAATGGAACATGTGAGTCTCTAAGAGATCTACCAAAAACATGAACTAAACTCTAAATGGGATTTATACTTTGACGGTAGAAGGAGCTAAGATGACAACCTGAGAAACAGACAATTTGTATGTATCTGGAGATGGCAGGCAGTGAGAAACTCTTCTTCCTTACCTCCAGTGTTTAATTACACACATAGACATAAAGTCTAATTTCAGAGCCCCAGGCAAATCCTACCTGACCACCAGCAGCCAATTCAGGAAGTTTTGGGTCTCACTTATGTTCAGTCCATAGCTGCCAGCTCCATGCAATGTGTGCATGGCATCTTAAGTAGCACTGGTCAGCTGTGTTTGGGTACTTGTATGCCACTCCAAGAAACTTACTGAAGTCTAGAGAGAATTTCAGTTCATCACATACATTCAGTTTGGATAACTGAATTGTTACTGAAATTAGGACAGCTCGAGCTAGGTGGCTGAAACATCCAGAGGTGTTACATGTAGGTGTCTGTATGTCTGGTTGCTACCCCATGATGTTCGAAGGAAGTCTCATGAATACGGTTAGCAGAGTCTTCATGGCGCTGACTGATATGATATGGTACATAATGGAAAGGTCATTCTGCTGCAGCTGGTTCTCCCTGAATGTTAGAAAAAGGCACTCCAGGACTGAAAACACCCTTTTAGCCATATATGTGATGCTATTTGAAAATCCATTAAATCCTTACTTAGACATTCTCAAAAAACTTTCATAGACTCATACAGTGGTTTGACTTGGAAGAGATCTTAAAGATCATCTAGTTCTACACCTTTTGCCATGGACAGGGACACCTTCTACTAGACCATCCAACCTGTCCTTGAACATCCTCCAGGGATGGAGCATCCACAACTTCTCTGGGCAACCTGTTCCAGTGTCTCACCATCCTGACAATAAAGAATTTCTTCCTAATATCTAATCTAAATCTACCCTCTTTTAGTTTGAAACCGTTACCCCTTGTCCAGTCTGTTGTAGTTTGGGCCACTGAGGTGAATGACAGATGCTCTCCCCCATGTCCTCTCCTTAGTCGCAGAGGCAAAACCACAGGGTATCTCGGAGCGGGTTCTGTTTCTTTTGAGTCGGTCTTGTAGGAGGGCATTTTTTCCTAATAGCTGCAACATGGGTTCGTGCAGGGCAACAGTGGGATCTTTCCTCCACCCTGGACAGTTTATCAAACAGTTTTCTGTTTTTTCAACATTTTTCTTAGCCATTTTCTCATTCTGCTCAGCCATTTTCTTGGTCATTTTCTCAAACATTTTCTCAGTTTTCTCAGACATCTTTTCTAAGGCTGCCACAGTGAGGGGACAAGAGAGGCTATCTTCATACTGTCATACTTTGTTAGCAACTTCATTTACATTTGGTGTATCAGCATCAGATCCTCCCCAGACCATTTTTGACAATGTGTGGGAATACATTGATGGTGCACTCTGCACAAGCTTTCTCAGCAAAGATCGTTTGCATAGCATTTCATCAGGGTCTACATCCACTCACCCGTCACCATAAATCACCTCTCGCACAGCCAGTTCTCTCAGGTGCTTAATACTTCTTTCCATGTTGGTCCATTTGCTTGGACATTATTCGATATCATCCTTAAAGGGATACCTGTCCTTTTACAGCTGACACCAGTCACCTCCAGAGACTGAGAGCGTCTTTCTCCCAATCAATTTATAGATACCTCCATCTCTGGACCAGTTTCCCAACTGCCTAGCTTCTCTACTCTTTAGTTCTATGGTATCAGCCTCATTGTCCCAGCATCAGAGCAATGAGGAGATGTGTCTAACCTTCATGATGGCTAAAATCCTCATATTTCCCAAATCCTTCACAGAGAAGGATTTAATTATTATCTCTACGTTTGAGTCCTCCTCCTGCATTGATGCTGCCCAGGAAGGACCCTCTCCAGGATGTGCTTTGGAAGGACCCTCTCCAGGATGTGCTTTAAAAGGACCCTTTCCTTTGTCTGCTTTAGAAGGACCCTCTCCTGGATCTCCATCAGAACTATCTCCCAAGCTATCTGACTTGAGCTGGTCCTTGTCTTAAGGGGGAGGGCAATGATCCAACCTCCTTTTCTGCTTCCTGGTCACTGGGTCAGCTTCTATCAGTTCTGATGAAATTTGAGTAACAGTGATGCTCATTGTCAGAGCAGCTGGAGTAGTGACAGTGCTCATTGTCAAGGCTGGAGTAACTTTTGCAGGTACAGGCAGGAAAGGGACTTGTGCTGCTACAGGTTGGGGGGTGGCTGGTGCCAGTGCATGCAGTGGCGTGGTTTCCGCTGGGATGGGCAGCAGAGTGGCTTCTTCCGATAGAGGCTGAGGAATGGCTTCTGGGGTTTGGGTGGCAGCAGCATGTGTTACACTGTAGCTACTCCTGCACCAACGTTTCATAAAAAAAAAACCACCCCTGCAGCATATTCAGGAACACTGACAATAAAATTATGATTTTAAGAAAGTAACATTCCTTTTTCCAAACAGCCCAAAAGGTGTCCATCCCCTAGCACTGATTTACACCAGGGTAGGGTTAGATTAGCTATCAGGAAAAATTTATTCACAGAAAGGGTTGCTAAGCATCGGAACAGGCTGCCCAGGGAAGTGGTGAAGTCCCCATCCCTGGAGGTATTTAAAAGATGGGTAGATGTGGTGCTGAGGGACATGGTTTAGTGGTGGTTTTGGCAGTGTTAGGTTGATGGTGGGACTTGATGATCTTAAAGGTCCCTTCCAACCTAGACAATTTTATGATTCTATGATATTATGATTAAAGGGTGAAGTAAACCTTCCCCAGGTAAAACCAAAAGTGTAATTAGTAATAGAATACATCATGTGATGTCTGAGTTATGCAGGTAGAACCTTTATGCAAGTAATCATATTATACATCTGAGTTCCGAACCACATCAAAATAGAACATTCAAACCACCACATACAAACACAAAGAGCAAATAAACCATGAAACAAATTCAGCAGGTTAAGCAGAGTTGCATCAATTAACTTCAAACAAAGCTCTCTAAAGGCATGATATAACATTTTGCTTAAGAACGACATGATGTGAGCTGTCTGTTTTAATCTCTGAGGAAGCTGGTGTAGGAGACTGCTAAGATGTCTCGAGCAAAATGTCTCAAAACTCACTTACCATAAGCGGACCAGCCACATCCTGTTCATAACAGGAGCAAGGAGCACCTGAAATTCACTGAGCTAAGTTGCAAGCTGTGTGACCCGATCAACCACAGCATCCTGTTTACTACAAGAGTACATCAGGAGTGACCATTTTCCAAGAAGACCATCTTCCAAGAAAGATTGGCTGAGCAAAATTGGCTTCTATACTGATTGGTCAAGTATCGAGCAGACTTTGACTGTAAGTTTGTGCCGTGCCCCTCTACCATCGGATCTCTGGAACCCCCACCATCGTTGTGATCCACGGATCATGAGTCAACAGGATACCACTGACAATTAGGGGACATCAGGATGCTGAGGGTCAGTGGTGGTGTCTTGACTCTTGCTGTGCTCCATAATACTGCTTCTCTCTTCTCCCTTTTCTCTACTTCCTCCTCTACTCTCCCGCTCGTTTCAGTAATTAAGGTGGGGAGATAACAATAAAGCTTAGCAGACAGCATCTGACCTCGTTTGTGTCTTAATCTCACGTGCAGAATTGTTACGGGTCCTTCCCAGACCCCCACCATGCACCGGACCAGGTCATGACAGCTGGATTTCAAACTATTCAGGCAATCTATCACAGCCCTGGTTGAGCCCCACATTGCATGCCAATAAATCTGTCATGGTTCAGGCCAGACTGGCCACTGAGGCGAAATGACAGACGCTCTCCCCCACCTCTCCCTGAAGGGGAGGAGGAAGAGAGCGAGAGAAACTGATGAGTTTAGAAGGAACTAAACTACTTGAATTAAGTATTAGTAATAAAATAATACAAAGGGAACAATGAAATATATACAAAAGTGGATCAAGCTCCCAGGATGATGATCACATCACTAGCAGGCACAGGGAAAGTCCCAGACTGGACTCAGTGATGGATAGGAACTGGATTCCAGATCTGGATTCAGATTCAGAATCAAAGGCAGACGAACAGACAGAATCCTCCTTGGACACTGGCCATTGAAGAAAGAGCGCTGACTCTTTGATTCCTCAGCTTTTATACTGAGCATGATGCAGATGGGATGGAATATCCTGTTGGTCAGTTTTGGGTCACCTGTCCTGTCCTCTCCTCCCTGCAGGTGCAATGTCTCTACGCTTTTCCGCTTCTGACCCTCCAATGGGGCAAGTAACAAAGTTAGCTTGACCTTGGTTGTTATAGCAATAAGTACGAGCAAGAGCCTCTCTGCACACCATTGCTTGACATCAACTATAAACATAGGTCTTATCACTCTGAGAGTGAACAGTTTTCTGCACAATATACTGTTAATTTTAGTAGTTAGAAGAGGCTTAGCTTCAAAGCAAAATTACTGAACAGAAAAATGGTTCTGTTTTAGCTCAAACCAGGACATTATCGCTACACTCCCTCATAAACAGTTCCACCCCATCTTTCCTGTAGGCTCCTGTTAAGTACTGGAAAGGTGCTATAAGGTCTCCCTGGAGCCTTCTCTTCTCCAGGCTGAACAACCCCAACTCTCTCAGCCTGTCCTCACAGGAGAAGTGCTACACTCCTCTGATCAGTTTTGTGGCCCTCCTCTGGACCCACTCCAACAGGTCCATGTCTGTCTTGTGCTGAGGGCTCCAGAGCTGGATGCAGTACTCCAGGTGGGGTCTCACAAAGTGGAGTGGAGGGGAAAAATCACCTCCCTTGACCTGCTGGCCACACTTCTTTTGATGCTGCCCAGAGTACAGTTGGCTTTGTGGGCTGCAAGCACACGTTGCCAGCTCATGTTGAGGTTCTCATCAACCAACAGCCCCAAGTTCTTGTCTACAGGGCTTCTCTCAATCTGTTCTCTGCCCAGCCTGGATTGATACTGGGATTTACCCCAATCCATTTGCAGGACATTGCACTTGGCCTTATTGAACCTTATTAGGTTCACACGGGCCCACTTCTCAAGTTTGTTCGGGTCCCTCTGGAGGGCAACCCATCCCTCACATGTGTCAGCCACACCAGTCTGTTTTGCAGTGCAGCAACGAAGAACCAAAGCTCCATGAGAATATCAATTATGCTGGTTTTTTTTCCCCCTCCGTTTCCTCCTTTTCCTCTTCCTTTCCATGCTTTTGCCTTGTAGGTAACACAGGCGTCTTTGCTGCCACCTTTTCCACAGGGTCCACAGTCCCAAGTATCTCTTCCTCTCCCACTTGACACTCGGTGGTCATCATCTGCACTGCTATAATCATGCCCAGGATGCTGGAAGTTTATTGACCCTCAGGAATACTATCTCCTTCTCTGAAGACGTGCTCCAGCTGTACCTCTTCATGTGGTGTCTGTGAAAATAGACAACACTCTTCACAGTCATGACTTATGACCACTGCATGGCCAATTTCTTCATGTTTCACTGCAGTGCCAGAGTGAACATGAGAGTGTACATGGGCCTGTCTGCCATGATCACTGCTGTGATCAGTTCCTGGGTGCACAACAGCCTGATCTTACCATTGACCTTCTGTGGTCCCCACATCATGAAGCACTCCTTCATCCATTGCTGGCACTCCCCTGCAGCTCTAAGAAGATCAATGAAGTTATGGTCTTCCTGGTAGGTATCTTCGTAGTGATGGGGAACCCTCTCCTAATGTGCTTCTCCCACTAATTCATTCTCAGATCAGTCCTAAATATTCTGACCACATGCAGGAAACAGGAAAGCTTTGCCTACTCGCTTCTTCCCTTCTCATTGTGTTGTCTTTTCATTATTCCACGTTCATCTACATTGACATCAGGCTGTGCCCAGCTATTCCTTTGACAGAGAAAGGATTGCTGCTACCTCCTGTGCTTTGGTGACTCCAGCTCTCAACCTAAATAGTCTGTCCTCTGGGGAACAAGAAGTTCTCAGTAGCCCTCAAGAAAATGGGACCCTATCTTTGGATATACATTCCCAAAGACACCCATAACAGGGCCATTTCCAGGTCTGGAGCTTTGGGATTCACTTTTCTGCAGGTGTATGAGACTGAGAAAGTTCATCAGTGCCTACAAGAAAGACTCAAGATGCCCATCTCTTTTTCCAAGGTTTCCTTGCTGGTCCAAAACTGACTTCCTACATGTATCCTCTTGGACACAATGAGGAACACTGGAAAAGGTAAAGTCAGGGAAGTGTGTCTGGAAGACAGACTGAAAACTTGCCTGAAGTGCCTTTGTGAGTGCAGATTTTGGCTGCAACAGTGGCAGGGCAGAGCTCCTGGATACTCACTGTTTGTGGCATAGGCTCTGATAGGAGTGCTGGGTTAGGGTGGGGCTGCTCATGGGGCATGGGAGCCCTCACTGCTTCCTCATGGCACCTCCACACAACCCCAGCAGAAGGCAGTCCCGGGCCACCTATTGCTTCTAGTGCTTTCTGCACATTCTCCTTCCCTAGTTCCCAGGTATCCCTCTGGCAGCACGTTGCCCCTCCCTGCCCCCGCTTTTTTCTCTTGCTTTTTCAAGTGTTAATGAAAAAAATTCTGTACCAACAGGAAGAAGTTATATAATGACTTTTTGTTTGCTTTTCCAGTTGAGTGATTCCCTTCCAAGTAGGTCTTACAAAAGTTTCGATCATTTGGTTTAAATAGATACTTTTTGGTTGAGCATTATGTCTTGTGAAGACTGTATCTACAAGGACCAGAGGTTCTATGACTGTAGGTTTCTAGGAGTATTTTACCTTCTACAGCAAGAAGTGATATGTATTAATACTGAAGCTGCAATAAGATGACTTGCTTGCTACACAGTCCACTTCTTCCTGTAGGAGATGACAGCCACCTGGAATCCTGCAATTGTAAAAATTTGTAATTACGTAAGTCCATGAAATCATTTACATTGTGAGGTCTCTAGTCCAACTTCCTGCTTTAAGTGAAGCTTGTTCAAGCAGGCTGCTCAGGGCCTAATCCAGCCGAGTTCAGAGAACTTCCAAGAATAGATACCACAGCCTCTTTGGATCGTTTTCACTGTTTGACCACTCAAGGGAAAATAGCATTTCTTTATACTAAGTCAGAATTCCCCATGATCCAGGCTGCGCCCTTTACACCTTCTCCTTCCACTGTGCACTCTGAAAGTGACAAACTCTGCCTCTGTCTTCTCCACACCCTGCATTAGGAGACAAAGCAATACAATCTCCCCTTAGTCTTCTCTTCTTCAGGCTGAACAAGCCCTGCTCCCTCAGTGTCTCCTGGAACAAGATTACTCTTGCTGGAGTGCTCTAGCCCCCTAATTATCCTGCTGGCCTTCCAATGGACTTGCTCAAGTGTTCCAGTATCTTTCCTATACATACGAGAGAGATATTGTGTATATGGGCACACAACTCCAGTTGTGTTTAGTTCATCTCATCAATTCACCTCATTCATTTCACCAATGACATCTGCATGAATATGAAAAGCAGAATTCAGCTCCAATGACAGTCTGTATCTAGTCAATCTATATGTAGTTCATGGGCGTAGTTCAGTTGCCTAAATATAGACACCTAGTGTCAGCTGAGATATTCTAGGATACAGTTTCACTTGTAGCTGCTACTACAGAAAGACATGGTTCTCCTATATGCTGAGTGGGCACCTCAGATGTCACTGGATACATATGTGTGGAAAATGATAATGAGCCATGTCAGTGTACAAATGAAGCAGCATCTGATCTCCAGCTACATTCTTTGAAGATCTAGTCAATATAGGCAAAGGAGTAGTGGGTATGATTCCGCTGAAACAGCAGAGTAAGGGCATGCCTGAACATAAGCACTCAGTGCCATACGAGATGCCCCAGGATACCCCACTAAGCCTTTATCTGCCCTTCCAGAAGGGTCTAAGGTTGTAGCTCCTGTGTCATATCTGACAGTCCCATGCAGATATCTTGAATAATCTACAGAATTTCTCTAATGGCAGTAGACAAGACATATATGTCTCTAGTACTAGACATATATGCTTGGGCAGCTGAAACAAACTGTAGGATACCCCTAAAAATAAAAAGTACAAACTAATATGACCATAATGATACAGCATGAAAATCATGGTTGCTACATTTGTGAGACCTTGCTACTTACATTAATTCTTTTGCATCAACTGCTTATTAATATTCAGATGAGAATTTTACATCAGCATAGAATGAGCTTTTTCATACTTCATATGTTTATTTTATACACTCACCTGAAAAGTGATAAAGCAAAAGGACTTACAAAATAAATCAGCTAATTCACAGAGTATTAAACTAGTTGCTAGACTTTGGGTGAGTTGAATACCTATTCCAGATGCAGCTGCATGCATGCATAGATGAGTGGTCTAAACCATGACTTGCATTTTAGTCCAACAAAAACAGAAGACAAAATTTTTACATCAAACTTTAACATAAATGCTTTAATCCCTACACAGTATAGATACATTAAGCATTTGAGAAAAGAGGTTGAAAATTCTGAACTTTAACCTTTATTCTTTAAGAAAGTTTTTATTATGGCCAGTTTCACATCCTTATTCCTTAGCGTGTATATTACTGGATTCAGCAATGGTGTAGTTACTGAATAAAAAACAGCCACCACTTTACTGATATCAGACTCATATTTCACTGCAGGCCAGACATACATAAAGATAAGAGTCCCAAAATAGATGGTGACTACAGAGAGATGTGAGGCACAGGTAGAAAATATTTTTTTTGCGTGCTCCACCTGATGTTACCTTTAGGATGATCATGATGATTTGGAGGTACGAAGTCATGACGAAAAGGACAGAGGACATTAAAAAGACTGTGCTGAAAGTATATCCCACAAATTGTATCCTATATGTGTCACTGCATGAAAGTAAGAAAAGCTGATCAGCATCACAGAAGAAATAGTTGATTTTGTTAGTGCAGAATTAAATCCTGGAGAAAAAGGTGGAAGGAAAAATAGGGTGGATGAATCCTGACAACAACAGATGATGGCTAAGTTATGGCAGCTCTTTGGGTTCATGATAGTGGAGTAATGTAATGGTTTACAGATGGACAGGTAGCGGTCATATGCCATGACTGTAAGAAGGAACAGTTCAGTGGCAGCAAAAGAGAAGAATAAGTAATATTGAGCAATGCAACTTGAAGCAGAGATGGTGTATTTCTCCATCAAGAAGTTGGCTAACATTTTAGGTAGTGTGACTGTTGTGTACCAGGTTTCCACTACTGAAAGGCTGCTAATGAAGAAGTACATGGCACTATGAGGAAGTGAATCAGCTAAAACAATGATGAGAGTAACAACATTGCCCACAAGTGAGAGGAGGTAAACGATAAGAAATAATGTGAAAAACACTATCTGTAGATTTGGCCAGCTAGTGAATCTCAGAAAGACGAACTCAGTGAATACTGTCCAATTTTCCTTTTCCATGGGAAGGCCTAGAGAAAAACTGAATAGCAAATAACAAGAGTAATCAGAGGCAGGCTTGCACTCAATGCCTTGTCCACAGCTAGCTGGGTCTGTTATGAAAATCAGTGTTAGGTATGCCTGTCTCTAAAGTTCCTTGAGCAAATGAACATTTCTGAATGTTCTTCTTGGGTCTTACATCCCAAACAGCACTAACACAGCAATTACATGTTTAGTTTCCCTCTCTCCTTCCATTTTAAAAAATAAGACTTTCCATTTACCTTCAGTGCATAACAAAAAAAAAGTATGGAAAAGTAACTGTGGCTTAAAATTTGCCTGAGTTCTGGTTTCAGACTCAGGCTCATGTGAAAACAATATTCGCAATCCAAAATTCAGACTGAAATTCAGACCCTGAGCCTAGCTTTTGTCTGTTATCTTCAGATACTCATGGTGCTGACATGTTCCATTGATCTAGTCATTACACTTCCTTCTAATCATTGAACATACAGATCTGCAGAGGAAGATTCAAGCCTAACAGTCCTAGATTTCTTTTCTAGGATGAAGAAAATCACTCTTTGGAGGGATTTATTTCTACCAGGAATATGGATTATTATTTAAAACCTAAAAAGCAATTAGACAAGCAGGATTAGTTTAGATGAATCCCAACAATTACCAAGGCTAATCTTAATAAAATTATTATTCTTTTTTGAGTAAAAATATGCATTATATTTCAATATTAATGGAATCAAAGTATACAGTATAATAGATGATAGAAGAGTAAGGATGAGAAGAGTCTTGCAAAATTAATCACCTTTATTAGCATAGTTGTTATCCAGGAAACCATAATACATAATCCTTTATCAGCAAAATAGTGTTTTTCTGAATGTATGTACATGTGTATTCATATACGGAGGATGGTAATGATTAGTGTTTCAACTACCTGGAGTTTCATCATTTAAACTGATTTAAAATCAGGAGAATAATTTATTCACAGAATCAGTGACAGTTCTTTTGGCTCTAAATCCTGAGTTCATTTTTTTTGATTCTGATTGGTTAGAGCCAAACTTGTGAGTCTTATTACAAGCATATATACCTGTGTGAGTCCAACCAGTGTGGGAGCTGGATGAGTTTACTTTTGACTGTAAGTTCTTTCCCTTCATTATATTCTTTGCTTTCCTTTCCATTAATAATAAACTGGCCAAAGCCAGTTTATTGCCAATAAGATTGATGAGGTTGGAGCTGCTCGAAACTCTGATGTTGCAATAATTGTAAGTAATCTAGTGATGTCAACGGAACATTCTGATATTCCCTGCCACTGTACAAAACGAATGGATTTTGGCATGCAGATTTGGATAAACTTTATATGAGAATAAACTCAAGATCCATCAGTCTAAGCAAAATGGTTAAATAATTTTAATTAATAATGGGGAAAAAAGTTCCTGGCATGCATTGACTAATTTCCATTTAGTCTAATAAAGACTTAATTGGTCATAAATAGACCATGATAAGTAGTACATCTAAATGTATTTTCCATACCTAAATTTAGGTGAAGTACATCTCATCGCATATCTCTATTTCTGATTTCTTGATTCAAAGCTACAACTAAATCGGGAGGCGGGGTGTGGGGAGGGAAAGTGCATGAACCAGGGAGATGGCAAGCTCTTTCCTGTTGGATGGAGGTTCAGTGCTGTGTAATGAGGAACATTTTGCTACCCAGCAGTTTTCTATGCTTTCTTCAGCTACCCTGTATGAGTTGCATTGCTTCAACTCCTCCAGGAGGGAAATGAGTGCCTCAGGACTCACTGAGACGGAATGGGAGATTTGGGTGAGGGGTTGCAGCTGTGGATTAAACTGAAGAAAATTTAAATTAGGGCAGTACAAATTAATTCTGTTGTTCTGTTGGCAGAACAACAGTCACACAGTTTGCAAGAGGCTGGGGAGTTATACTGAGTGTAGCTAGTGCCCTAGACATACTAATGACCACGTTGGGGTTGGGAAGAGAGGGAACTTAAGAACCTGGAAGAAAATAAATTTTATACTCAGATAGGAAGGGGCTGGAGATGGACTGTATTGGAGAGGGTGGGAAAGGTGAAGATACAAAAATATTCAGGAACATGTTTTTGGGTCCTCATCCTCCTGGGGAAGAAGAGCAATAGTCATCCAGCAACCCATGGCCTTGTACACAAAGGCCAACCATCATCTTTCTGGGTCTAACTGATGACTTGTTGGGTGACTAGCTCAGGGGTACATCTTTATATTGTAGACGTCTGGATGTAGGTGAGATTTACACATTGGAGCATAAATGATACAGAATGATATTTCAAAAGAAAGCTTTTGCTCCCCCTAAAACCTAAAATTAAATTAGCCCTTTACCTTTATGCAGGTAAGAGCAAAAGACAAGACCACCACTTGGTCAAAGGAAATGCCTGATGCTCCCTGTGTTTGATGAAGCAATGCTCTAAGGAAAAGTTGAATTAATTGAATTCAATAATTGCCTCTCTCTTTTCATTACCACTGAGGTAGCCTGTATATCAGAATTATGCCTGTGTGGCTAAAGTTTGGTGAAATTAATTCAATCCCAACCAAGTGTAAGTTTATGTGTAACTAAATGAAAGGTGCTTCAAAATATCTGGATTCATGAAAGTAAATAAACAAAACTGAACACAATTTTTAAACAGCTCCTGGGATGCTTTTCCATAAGGAGCCATCTGTTCTTATGTGTATACAGAAGTAGTTCCATTATTTTCTCTACAAAAACACTTGAAGACTAGTGATTACACATACTAACATACATACACACAAACACACTCTAGCCTGTCCTGTTGCTGGCACCCCAGACACATGAACCCCTGTGACCCGTAGTTCCTTCCCCAGTTGCAGGTTCTTAGACCTCCACACACTTGCATGCAGAATAGAGTCCCCTCACACAGGAAAACAGTTAGAAATGGAGCTTAATAAGAAGACAGGACAGACTGTGGTGATCAGGCACAGGAGGACATCACCATTTAAGCATGCTGACCTCCAGTTTACACATTACCAACCCCTTTTATCCACTTTTCCTGTTTGCCCATGCTTGCTTGCCCCCAGTTCACCTTTATTCCCTGCTTTCCCTGCCTTTGATCTCCCCTCCAAACACACCTCAGTAAATTTTTTGGAACACCTTTAAGGAATGAAGGCTTCATCAGCAGTATGACTTCATCCAGAACCAAAACATGTCATGAACATTCATTTAATACAGCATAGTCATTTTCTCCATTCAAGGAGTAAAATACACTTTGTTTCCCTTAAACTTGCCCTACATCCTATGACATTAACTGAGCTCTGACCTTTTCCCTGTGCTCACAATTCCTTAACTTGCAGTCCTAGATCCCTGAAGGGTTTTATGTCCCACTGTATCTTATCCTTCCCCTGCTTTTTTTTTTCCCCAGGAGCTTCTATAAGCACCAGCATGTAAAATGGGAGCATGCAGAACTCCCTCTTGATGTTTCTTTTGATGCCAAGTATAACACTGGACACTTAGTATTACCCTTGGCCATGTTTCTGATCATATGGTGGCTTTCCAGTATGCACTTGAGCGTATACAGGCCACTCCTTGATCAACAGGATGACCTACTGGGTCACCAGGTGATACCAGAAGGGCATAGGTAATTGTTCCTAATCACTGGAGCTTTTAGGCAATTGTATCAGTGATTATGACCTTCACAGGCTACCTTTTCCCTCACCTGGAAACACACTACAGCATCCCATACTCCAGTAGCCCAAGCAGCTGTAATCAACTTCCTTCTTCTTCCCAGTCCCTCCACAATGTCTCTTTCACACAGTTGAGAGAATTGGGCCATTGCTCAACATAGCCCCCCATCCAATGGCCCGCCTCCATTGCACAGGCCAGTGACTACAGGTGATGTAGGTCCCAACTCCCAAGAGCTCTTTACTTCTGAGCTGTCAGCTGTATCTTTATGGCTCCAGTTTCCCAGCATCTTCCACAGCCACTTCAAGGGCATTTTGTTATAGTAAGTTTCCCACGTCTTTAATCTCACTCTGAGTAAAGTGCAGTTTAGCAGTGACTTTCTGGGGAACAGAACTCCCATTTCCACAGGTCTGCTCAATTAGTGTAACTGGATTTGCCTGCTAGGACTCTGTGTTTAATTTTCCATTGGAGTCCTGAATTTCCCTAAACAAGCTTTCCACATCCTACTCCATGGCAATCACCTTAAGCATGGTTGACTGTTCCTGTGGCTACAAACTTCTGAATGAGGGTTTCTTGCACGGTGTTAATGTTTCTTTTAGAAGATTATTAGTCTGACAGAAAAAGTAATTTCAGTTCTTGATTTTCAAGTTCTATTAAGCGGTCCCAATCTCTTGGAGCTTTGCCTGAAGCAGATAGTACATCTCTGCACTCTCTCATACCAAAGCAGCACATCTCCTGGTGCTTTTTATGCATTATGTCATTGCTGCAACTCCTAGGCAAATTCCCTTGATTTCTGTAGCGGCAACCAGTCCATGTTGCAGACCACTGGTGCGTGGGCTTGGAGCAGGCACTGTCCTTTCACTTCCCAACTTCCTTCCCATCCCACTACTGTTTTCCTTGGACCCTTTGGACCTATATTTTCCCAACTGGTTCTGCAAAGTTCAAACTCATTCTTACATGTATTTTGGGTGCATCTCACATTGCAGAACAACAAAAACTCCTAATATCAGAATTAAGGCTTCCAGCATCTCAAAGTTGCTCCAAATATTCCAATTCCAGACCATGATATTTGAAAAAATCCATCATATTTGAAATGTTGTGGCAGACTGATGAAGTTCCTGCTTGCTGGGGAAGGAGAAACATAGCCCCCATTTTTAAAAAGAGAAAAAAGGAAGAGCTGGGGAACTACAGGCGAGTCAGTCTCACCTCTGTGCCCAGCAAGATCATGGAGCAGATCCTCCTGGAAACTCTGCTAAGGCACATGGATAACAGAGAGGTGACCAGTGACAGCCAATGGCTTCACTAAGGGCAAATTGTGCCTGGCAAATTTGGTGGCCTTCTATGACTGGGTTACAGCATTGGTGAATAAGGGAAGGGCAACTGATGTCATCTACCTGAACGTGTGCAAAGCATTTGATACTAGCCCACACAGCATCCTTGTCTCTAAATTGGAGAGACGTGGATTTGATGGATGGACCACTCGGTGGATAAGGCATTGGCTGGATGGCCACACTCAAAGAGTTGTGGTCAACGGCTCAATGTCCAAGAGGTGACCAGTGACGAGTGTTGTCCCTCAGGTGTTAGTTCTGGGACCAGTGTTATCTATCATCCTCATCGGTGACACGGACAATGGGATTGAATGGTCTCTCAGCAAGTTTGCAGATGATGCCAAGCTGAGTGCTGTGGTTGATACTCTAGAGGGAAGAGCTGTCATCCAGAACAGAGGTGGGCCCATGCAAACCTCATGAAGTTCAACAAGACCAAGTGCATGGTCCTACAGGTGTGTCAGGGCAATCCAAACATGGATACAGGCTGGGTGGAGAATTGATTGAGAGCAGTCCTGAGGAGAAGGACTTGGGGCTGCTGGTTCATGAAAAGCTCAACATGAGCTGTCAGTGTATGCTTGCATCCCCAAAAGCCAACCACATCCTGAGCTATGTCAAAAGAAGCATTGGCAGCAAGTCGAGGGAGGTGATTCTTCCCCTCCACTCCACTTTGTGAGACCCCACCTGGAATATTGCATCCATCTCTGGGTCCCCCAATATAAGAAGGATATGGACCTGCTTGAGTGGGTCCAGAGGAGGGCCACAAAGATGATCAGAGAGGTGGAGGTCCTCTCCTGTGAAGACAGACTGAGAGAGTTGGGTTGTTCAGCCTGGAGAAGAGAAGGCTCCACGGAGACCTTATAGCCCCCTTCAAGGGGGCCTACATGAAAGATGGGGATGAGTGTTGTGATGGGATGAGGGATAACAGCTGTAATCTGAAAGGGTAGATTTAGATTAGTTATTAGGAAGAAATTCTTGACTGTCAGGATGGTGAGAAGCTGGCCCAGGTTACCCAGAGAAGTTGTGAATGCCCCATCCCTGGAGGTGTTCAAGGCCAGGTTTGAGCAACCTAGTCTAGTGGAAGGTGTTCCTGTCAATGGCAGTGGGGTTAGAACTAGATAGTCTTTAAGGTCCTTTCCAACCCAAACCATTCTATGATTATATGATTCTATTACAGATCACGATTTTGCTCATATCTTCCACCAGTTGCCATCATAGGCAGAACAGTCACAAGGCAGGGAAATTTATTTGACTATGTCTCCCTGACCAACACCTGGTCTCAATTTTCTGAATTTTTGCTGTGGATTACATTCAACCTGTCAATACAATGCTGGTAAGATGATGGGCAGCACAGTGTTACTTTACACACAGCAGTTTCTTTTTGCCACCCTAGGCTTACTGGTTTTCTGCTAGTTTAGCAGACAGGAACACTCTGTTCATAACGTGCCTGATCCAACAAGGCATATAGATGCAATTCAGTCCATTCACAGGTGTCCATGCTCCATCATGAGTAGGTCATGGGTCATAGTCCTTTCACAGGTTGTAGATGCTGTAGTATGCCTTACCAACAGACTGCTGTCCCTTCAGGATATATACACCCCTTTGCATGTAGTGTCCTATCCCACCCTACCACCACCAAAAGTGTGTCTCTAGCCTGTATTGGCTGCTAGCTCATATTTTATACATGTTTAACCAGGAACATGTGCTTCTCTGAATGTGTAAATTTTTGCTGTGCAATTCCCATGTCCCTATCCCACATACACCTGGTTGGTTGCATTGGTTTCAGAGCTGGATGAAACAGATTTTGATTGGCACTTGACAGTTCATTATCTTCTCCTACAGAGGTCACCCTTGTGGACAACTACTGATTAAATCAATTTAGAAGGATTTGGATGGGCCAGAAAAACGCTCTGAAAGAAATATTCTCAATTTTAAAAAATGCAAACACAAAGTCTTATATCTATGATACAATAACACTACACAACAATGCTGGCTTTGGGGGGGGGGGGGGGCTACAAATAGTTAGTATCCAGCTTTGCAGAAAAAGATCATTGTGTCCTGGTGCACAAGTTAACCACGTGTCTACAGTGTGTCCTTGCAGCAACTAAGGCCAACTGCATTTTAAGCCGTAACAGCAAGAGTAGCCATCATGCTAGCGTAGTAATCCTTCTCCTCTGTTTGACACTTGTGAGAGCACATTGGAGTAATTTCCCCAATTTTGGCCTCCCCATTACCAAAAGTTATGGACATGTTGTAAGCAGTCCAATGGAGGACAAGCTAAGAGAAGTTATTTTTTTTCACCCTTAAGAAGAGAAGGCTGTGAGGGGAACTTACCACTGTCTTCCTCTACCTAATAGAAGGGTGTGTAGAGAAGATCAATCCACAATTTTCTCAAAGGTGTACAGCATTAGGATGAGGAGCATAAGACACAAGTTGTACCATGATAAAACCAAACTCAGTTTAAAAAAACCCCACCTTTCTTTTACCAAGAGTGGACAGACATTGGAAAAGGGGCCCAGAGAGGCTGTGACATTGACACAGAGATACGAAGAGATACTCCAGCCTCAACTGGATAGGTCCCTGAGCAATTTGCTTTAAACAGGAGGCTGGACTGGAAACTTCCAGAGGTCCCTTCATCCTACTTGATTCTGTAACTTGCTGATTCTGTAGCTATGAGCTGACAAATGGATTATTCTTACTAAAGTGCACATACCATCAATCAACACAATTAATGTGCCAACAAATGTATTGATTAACCAGCTTTTACCTGTTGACTACTGATATGATCCTGGTGTGTAACTCATAGTAATGCAGTGAGTCACGTAAAGGAGCTTAGCGCAGAAGGAGATTTGCTGAGCCTTTTGTGCTTTTGGGATTAGCATCTACAGAATAAAATAAACCACGAGCTTTTTAATTTATTCCCTTGTGACACAATCCCTAAATCTCCCAAACAATACTGTTCTGGTTTTCTTTTTTTCATGATCCTGTTAGTAAACGGCATGGGTGTTTCAGAGAAAGGGTCTGAGGTTAACAGCTGGCACAGTGCGGTCCTCAGTAAACATAACAGAAGGAAGATTCAGAGGACAGATAACTCTTTTACAGTATTTTCTCTCCATGGTTTTCTCAATATTTAATGTCATAACTTGTCTAGGGAACTTCATTGTTGTTGTCACAGTCATCAGCAACCCGTGGCTTTATAACGCCACGTACTTTCTGCTGGGCAGCTTGGCCTTTCTAGATGCCAGTGATGACTCAGCCAATGCTCCCAATTTACTCATAATGACTTTCTCAGACTTGATGAGACTGAGTGCAACAGGCTTTAAGTGCCCTGACCTGCCTGTAACATCCTTCTTTGTAATCCTTCTCTGTTGTCTCTTCTCTCCTTTCGCCTAGGGTTTAGTTGCCCTTGTTCAAGGTCAGCACTCATATACTGTGGTTGTTTAACCTTGTATTAATCTGTTGCGACACACCTAAATTATAAGAAATCTCTAGCAAAACTCATCTGGAAACTCCCTTCTGTCAGTTGGCTCAGGACTGAAGTGTTTAAGCTTAGGTCCTCTTTTTGTTTCTTGCCCTAGCTATGCTGCAGGTGGCCTTGTATCTTGCTGGTTTTTACCTCACCTTGACTACTTGAATCTCTGGCCTGAATTTCAACCTGCTTCACTACTATGGACTTGTCTAGCTAACATCAGAGTATCATGGCCTTGTTTTGTCCAAGAGCTGAGTTACAGGGCAAACAGGAGCCGGATGATGTGAACAACCTTGGATCAACAAGTAACAAGAGAACAACATCTGAAACTGCTGGAATGATGTCACTGTGGACTTTTTGATTGGTGGCCTGCACTGACATCTGCTGTAGTAAATACAGGAGAGTAACGTTGCTACAGCATGCAGATGCAGGGCAACTGAGGAGAAGCTTTCACATGTTGGTGCCAACCTGCCACCCAAGAACCCACTCCTGACACTGGCTGGAGAGTGTCATCTTCCCCTGGACTCAACTATGCTGGCTCACTGGAATGGTAATTTTGGCAAATTTCAGTTACTTGTATGTTTGCATGTGTGTGTCAGTGTAAAACCTTCCCTCACTCACCTTACTCTTTGCTTGGTCCGCTTAACACATTGAGCTTAGTGGTGTTGTGTTCCCCTTTAGCAATCACTGGGCTGTTGGCTGACTGGTTACTGTCAATGATTCTGCTCTGCTCTTTTTTTCTTTGTACTGTGGGACTGCTGCATTTGCTGGTGAGGTGGGCTGCTCCTGTCTGCCCTGCTGTCACTCTCAGTCCCTACCTTGCCTTCCCTTGTGGAGCAGGCCACTATTGCTGTTCCCTGACATCTCTGTTTTCAGGCAACATAGCACACAAACTATGACCAGCAAATTAAACATGTATGGCATGTATCTGTGAGCAGAAGTTTATTGTTTCAAATGAAAATGCAAACCGGATAAGGGAAGAATAGATTACTTTCAATTCTTCATTGACACAAGCCCAAATTCTCTGGCTTATCCTGTGGTTTCTCTCTGAATTGAACATCTGACTCTCCAGGCCAGGGGATGAATACATGAAGAGGAAATGTCCCAAATTCAGGCTTTGTCAATGCCAGCCATTCAGACAAACTGAGTCAAACCAACTGACTTTTCAAACTTCAGTCCCTACAAAAGAAAGCAAGCATCAGCAAGCAAAGCTTATTGTCCATAGCATAAAAGAATATGTCATCTGATCAGTATGGATAGGAACTTAAGTAAAAATGAGCAAAACATTTTATGAGAAGAAGAGTTCACAGGGATTCTGAGAAAGTGTGGGAGCCTGGAGATAAAGGATGCCTGGAGAAATGCAAAACACCTTACATGTTCAGATGTGAGAAATGAAGTTTTTACATGTTTTGGGCAGGTAATTTGAGACATGCAGAGAAAATTGAATCGGCATGAGGAACTTCTGTCTTCTGGGGGGTTGGAAACAGACTTGGTAAATAACAAAGTATATGAAGGATCTGACATACTGAGTCGCTGAACTTAAGACAAAGAGATAAATAGGGGCTTGAGTGCAGAATCCCTGGAGTGAGACTGAATGGCAAAGGAAAAGGAGAGAAGAGAATCTCATGAGAAAATGAAAGCTCTGAGATGTGACATGGGGTCCTCACAGACACAGGCAGAACAGGGTGAACTAAAGCAGGAAGGGCAGAATAGAAGTCTTTCTTGTCCTGGAATGAGCACTGGGCACCTAAAGGCTGTCGAAAGTGCCTCTTTGTTGGGTCGGGGGTAGAATACTGGTCACATATCTTCAGAGACCTACAGGATAGGAATCCAGATATAAGCTGGCCCTTTTCAGGCTTCATTAGAGCCAGTGGTGAGAAACAGACACTCCCAAAGCATAGTTTCTCTCATCCTAGGGTAGGTATCAAGACTAGGACAAATTGATCACATTCTGCAGCTGTCATTTCCTCAACCTTGGATTCAACAGAACTGCACAAGTAGTTCACATACAGAGATTTAGGATGCTGAGGGGTGAGATCGAGAGAGGTGGAATCCAATGAATATATCTGAAAGACATTCAGGTGGGATCCAGATTCCTAAACAGAAACACCTAAAGCATGCTATCTGACTTCCAGCTGCCATACGTCAGGGGCATGTGGCACCCATAAATCATGTATGACAGTTGCCAACCCAATGTAAATATCTTGGGTACTTTAGGACATCTAAAATTACTTTGAACATTTACTTTTTAAAAGACAGTCCCATTTTTGTGATTGAGCTAATCATCAAAGTCTGCTTAAAACCAACAAGAACTAGACACACTCAGAATGATTGAGATCATCTTCATTCAGCCATCTGAGATAAGTAGAATGAAGTGCCTATGCTTGTATAAGTGAAATGAACTGCAGTCTGCACATCCTGGGTCCTGTCTGAATGGAAAATCCAGGGCACACTCCCCTGCAGGATGTGATGAAAATCCCAGTAAGTCTTATAACATTTTCTCATTCTTCAGATTGCTTGTCTCACAGCATTGGAGGGAAATTCAAGAAGCTAGGCATTCTTTTGCTTGCTGAAATATTCTGTTCTTTTCTCAGATCACCTCTGTTTGCTGTGAAACAGACATGCCTGCAAAGTAAAGAATATGTAATACATCCCGTTTCTCTACTGTATTACATCATAAACTACTCTAAAGTATTTCTTTTCTTAATGATTGCCAGAGCAAGAATCACTTAGTCGCTATAGCAAAGCCATTTTTATTCAGACTCAGGAAAGTTTGTACAGATTTCACAGTAATTTTGTTCCTAGCATCTACTTTGATGCTTAGACAGAATGATGCATGGGTGTGTTTTTATTTATTTTGTTTTTTTTGGGGGAGTCCTTTGTGGAGGAGAACAATCAGGCAACTCTGAGACTGCAGACAAAGCAGTTCTATGTGGAATAAGGACTCTTGATGTGTGAATGGAAAAAGCTAATATTAGATATAAGCCCAGTTGCACTAAGAAGGGGCCCAAGCCTGCATTACTGGGGAAAAAGAAGTCTATTTATGAAGACAGCAACCAGTTGTAAAATTTCACGGGATTTTAAGGGTATAGATGCAGAGGAACCAAACTGATGATCAAAGAAAACAATTCCTAACACTGAGAATACCTCCACTGAACAAAATTTTCACTGTATAGTGCAAGGATATAAGAAGGTTTCTAGGATGGGGGTTCTGAGCCAGGGGAGGGCAAGGACTATCTCTTTTGGTGTTGAAAAGTGTACTTTCCACAGCTTCCCTTCTACATCATTCCTCT
Organism: Ibidorhyncha struthersii; assembly: GCA_013398815.1. Classification (NCBI taxonomy): domain Eukaryota; kingdom Metazoa; phylum Chordata; class Aves; order Charadriiformes; family Charadriidae; genus Ibidorhyncha; species Ibidorhyncha struthersii. The sequence continues at coordinate 6,123 of VZSZ01009696.1, read as the reverse complement.
CGCAGGCATGCCCAGATGGAAATGAATGGAGCCACGAAATGTAACAAATCTTGTGATAGAATTTGTCCTCCTGGGCTTCAACTACGGTCTTAAGATTCGGCAATACCTCTTCACAGTCTTTTTCCTTGTCTACCTGATGACCTGCTTGGGAAACTTCACCATCCTCATCACTGTTATCACTGACTACCACTTGCACACACCTATGTATTTCTTCCTGGACAACTTAGCTTTCACAGACATAACCTAATCATCAGTAAATACTCCTGTTCTATTGTCAGGTCTCCTCTCCCAGCACAAAACTGTTCCTTTCAAGGAGTGGATCCTCCACATGTTTTTCTTTCACTTCATTGGTGGTGCTCATATCTTCTTTCTTGCAGTGATGGCAGCTGATCGGTATGTGGCTATCCATAAGCCCTTGCAGTACTTGACAATCATGAAACATGAGGTATGTGTAGTTCTAGTCGCAGGGTCATGGGCAGGTGGATTCATTCATTCTGCAACACAAATTGCTCTGCTTCTCCCTTTACCTTACTGTGGTCCTAATACCCTGGACAATTTCCACTGTGATGTTCCACGAGTACTGAAAGTGGCCTGCACTGACACCTACCTGACAGAGTTGCTGATGGTCTCAAATGGTGGACTGCTCCTCATAGTAATTTTTGTCTTGCTCCTCATTTCATATACTGTCATTTTAGTCAAGATAGGGAGGCAAGTCACCCAAGGAAAGCACAAAGCTTTGTCTACCTGCATAGCCCAGATAATGGCAATAAGCATAACATTCATTCCAGGAATATTCATCTATGCTCGCCCCTTCAAGACATTTGAACTGGACAAGCTGGCCTCCATCTTCTTCACTGTGCTTGTTCCAGTGCTGAATCCCATGGTCTACACTCTGAGAAATACTGAAATGAAAAAGGCCATCAGAAGACATGTTTCTAGGGTCATAAGAGATTCTTCCCAGGTTTAAAAACACATCTTCCTTTGCTTTCTCCTTTGCCTATGAGATGTTTGTTTTCCTGCCTTATTGGTTTTAGAGAGTCATATATATTTTTCTCCTTTCCATTTTTTCTGCAGTAAGATTTTAGTAATATGTCATGACAGTGTTTTCTAGGGAATGTCTGCACCTGCAACTTGTGCCATTAATAACCACATGAAATCCTTCCTTCATGTACTTCCACATTTGGGTGACTTTAAGATAACCAAGATTATTTTTTTTTTATTCTAATAAGTATATTGTGACCGATTATCTACTACGTTTTTGTTTACATTCCCTGTTTACACTGTACAGTTATATGCTAAAGTATCAGTTAATTCAATTTGACAGACACTATCTGTCTTATTTTTTTGTTCACACTTTAAATGTTATACTCCTTTAGACTGGGATTGTCTGTATCAGATGAACCACTATAGAAGAAGATAAGATCAGTTTTCTTACAGCAGCTGAGCATGCTATGAGGAGACATGGTCTGCAGGTTAAGGAATGTGAGGGTTTTAGTGTCTCAGAAAAGATCTAGAAGGCTTCAGGTCCCTGAGATACTGTCAGACTGCTGGGATGAATTCGTACCAGACAGCTATTGCAGAAAGACAACTGTAACTGTCACTGAGCTGACTGAAACCAACCCTGTAATGAGAAGAACAGAGATGTTTTTTTTGTAAAAATTATTTTTTTTATCATTACTTTTGTATCTGAAGTAACGTTGTGGCTTAACTCCAGCTGGCAATTAGGACCATGCAGCCACTCCCTCCCCCCTGCAGTTCAAATGAGGGACAGAATTGGAAGAGTAAAAGTGGGAAAAAACTTGTGGGTTGAGACAAAGACAGTTTAATAGATAGAACAAAAGCTGTGGATGCAAGCAAACCACGAGAAGTAATTCATTCACTGCTTCCCATCGTCAGGTAGATGTTCAGCCATCTCCAGGGAAGCAGGGCTCCATCACTTGTTACAGTTACTTGGGGAGANTCCCAACTTCTTGTGGCCTCCTAGCCTACTCGCTGGCAGGGCAGTGTGAGGAGCAGAAAAGGCCTTGACTGCTCCTACCAAAAACATCAGTGAGCTGTCAGTACCGTTTCTCATCCCAAATCCAAAACATAGCACTACACCAGATGCTATGTTATAAGAAATTAACTCATCCCAGCTGAAACCATGACAGGTAACCACTCTGAACCTTTACTTGAAAAGTTAGTTCTACTAATTTATATTTCAGTAAAAACTAGCTCTGGAAATTTTAAAGATTTTAGTCTTTAGGGAGTAACCACAAATAACATATTTGGCCATATCCACCAAAAAAAAAAAAGAGCTTTTCTTTCCTTTAGGTTCCACCACATCCAACTAGGCTCACCAAGAAATTTTAGGTGAATATATCATATGCTTTCTGTGCCATGACGTGTCATTTTGATCAAAGTGACAATATATGAGACAATAAGGATGCATGAAGATGTCTACTTATGAGTTAATTCCCTATATTGACATATAGTCAAGGATACTACTGCGTTTTCCTTCAGTAGCTTTAAGATAGGCATGTAGTGTCACCTGAGGTACTCCAAAGTCTCTGAGGCGTCCAATTGTGAGACAACACTTAAACGAGATCTACATCCTTCTGAGCTAGCAGTTGAAAACTAGGCTGAAGGCTTATGAGCTGGCAAGTGAATCAAGCCAATGACTGCCACTCAATGTGATCACTGAATTTGATTCCCCAATTTTTCTTGTAAAATTATAGTTGTTTCTCTTTTATATTAGAAAAGAATGTTCAAAAATATGTATGAACAATGAGGTCTGCAAGAGGCAACATTTCTGGATATTCAAAAGCATAAATACAGTGGAAATCTAGTTCATTAAAGAAGACAAAATACTACAGTGTTGTTGAAAAAGAATACTGTTCACAAATATATCATTGAGTCAAGTCAAGAATCATCACTGAATCACTGAGGACCTGTGGTTTGGTGTTCAATTTATCTAACTTTGCAGGTCCAATTGTAGATAGCTCCACTAGTCATAGAGAAAACCTTTGAAATCAATATAATGACATAAGCATTTCTAGGGTAAGCATCCTAAGGTAAATATTTGAAATGCCTAGAGAAATCCGTTCCAGAAAGTGGTTATTTTTCTGTCAGAATAGAGATACAGAATGACTAGATCAGGCGCAGGCATATTAAACTACGGTAGTTTTAAAATTCTGGCTGCAGACTGCACAGACCACAGAATCATAGAAGCACAAAAATGTTGGTGAGACAGGATCTCTGTACGTCTTTCATCCAAATCTCCACCTCAGAGGAATATTGATCATTGACATTAGGTCATGTCATGGGCTATTTAGACATGTCTTGGAAACTCGAGGGATGGATATCCAACAACATCCTTGGCAATATTTTCCAGTGCCATACTGCTACAGAAAAGGTTTTCCTGGTATACAGGCTAAAGCTCCCAGGCCACAAACCATGTTCATTGTCTCCCATTATGTTATCTAACACTAGCAAGAAGAATTTGATTCCATCACCTTTGTAATACTTCTTCAAGAAGTTGAAGGCTGCTGTTAGATCTGCTGCTAATCTTTTCTTCATTGGTTTAAACAAAACCAAGTCCCTTCAACCTCTCCTCAGAGGTCATGTGATCTAGAACTGTGAAAATCTCAGTAGATCTTTGCTGTCTTAACTAGATATCATTTGATTAAATGGCAAGTTAGACACATATTCATGTATAAATATCTAACTTCAGGTGCAGAAATTAAGGAGGATTCAGTTGTGTAAACATAGATAGTTTTATTGTTAAGGACAAGAAAATGTTTCAATAAATACATTAGCAATAAAAGGAGGACAAAGGATCTCTATCCTTTATTACACAGTGGGGGGAAACACAGTGACTAAAGATGAGGAAAATGTTGAGGTACATAATGCCTTCTTTAAGTCAGTTGTCAGTAGTAGGACCAGTTGTTCCCTGAGTACCCAGCCCCCTGAGCTAGAAGACAGGGACAGGGAGCAGAATGAAGCCCCCTTAATCCAAAGGGAAATGGTGAGTCACCTGCTACACAACTTAGACACACATGAGTCTATGAGGCCGGATGGAATCCACCCGTGGGTACTGAGGGAACTGGTGGATGCACTCACCAACCGACTTTCCACCTTTTGTCAGCAGTCCTGACTAACTGGGAAGGTCCCAGTTGACTGGAGGTAAGCAAATATGATGCCCATCCACAAGAAGGGCAGGGAGGAGTATCCAGGGAAATACAGGCCTGTCAGTCTGACCTCAGTACCTGGGAAGGTTATGGAACAGATCATCTTCAGTGTCATTACATGTCACCTACAGGACAACAAGGCAAGCAGGCCCAGTCAGCATAGGTTTATGAAAGGCAGGTCCTGCTTGACAAATCTGATCTCCTTCTATGAGAAGGTGACCCGCTAAGTGGGTGAGGCTGTGGATATTGTTTACCTGGACTTCAGTAAAGCCTTTGATACCATTTCCCACAGCATTCTCCTGGAGAAACTGGCTGCTCATGGCTTAGATGGGCATATATGCTTTGCTGGGTAAAAAACTGGCTGGAAGGACGGGCCCAAAGGATGGTGGTGAATGGAATTAAATCCAGTTGGCCACAAGTGGTGTTCCCCAGGGCTCGGTACTGGGTCTGGTTCTATTTAATATCTATCAATGACCTGGAAAGGGGGATCAAGTGCACCCTCAGTAAGTTTGCAGACTTGCAGACAACAACCCCATGCAGCACTACAGGACCTGGGGACATTGATTGACAGCCAGCTAAATATGAACCAGCAGTGTGTCCAGGTGGCCAAGAAGGCCAACAGCATCCTGGCCTGTGTCAGGAATGGTGTGGCCAGCAGGACTAGGGAAGAGATTGTACCACTGTACTTGGCACTGCTGAGGACCTCCCTCGAATCCTGTGTTCAGTTTTGGGCCACTCACTACAAGAAGACATTGAGGTTGTGGAACAAGTCCAGAGGAGGGCAAGGAAGCTCATGAGGGCTCTAGAGAACAAGTCTTATGAGAAGCAGCTGAGGGAAGTGTGGTTGTTTAGCCTGGAGAAAAGGAGGGTGATGGGGGACCTTAGAGCTCTCTACAGCTACCTGAAAGGAGGTTGTAGCAAGGTGTGGGTTGGTTTCTTCTCCCAAGTAACAGGTTATAGGACAAGAGTAAATGGCCTCAAGTTGTGCCAGAGGAGGTTTAGATTGGATATTAGGAAAAATGTATTCACGGAAAGGTTTTTGAAGCATTGGAACAGGCTGCCCGGGGAAGTGGTGGAATCACCATCCCTGGAGGTATTCAAAAGACAGGTGGTGCTTAGGGACATGGTTTAGTGGTGGTTTTGGCAGTGTTAGGTTAGTAGCTGGACTCAATGGTCTCAAAGGTCCTTTCCAACTGAGATGATTCTATGATTCTATCTCAGTTCATTTCAGAGGCATCAAGGTATCCAAGACATCCACACAACACTGGTAGATCTGATACAATCTACTAGAGACTCGCTTCTATCTGTAGCGTATGCTGAATATTAGGAAAGGTAATCTGTCATGTCTAAAATGACATGTTAAGTCATGCTAAGACAACATCTCAGTCATACTGGTATTTCAGACACAGCTGAAGTGAAGAAAAAAAAAGAAAAAAACAAGTGATGAAAAAGCAGTCACTACCAGCAGACCGGTGACCAGCTACCCTCACAGAAATGGCTGCTTTTGAAAAACTCCCTCCAGTTTTATTTCTGAGCATGATGTCGTACAGTATGGGATATTCCTTTGGAGAATCTGGGTCAGCTGTCCTGGCTGTGTCTTTTCCCAACCTCTTGCCCACCCCAAGCCTACTTGTTGAGGGAGGGGCCAGCATGAGAAAGAGATAAGGCCTTGACACTAAGAACTGTTCAGCAATAACTGTAACATAGGTGTACTACCAATGATGTTTTGAGCACCAGTCTAAAATGCAGTGCCATAGGAGTTGCTATGAAGAAAGTTAACTCCATCCCAACCACACCCAATACACCCCTGTAGCTTTAACTCTTGAGAAGAATTTTGTGTTTTGAAGCAATAAATATTTTGTTGTGTTTTATTAGTAAATTGAAATTCAGTAGAAATATTTGAAGAAAGACAAAGAGGAAGGAGGGAAGGAGGGAAGGAGGGAGGGAAGGAGGG
>VZSZ01009695.1:0-12531 GCA_013398815.1 Ibidorhyncha struthersii | reverse complement strand
TGGGGCGGCCGCGGCGCCCTGGGCCGGGCCGGGCCGGGCTGTCCCTCCCGGCCCCACTGGTGAGCGCGGGCACGGGCCTGGGCGGGCCTCGCCTCCGCCACGCGTGGCACTTGCATCCCCTCTCCGCTACAGAAGCTCCCTCGTCTTTTAATTACGCTAATTTATTAAATTGAACGCGGGAGTGGGACCGAAGCCCGGCGGGGGTCCTTCGGGCGGGGTCTCTTCCTGGGCCCTCAGACGCAGCGCTGAGCACACCTGGAGGAATGTAAACCTGTAGGGGTGGGGTTGGGTTGGGTTGGTTTGGGGTTTGGTTGGTTTTTTTATTTCCCTTTATGGAACATTTTTGCTTCTTTGTTTCTGCTGTGATCTGAAATAACGGCATCGGGCAAATGTTTTCCTGCAGACACCTTCTGGTACACTTGTACGCGAGATGGTGTAATTCAGCCTCACCATCAAAAGCGGTACGCGTGCTCTGTTTAGGCTAAGGTTGTTCTTTTTCTGAAGTTTGCGTTGATTTCTGGCTCAGGCAGTACTTACAAGGTATAAACCCTCAGTTCAGAGGGCATCGGGGGCTCTCCCTGCAGTTGTGCAAGGTGTGATGGATCGGTGGTTCCGGTGCCGCTGGCAGCGGTGTTAAATTCTGGGACATCCAACGGGGAGCTGCTTACCCTGACCACCTTCTCACACAGCAAACCATTTTCAAGGCCTGGCTCAAACTTGGTTGTGACACTCTACAACTATTTGAAAGGACACTTTAGAGAGGTTGGTGCTGGTCTCTTCTCACAGGTAATTAATGACAGAACAAGAGGGAATGGCTTCAAGCTCCAACAGGGTAGGTTTAGACTGAACATTAGGAAAGAATTTTTCACAGAAAGGGTGGTTGGGCATTGGAATAGACTGCCCAGGGAGGTGGTTGAGTCACCATCCCTGGATGTGTTTAAGAGACGTTTAGATGTGGTGTTGGCGGATATGGTGTAGGGGAGAACTTGTAGAGTAGGGTAGATGGTTGGACTCGATGATCCCAAGGGTCTCTTCCAACCTAGACAATTCTATGATTCTATGACACAATAATTATACCCTTCATTTCTCTGCAGCTTCTTAACCTCGTGTGAGGAGAGTACATATTATCCAGTACCATTAACGGGAATTAAATTTTCAGGAGCTGTGCAGGCGCGGCTAATAAACATACTGCTGATGGGAGTATCAGGGGAGAGCGGATGATGTCTAGCGGGGTGAGGTTTGAGGACACTGAAGATGACACATTTTTGAGAAAGAGAATAGTGAGCATTACCTTTTAACTGGAGAGCTGGGGAAGATGGAAAGCTTAGCCTCCAGGTGATGGGGATCACCTTAAATCGTAATTGCCTGTCAGCATCCAGGCTGACCCTCATCGCGCTGCTGAGGATTACAAGTGAGTAATGACAACACGGACAGAAAATCCATGAGCCTGAGCCAATGTTCACATGGGATGGTGTGACTCACAGGAGCTATTGGTAGTGTTTGTTTTAAACTACACAAATATGAGGTCTGATAACTGAGAGCAGAGTTACGTTGGTGCCTTCCACGTTCATGCAGATAACAGTGGTTCCGAGACAAGAAATGCAGAGACCTGTGATGCAGCAAATTTGCTTTGCAGTATCAGTTGCTCTTCGATTTGACCATGGTTATAAGCATGCTAACTTAAGGTGAACCAGTGAGTTCTGCTTGTATTTTAGTACAGAATGCAATTTCAAGTGTAAAATAGCAGCACAGGGATATGTGTCTGCCTGCAGATTTTGAAGGGGAAAGGAACTGGAACTCTTGCTGGTAATTTAGCCTCCATTAATTTGAGATTAGCATCCTACTTTTATGTAAAAAAAAAAAAAAGAGAAATAACAAGGCAAGCCTCTAAACAACTGTCAAGGCTTGAAAAACTACACTGAATGTGATAAGAAAATCCATGTTGCGTGATTGATTCCGTTAAGCATCTTCAGTAGCTTCCCAGAATAAGAGAGGTGTTTTCTGCAGTGGCCTGGCACCATCAGCACCAGGCATTTGGATTTGTTTTTCTTACCAGCAGCTCAGCTGTCTTGGACTCCAGGTGGGTTTTTGTGAGACATGAAGTTGTATTTCTCTAGTGTTTAGTATCATGTCTTAAGATAAAGATTTTGGGAAAATGATAGTATAACCCAAATTACTGTTCAGGAATGGAAACGGTCATTTTGCCCGCTTACACCATTTGTAGAGACACCCGCTAATAAGGGGGGGAAGAATGTTTTCTTGTTGTCAAGTGGGAAGGTATTAGTTAGCTTCTGTGCAGTACTTTTAAGCATGCAATTGCAGGATTTTCTGAAGATACTGGTATAAACAGTTCCGAGTTCTTCACTGCCATTTGCAGGCTTAATGTTCTGTATGCGTTTGATGGGAAGAAAAATCACTTAATTGGCAATCAGGAATAACATGATTTCCAGACAAATCCACCTAGTCTGTGGATGTCTTTCCATACAGCGCCCTGGAAACAGGCAGAGCCATCAGACTGGGGTTTCTTGTTCAGGTGGCAGCTAGGGGCTTGCTAGTGCTACCTGAGGCATGTTTCATCCCAGCTCTATTTCTTCTGTCATCCATCACTCCAGGAAAGAGGAATGCCAGTGCTGACCTGCACTTCCAGCAGGAGTTGGTAGTTACTCTTTTCCCCCTTACTGGGTTGGAGCGCTGGAGGCTGGTCGAGGGAGGGCGTCCCTCAGAGGGTCAGAGTGGCTGGGTGCTGCGTCTATGATGTGCAGCTGGATAGCCTGACCACCCAGGTCTTGCACGGTGCAGGTGAGAAAGAGGGGGCTCGATGTGCCTGATGCTCGCCTGGCACAGAAGTCCCAGCTGGGAATGTCGAGCCAGGCTAGTAGAAGTTGGGAAAAATCCCCATTTGCTGTGAAATGTCTTATCAGAGTAGTCCAGTGCAGATGTGCCGGGTGGCCTCTGTGGAGAGCTTGACTCAGAATACTCCAGCACCCCACTGATGCAAATTGGAAAAAATCCTACTGAAGGGAGAAGCTGTGATGCTGTGTGTATGGGACAAAAAAAAACTAGACTTGCATATCTATTTAATGTTTGTATCGAAGAAGAAAAACATTTAGAGGACATGCTGTAGCAGGTATTTTTAATCATTGTCATCTGGGTTTTCATTTTAATAATGACATCATGATATGACTAACTCAGGGAAAACAATAAACAGCCTTTTCATTGTTACAAGATTTCTCTTGGTAGGTGGCTAACCCAAGCAGTTGCTTTACAGCAAAGGCAGAAACAGAAGTTAAATGCAAACACTGTGGTGTATTTAAAGAGTAAATGCTTAACTTCACCACAAGGGAAGTCTTTTTGCTATAATAATTTTCATGGCTTCCTCTTGCGTAACCAGCAAAATGAATAATACTAGAGCTGGAGGCCCCAATTCTTTCCTAATTAACAGTGATGTTTTGCAGGTACAAGTTCACTGACTTCAATAAATATACATAAATGAAAGAGCTGAATATATATGGACTCTTGGGGCACAGTAACAGCAGACAAAGTAGATCTGCATATTGAAAAAAGCCACATATAATGATTTGCATTAATATCGCAAAGTGTCTAGTAGAACCGTTTCCTACTCTAAACCTGTCGAAGGGTCCTGCTGCAGCCTTTGAAGGAGATCCTCCCCTCTCTTCGTGGGATGCGGTGCTGTTTCAGATTCTGGCTTTTAGGACTGGGAGTATTTCAAGGGAGTACTTTGTGATGAACGACATGTTTGATGGATGACATCAAAAACTGAAGTCTGGTGGAACAGGGGTACCACCAGCATCAGCGTAGGCTTTCTCTGCGTGGCAGTAAGGTTTAGGGCTGCCACCATCCATGATTCTCCCAGCAGAATCCTGTTTAGTGAATTGTACGTAGCAATGGTTGTCTGTAAACAGAAGCATCAGTTAATCATAAAATTCTTGCTGAATGCAAACACTGATGGTGTAGCATCCGTGTCGGAGCTAGTTGCTGAGGCTCTTTTTGTAGTCAGTGGAGAGAAATAAGGGTTCAGTTCCTCTCGTCCTAAAGCCGGTGTCTGACAAAGTCAGCTGAATTGTGATCCAGATGGATTAGGAATGTTGGGGATGGTGCGTCTGATGTTCAGGCGGAGGTCACTATGGTACCTGCCTGAAGTTAGGTGAGGTGAAGCCTGCTGTACAAGCTTCTCACATGCAAGCAAAGGTGAAAATTCCCATTTGGCTTATGGACTTCACCATTGTAACATGAATTACATGTAGCTTACCTCAGTAACTTCCACAAGTTTTTTTATTCTTTTTTTTTAATCTAGAAATTGTGTCTGGCAGGATTGGGTGCATCTAGGTGGGGTTTTTTTAAGGCTGACCCTTTGTTCTAAAGCATTTACAAAACTTACTGTCATGGATTTAGAAGAGATTCTGCTTGACGTGCATTTTGTGTGACTGAGTTATCCATTACCAGGTGAACAAATACCAGTTTAGTAACATCTGTGATAGGACACAATAAACTCTCATGAGTTTCCTGCCGTAACAGAAATTTCTGATGTGGTTTTCTACTACCACTAGTGTTACAAGGAGTCTCTTAGAAGCAAGTTTAGATTTCTTAATTGAATGGTAAAATAGATGCCTAGAAGCCCTTTGAATCTTGGCAAGCTTCGCGTAGGACTTTAAACGTAGTGATGAATCTTCCCTGAGAGACAGTTGACAGAAAGTAAAGGCTGAAATATTTGTTCCTGTCCCTTGTTTTGACATTATGAAGAAAAATACTTAATATAAGTTCATATATAATGTCCAGGTAGTTATAACCTCCATGCTGAAGTTAAAAGAAGAGCCTTTGCTTAGGTTAAACACTAAGCATGCATGAAGCATGTTGTGGACAAACTATGTACTGAAATATTTAGGTGGGTGTCTTACATGTATCCACTTGTCAGACGTTCCCCTGCCCCTCTCTGGTAAGCCAGAGGAGCTTTCTGGTGGCCTTAGACTTCAGAAGCAAATTCTGGTTCTCACGGTCTTGTCATAAGCAGATACCTACAGAGCACCTAGTTATATTTAGTCCCCAGAGGAAAGCATTCGTATCCCCAGAGGAGCTGGGGAGTTGGTTCTGGGAAGAGTTCTCTGTTCTTGAATTCTCTATACACTGAAAGACGGGTGGAAGAAATTGATCTGACCGTTTATGTTGCCTGTATGCTTTCTAGTGGTGTTCGTAAATTCAAGTGGATGTGAGTGCCATGCTTTGTGCTGGACAATTCAGTGTTGTCCAGATGTCAGGAATTTTTTGATCTTGCATAGCTTAGTGTGCCTTACAAGTTTTCTGGTGTGCAGCCACCTGTTCACCAGTCTTAGGTAAACTGGAAAATGGGTAGTGTGAGGATACTCAATTCTGTCTGCATCGTGCTGTCTTTTAATAGGGGTAGTATTAGCATTTTATGGATTCAGATAACTTCATATGCAGAAGGGCAAGTATCAACAGCCTCTGAGTTGCCTGAGCAGTTAGGCAATGGATTTGTGACTTGCGCTTCTGCATCTTGATTGTCCTAATTCCAGCTAAACTATATGTTGGTTGCTTAAGTGTATTTATGGATCTGATCCATTACCATCAGGTAACCCACTGTCCTGAACAGAGAACCATCCTGAAGCCAGTACAGATATAGCAAAAGTTTACAGTATGTTAAAATGGTCGTCGTCTTTTTTTTTTTTTTAATTGAAACCAGATATTCTAAAGTTTCAGTGTAGTGGAAACCATCATTGTGTTCCAGTATTTGTCTTTTGTTTCAAGGAGATTAGAATAAGAATCCAGTTATCCCATGTTAAAATCTCTAAAACATACCACATCTTTGCAGTTGTACATAATAAAACTTTGTCCAAGAAGTCTCAGAAGGAGACTGCAGTCAGTCTTGTGGTACAAATATTTTCACAGTTAGGAGGAAAATTGAGTTACTTGAATAATGCTTTAGAATTAAGGTGGAGATACACATATATATTTTCATATGTATGTTTGTGTACATATATATGTATATAAAAGGAAAGATATTCAGTCTGGATATAAAGAGGTTTAAGTCTGTATGCACAGAACTAGCTGTGGCTTGGACTGCATTGCAAGTGAACGTTGATAATTGCTGGGTTCTGATGGTACTACTGTGTGCAAATAAGAGAAAGTAGAAATCAGTATTATGATTTTCTATACTCAGTCAAATGAAATAAAAACAAAACGAGACCCAAGGGTCCTGTACAACCTAGTTCTAACTTGTAGCAAAGGAAAAAAATTAAAAAACTTTCTGACAACTCCACTAGGTCCTAGTGAGTCAAAATACTGAAACCAATGACATTTTTCCTGTGCAGAGGTAACTGAGGAGGTTTTGGTCCTGGCAGGGCACTAATATTTTGCCCTGTGAGCTTAAGAACAAAAACAACAGAAAAAGATACGGAATAAGTATGCACTATTTGAAATGGTTAAACAGTCTACTAAAAATATATGTAATGATTTATTGTTTCAGGGGGAGGCCAAGTATGTTTCTGAATAAGAAAAACATTAGACCAGAACTTTTTTCTAATTTAAGATTTGGATGCGTCATCTTTCTGCGGTATAGTATGCAGCTAGCTTCAAATAAAAGAGTATATAGAAAGCAGTCCAGCTGTGAAAGGAGAAAGGAGCTATTGCAGAACTCTGTGGCTGTAGCTGAAGTCATGTTTACAAGAGATGGATTCTGTGTTCTTTTTTCCATAGTAGCCACAGTAGGAATTAAAGTATGCGTACTTTAAAGCCTTAGCTTTTGAACGTGGTTGGTAGTGGCTCCTGCTTTTGATTTGTGGAACTCATCTCCAGGTGTCTTTTTAAAAAGAGACTATTTGTATGATACATATTGAACTGACTGCAGAAACAAAAGATGGCTAAGGTGATGAATCAAATTGAAGCCCTGCTAAACAAAAGGATTTTTTTTAATAGATGGGTCTAAATACTCTCCCTGCGCCTCAAAAAACATAAGCAACAGATAATGAATGTTCCTAAAGGCTTAGGCAGGAGGGAGGGGAGAATCGTCTTAATATGGTCTTTCTGCTATACTGGCTCCTTCAGTAACAAACTGTTCTTCGTGGTGCTTTAGGACCTCCAAGGAGGTGTTCTCCCTCTGACGATTTCACTAACGAAGCTAAAATGTGGAGGGCAGTGGCTAATGTCCTGCCGAGGGTCAAAGTCCACGGAGGCAGGGTGTGCTGCCTGCCGACAGCACAGAAGGGCAGGAGCCTGCTCGCCGGGACCGCTCGACATCTCTGGCAGGACGCTGCTGTGGGGGTCCACGCTGCCCGGCCGCTCAGCATGAACCCGGGGATACAGAAGGTGGAAGCTTTGGACTCGGGTCATTTCATCCGCGTGGAGTGGGAGGACGGAAGCGAGAGCCACTACCCCTGCGTCTGGCTGAGGGACAACTGCCAGTGTCCCCACTGCTTCCTGCGCTCGGCCAGGGCGCGCAGGCTGGTCCTCGAGGACCTGGATGTGAACATCATGGTGAAGGAAGTTGCACTGTCAGATAGAAAAAAGGTATTTGAAGCAAACCTTCATTTGCCCTCTCGTGAAACTTGTCTTGACAATGCTTGTTAATCTGTAAATTAGAGACGTTCCCAGGTTATACTTTAATCGCAGTTTGTTTATCCCCACACTCTACCCTGTATTTGCAAAGCTTTTAGGAATAACTGCAATTTGGGGAACTCAGACGTTCCACCTTTATATGAAACTTCACTTTGTAGATGTTTTGCAGAGAGGACAGAAAGACAGGCTTTGGATTTTAGAATATAATTGTGCTTTTTAAAATTCTGCTGTATGCTTCTTCATCGCCAGACGCTCAGGAGAAAATATAGGCATTCCCCACAGTTTCAATTACACTTTCATGTAGGTCTTTTTTCTCTCTTTATTCTATAAGTAAATGTCTTGAAAATCAGAAAAACAAATGGCAACGTGATGATGACCGTAATCCACAACAAAAATAGGAGTTTATTAGCTATTTTCCAATGTGCAAAAGACTTCATCTTACTATACTATACATCTTACTATACTATATATATAGTATAGTATGCTTACTATACTATACTATACTATACTATACTATATCTGTATCTATGTAGTCTGCATTAACACTTGTTCATGAAAAAGAGGATGCTATCGAGTAAGAGAGGACAGGAACTGCCTTCCCTATGAATTTTAATCTTTCCTGCTGTTTAAAACCTAATAGATCATTCAGATTTTATAGGTTTTATTAAAAAACAGTACATGGCTCCTTTGATATGCAAACTTGCTTCCTTCATTTTACAGTTAAAGAGGTTTTAAACACGGTGAAGATGCAGTAGCCAACCCTTTAGCAGCTGGGGCAGCCCCGCTGCGGGGCGAGTTTGCAGAGGCTGAGCCACACGGGAGCATGGCTCGGGGTCTGTATTGAGGAATTCTGGGCTCCCAAGTTGATTATCGGTTGTTACCCAAATTAATGCTGTGTAGATTCATGCTTTGAATAGGCAAATGTATTATGATAGTAGAGGGATTATCTGCTTTCACTTTTACTGAGGAACTGATGAAGGCACAGCGCTAATCCTAAATTGATACTGATGTTTTACCATCATGTGAGAAAGCTGAATTATGTGAGGTGGGAATTGATACCTACTCAACAGCCTTGAGAATTCAGCTGAGGGTGTGTGCTGCACTGAGCTCTTTTGGTTCATGACAAGCAAAGCCATATACTTTCTTTCCGTGTTTTTTTCAGGAATTAAAAAAAAAAACTCACCACCTTTTTAAAATTTGTTTGAAAGGCAAATTTGTTTGAAAGTTGAAAACTAGGAGGAGGATTTCTTTCCTGGCATTTATTTTTTGCCTGTCTTGTCCGTTTTCTTTTTTAGCAAGCTGTCAGTGTTTTGGAAGATATTTTTGCTCTCTTTTGAGTTGTGGTTAAGCGCTCTCCCCAGCGATATGTGCCAGCTTCTGTGATTCTCCTCTTTCTGCTAAGCACAGCTCCCACAGTGAAAGCTGCCCACACAAACCAGCAAATTAGGTCATGGGTTCATATGAAAATGACCATATATAAAAGGTATCAGAATTTGGATGATATTCAGGTTGGGTTTTCATTACTTGTTTGCCATTACGCTCCAGGGAAGGCTTAACTGTGATATTGATCTAAATATTACAATTTCTGTACTTTTTTAAGGATTTCTTTGGTTGTTCTGGGTGATGTTTTTTGATGTTTTTTTTGTTCTAAAATTATCTTTCATTTTATATTGGAAGATCTCTATTACATGGCCTGATGAACACGCAAGCGAGTATGAGGCTGAGTGGTTGAAAAAACGATGCTTCTCTGAAGAAGCCAGAGCAGAAATGCGAGAAGATTTATTTTTACCAGGTAGGAATTAAAACCACATCTGTCATGCTTGTTTCAAATGCGATGGGTCTGGCACCAACAGTCCCGGCAAGAGGTCCCTGCGTGAGGGCCAGGTGAACCCAGCTGGAGCAGCGGGAATGGCTCTTGATGCTCAGTGCCAGGCTGTGCCTGCACAACAGGAACCCGTGGTTACTCGTTCCCTCTTCTAACCTCTGGAGCTGAGAGGGGTTCAGCTTGTTGGGCTGCGTTTGCTTTCCTAAAAGCCTTTTCTTTCCAGAAAGGGTTAGTAGGCCTCAAAGGTGAGCCAGCAGTCGACTGTGCGACAATGGAAGTGTGTGCGTGTGCTGTTTAAATTATTTAAATTTTTATTTTTAGAAGATTATTTAGAATTGTGAGGGAGTTATAACTGAAATAAAAAAAAAAAATCCTTTCCGTGGCCTTCTGTTAAAAAGTAACTGTGTGGCATAGCAGCGTCTGGTGCTGAAGTTCAGATTGTGTTTGCTCTGCGTCCCGCACTTATTGCAGTAGTTGACTGCCTTTTGGTCAATGAAACGTTTTGTGCAAGCGGCAGTGTAACATTTACCGAGTACAAATCACTCACCCTTTTGAGTGAACAATTATAAACCCGCTAGGTTTGTCCCGATGCACCATCATCGTTCCTTTGGCAGCCTTTCAGATTGTGAGCATCAAATGCGTGAAAACTTGCAAGATTTCTGCTGTTGCTCTTGACAGTGTTCCTGTGAGATCTGCTGTTGCAGAAAGTTGTGGATCTGTGTTCCAAGACTGTATCTGCTAAAAGAGGATGTTACTTTAGAGAAAAGAACCTAGAGGCAGGCTGATGGTGTGAAATTCAGATCCAGGTATCAGTTTCCTCAGAGCTCAGCAAAAGGCAAATCCATGATCAGTTTATGCCCCTTTTTTGGGAGTGTTTTTTATTCTGACAAAGAAAGTTTGGTTGGTAGGGTGTTTTTTTTCCCATGAAACATGAGAAATGGGAAAATAGTGGCCCTAGGTATCTCCTGCATCTGAGCTCTGTTTGGTACTTTAGGGACAACTGAAAGGGCCAGTTATCTTTCCCAGTTTCTGCAGGTCAAATATTCCTTAGCTCCTAGAACCTGTTCTCCTAAACAAAAGTCAGTTCTTAAGATTTAGTCTTTTATATCTGGCTTAAAACTTAAGTGATGAGTAATATTTGCATTCATTTCAGTGGATCATATAATAGACTGTTCATAGTTCAGAATGGAACTTTTTTTCCCCAGTGATATAAAAGTTTATGTCTACTTTAGCTTTGGCAAGAATAAACTACAGTGTTCACTATTTTGGAGGGTTGGGCATGTTCCCAGATTGAACGTGATGAAGATGCAAAGCTCATTCAGGGAAACTAGACTTGATTTCTCAGGTAGTAAGAATTTTTATTTGGAAAAACGAAGATGCTATGGAAGCTAGCAAGTTGTGTTCTAGCCTTTGGGGGGATGTAAATGAATGTAAACTGAATGTTGAAAGTCCAGGTATACACAGAATCACAGAATAGTCAGGGTTGGAAGGGACCTCTGGAGATCATCTAGTCCAACCCCCCTGCCAGAGCAGGGTCACCTACAACAGGTTGCACAGGACAGCATCCAGGCGGGTTTGGAATGTCTCCAGAGTGGGAGACTCCACAACCTCTCTGGGCAGCCTGTTCCAGTGCTCTACCACCCTCAAAGTAAAGAAGTTCCTCCTCATGTTAAGATGCTGTAATTAATGCCCAGACAAATTAGTCTGGATCTCTGTTTATGTTTATTAGCAAAGGTGTCCATAACTGAGGTTTCAGAAGTTCAGATGTAATGCTACTTTTTTCCCCCATTATGAAGCCTACCTGGCTGTGGTTTGCCTTCGTATGCACACCTTAACACAGTGCTTACTCTCAGCATCTAAATGCAGTGCTAGTTTTGGAGGCCAGTTCTCCCCTCTGCTACTGCTGATGTCCAGTGAAGCCGTCTAGGTAAAATACACCAAATACATGTTTTATTCTTTGGGCAGTGTTTTTTCAAATTCTGGTTTCTGTGGTAGATCTGGAGAAATAGGTTTATAAAATTTACACTAAAGAAGGGCCTGTGTTAACTTTGGTTTTGTTTAGTAGTGTCATTCTGCTCTTCCTCATATTCCCGGAGAAGGTCTGGCTCATTGTTGGCGGATATGGTGTAGGGGAGAACTTTGTAGAGCAGGGTAGATGGTTGGACTCGATGATCCCAAGGGTCTCTTCCAACCTAGACAATTCTATGATTCTATGGCTTCTCCCAGCTTTTCTCAGGTTTCAGTTGCAAAAACAGGCTGCACGTGAGGTTGCTTGCTGGCTGTTTAAGACCTTTTCCTCATTGTGTATCGGGGTAAGTTTAGAATTGGCTTCCTTCTGGTCAGTGGTGTTACACACTGCAAATTGCGTGCCCTTAAGTAGCTAATCATATGCCAGCAGTATAGTGTTACAGACCATGATACGGAATGCCAGCCCTGGACGCTGGTTCAACCAATATAACAGCAAGCTCACCAGACTGCTGCAGTTAGAGGTTAACCTTCACTGCTGACATTATCACAGCTGTGGCTTTTTTCCCCTTTTTTTCCCCCCCTTCTTTTGCAAGTGGTTATTTGCTTTTCATGTTGCTTTTTTGATGGTTTTGCATCATAATTTCTGATTCAAAAAAACTAGATGTCAGGCATGGGTCAAACCCGAAAAGAAGAGTAGGTCAGATTTTCACTGCGTGAGGGAAGTGTCTATAAATAGCTCTATGGCAATATGTCAAGATTCCCCTTTTAAAAAAACTGCCAGATCCTATGTGTGTAGTACGCAAAGTCCACTATTTGTGCATATCAAGGCTCGTTTCAGCCCAGCTTACAAGTTACTTGGGGTAACTTACTTGGGGTGGCCGTGTATGTCAGGGAGTGTTATGAATGTCTTGAACTGAATGATGGTGACAATAGGGTTGAGTGTTTATGGGTAAGAATCAGGGGGAGGGCCAACAAGGTAGATATCATAGTAGGAGTATGTTATAGACCGCCCAACCAGGATGAGGAGGCAGATGAAATATTCTGCGAATGGCTGGGAGAATTCTCGAGATCGTGAGCTCTTGTCCTCGTGAGGGACTTCAACTTGCCGGTTATCAGCTGGGAATACAATACAGCAGGGAGAGAGCAGTCTA
>VZSZ01009692.1:13188-27657 GCA_013398815.1 Ibidorhyncha struthersii | reverse complement strand
GTGAATAAGGGGTTTGGACCAATTATTATGTTGTTAGCTACACATGCTTCTGCTGTGAGTTGATATATACTCTGCTAAAACACCTAATAAAGGAGAATGATCATACTCATATTGAGACTGCATCGTTACTCCGGGTCCGATCCCACTCCGACACTTAGTCTTCTTTCTTTTAGCTTGCTCACAGCCCTTCAGTCTTTCTGGGCTGGCAAATGTTTTTCACCCCTTACATATTAATAGGGTTGATAGCTATTTCTCTATTTTTGTTATATTTATTTAAGCATTTTCTTCAGATTAAATATTTTAAAGATGAAAAAGAAAATACTGATGAAGTGTAATGCTAAAACCACTGCATAGTTTTCTTCATGATATCATTTTCTTGGAATTTTAGAAATGGTTATTGAAAAGGACGTCGGGGGAGGGTGTCTCAGCCCAACCTACTGCAGGACTGTCACCAACAGTAGACAAGGACAGGCATGGTGTTGTCTAGCTAAGTNCTAGCTAAGTACTGAAAACCACCAAGAATGGAGTTTCCCCAGCCTCCATTAATTCCTTCTAAAACTAAATCTGGGAGTTAGAGATCCAGAGATAAATATGTGTATGTATGTACAAGTTAAGTATCTGTAAGGAATACAGAGCTCTGAAGGTCTTTAACAGAAAGGTCTCAAACTTGACTCCCTCTGTGGCTGAGACAGAAGTTGCTGAGATGGTCCCTCTTCTTTTTTATATCTGTCATACCTATATATCTGTTTATAGTTCAGGGAGAGGGAATACACAGGCAAATCATAGAATCAATCCTTGTGTTTAATTTACTCAAAGTTTTTAGACCCTGCTTTGGTTCTTTATATGTGTGTGTTGGTAACTTTAAAAGTACATCCAGAGCAGTGGGTGCAGAGTTGTGACTTCCAGTTTGTCCATAAACCTGTGCATGCTTACAGAATGAATCACAGCAACTGACTCCTGTGAAAGCAACACTGATTTCCATGTTGCATTTTTCTCCTGCTAATGAGGTTGACACTGTTTAGCACTGCACAGGTGACAGGACAAACAAATATTTCCTGATGATTAAAGATATGATGATTTACCTTTGCTGCAGTTATGCAGTCAGCGTAGTAAGCAGCTCCCTTTAATCTGCAGCATGTTCTGAAAATAAGATTGATAAACAATCACTGTGTGGCTTAAATGCCGCCTTCCACAATTGTGTTGTAATGGGTCAGGCTAGGATGGAGTTAACTTTCTTCATAGCAGCCTGTATAGTGCTGTGTTTTGGATTTCTGGCTAAAATAGTGCTGATAGCCCACCGACGTTTTGACTATTGCTAAGTAGTGCTTGCACAGCTTCAAGGCCTTCTCTGTTTCCCACTGTGCCCACCCTCAGCAAGTACGCTGGGGACTGCACAAGAAGTTGGGAGGGGACACAGCCAGGACAGCTGACCTGACCTGAACTGACCACATAATGTATGATGTGTTGGTGCTTAGCAAAAAATTCTCAGGAAAAGGAGAAGGAATAGGGGACGTTTGTGGTTATGGCATTCATCTTCCCAAGTAACCATTACACATGCTGAAGCCCTGCTTTCCAGGAAATGGCTAAACATCTGCCTGCTAATGGGAAGTAGTGACTAAATTCCTTATTTTGCTTTCCTTGTGTGTGCAGCTTTTGCTTTCCTTATTAAACTGTCTTTATCTCAACCCTCGAGTTTTCCCACTTTTGCAGTTCAGATTCTCTCCCCCATCTCACTGTGGGGGGGAGTGAGGAGCAGCCATATGGGTGCCTAGTTGCTGGCCAGGGTCAACCCACCACACACGTATTTTCAATATTGGGGTAGGGCACAAACCTCAGTCTCTTATTTTCTCCCTTTCCAATCCTACCCCACACAAAAGTGCATCAGGTTAATATTTTAATAACTAATCCTTCTGACTTTCATTTGAGGCAGATAAAAAGTGCCAGTGAGTGTGCCATTGAGACCCATGAGGGGAGCAAACTTTTAAAGGTTTGCCATTTTACCCTATTACACTTTCATCCAGCTTTTAGTAAGTAGCCCTTGTCCTTGTCCTGTTCAGCCCTTGTCTGAAAAGGTAAGTAGGATGTGCAGGTAGGAATGAACATCTCAATAGATAGAAGGGGAATAGGTTGGGACTAAGGGAAATATCTTAGAAGTAAAGATAAGCAGTTTATGGTTGACATAAAAAGTAATAGAAGGATTCAAAGAGAGAGAAATGGTCAAAGAAGTGGTTTCAGAAAAATTATCTTTTTAAGAGAATTTTGAATAGATCTGACTGGGTAAAATTTGCCAAGGGTACAGAAAAGGACACAGAAAAATAAAGATGAAAGTTTAGGAGAGTTTGGACAATGAACTGCAGAGATGTACTAAAAAGGCTTTGTTTATAAAAGCTGTGGGGAAAAAAATCTGCATATGAGGGCTCTATTGACCACACTAATTTGGGAGTTGGGGTGTCAGAATCTGACCCCTAAGGAGAAATGAATAGCCAAAAGGAGACTGACTTGGTACTGGAATTTGTCAGGTGTTTGCTGAAATTGACAAGAAGAGGGAAGGTTGTAAAAAACTAGGAGCTCAGGCACAACAGCTCAAACTGAAGGAGGACTGTCTGCACACAGAATCAGACAGAGTAAAGAAAACTCATGAATGAATGCAGGTGGGATCTCCAGAGAATTCTAAAGGAAAGTTAATTAAAAGAAATGGATATTTAGTAGTGCTGACATTGTTTTGAGGTTTAACCTGGTAGGCAACTAAGTACCACACAGCTGCTCACTCCTCTGCTACAGTTGGATGGGAAAGAAAAACAGAAGGGTAAAAGTGAGAAAACTCATGGGTTGAGATAAAGGCAGTTTAATGGGTAAACCAAAAGCTGCACATGCAAGCATAGCAAAATAAGGAATTCATTCACTGCTTCCCATCAGCAGGCAGCTGTTCGGCAATTTCCAGGAAAGTTGGGTTCCATCACACATAACAGTGACTTGGGAAGACAAATGCCATAACTCCGAACATGTCCCCCCCTTATTTCTTTCACCCAGTTTTTAATGCTGAGCATGACGTCATATGGTATGGAATATCCCTTTGGTCATTTTGGACCAGCTATCTTGGTTGTGCCCCCTCCCAACTTCTTGCCCACCCCCAGCCTACTCGCTGGCAGGGCAGTGTGAGAAACAGAAGGCCCTGACACTGTGCAGGCACTGTTCAAAAATAGCTAACACATGGGGGTATTATCAACACAGTTTTCATCACAAATCCAAACATAGCACTATAACAGCTACTATGAAGAAAATAAACTCTATCCCAGCCAAGTACACATTGTGCTTTATGTTTCAATTAAAGTACTGTTATAATTTGAAATATTTTGCAAAGTCAGTTTACTCATTTCAATCATAAGTTTCCTGAAAAGTTCAATTGCAAAACAGGAGCTTCACTTCCCCTTAGTGTGCTTCTGGGTAAGTATGTATGTAAGCTATGTGAGAAAACATGGGAATCAGGCCCAGGCAGTTGGATGTTATATTTCAGCTGTTGAAAGGGCCAATCTGCAACTCGGAATAAGCATTGCTGCTATAAGAGAGCCTGTGTGACTGTGCCTTTGTCCTGGTTTGAGGTAAAACAGGACCAATTTTGTTCAGCATAACAACAGCATATTGTGCAGACAATGTTCACTCTCTCAAAGTGATAAGACCAATGTTTATAGATGATGCCCAGGCATGGTATGCGGAGAGGCTCTTGCTTATACTTATTGCTATAACAGCCAAGGCCTACCAACTTTGTTGTTTGCCCCGTTGGAGGGTCAGAAGCAGAAAAGTGTAGAGGGGTCCCACCTGTGGGGAGGAGGGGACAGGATAGGTGACCCAAACCTGACCAACAGGGTATTCCATCCCATCTGCCTCACGCTCAGTATAAAAGCTGAGGGATCAGAGAGTCAACTCTTTTTCTTCAATGGTCGACATCTGAGGAGGACTCCTTCTGTTCCTCTGCCTTTGATCCCAATCCTGAATCCAGATCGAGAATCTAGTTCCTGTCCATCGCTGAGTCCAGTCTGGGACTTTCCCCAGTGCCAGCCAGTGACATGATCGTCATCCTGGGAGCTTGATACGGTTTTGTATATATTTTGTTATTTCCTTTTATTTTATTATTAATATTTCATAAAATAGTCTAGTTCCTTCTAAACTCATAAGTCTCTTTTTCCCTCCTCTGTGTCTCTCTTTGAAGAAAGGTGGGGGGGAGCATCTGTCAGTCCTATCTGGGGTGCCCCACATAGCCGATTCGGCCTAAACCATGACAGCCTTAAAATACCAGTGACTTAAACTATGTCGTGAACTGTGGGATCTCTGAAGCAGCACCCAGGCAGAGGCACGCAAGCGGGAATGCAGGCACCGTGGAGCTTGGTCCTTGCTAGAGAGTGTTACTGAACCTGCTGGTTTCACCTGTATATCAGGGATTCATGCAGGCATAGTTTACCACTGTGCTTCGATCTTCTCTGACAGCAGGGCAGGAATCTCAAGCATGTTTGATAGGGTGCCTCTGAGTCTATCACAGGCCTATGTTATCTTAACACAGATGTTCTCCTTGTCAAGCACACAAGACTAAACAACGATTAGTATGACATATGTGTTTTTTGGCACCTCAGCTGCAAGTCACTTGAGCGTGTTTACAATTGTCCTCGCCAATCTTCTGTTATTTTCCCACAGCTCTAATAAATAGTATTTTAAATGATACTTTACAGAGTCTGAGTGCTTTTCTTACTGGGATCATAAGAGACCAGCACTTCCTAGTACAAAATATGCACAGAAAAAAAGAGCTAAGATTTTGAAAATTGTGAACTTTTGTTATAATTTTTATTAGTAATATAGCTGACAAGAATGTCTGACTCTTAACATTGTGGTCATCAGAAACAATTCTAAAAGGAGTAGATTTTCAGCATAAGATCTTTTGTGTTTTTGGAGAGTCCTCAAAACTAAACTATTCTTTACAAGAATAAAAATATTTCTTTGTAAATTCATAACATTTTCTTGATGTATTACACAGTGCATTTCTTATACATTGCAGTTAAATAAGTCTACCTAAAAAATACTTAAAAATCTGTTCAGGATTTGGAGGACCTATTTTCATATATATTTTCTTTTCCACTAGCTGTTATTGGTATTCTAATTTTTTTTTTAATCAGGTGTTAATTTTACCTCATAGAAAAGTCCAAGGTAGTAAATTTGATTTAAATGCTCTTGTGTAAACTTCAGAATGTGTTTAGCTTCCTCTATGTTGTTCTTGTTAAATTCAGGACAATTAATGGCCTAGCCAGAAAGACAGGTATATGGTATCTGCTGTCCCTTTGAACTGATGATTGGGATTTTAGGAAACAGCATGGAAGATGACTTGCTATTTCCAGTTTCTTCTGCAAGTGTGTCCAGCAATGTGCAGTTCATCCACGGTGTGAACACAGCAAACTTTGCTCAACCCCAGCTCAGCAAAGATAAACTGCTCCAGCAATAGGGTAATAAGATGCTTCTACTTGTTCAGGTTTTGATGTTGCAGTCAGTATCCAGCTCTCAAAGCTTAGAAGCAAGCCATCAAAAGATTTACTGTGAACAGCAAATTTTCCTGTTAACCTAGATGAGTTTATTGGTTTGGGTGTTTGCGGTCTGAACAATAATGGAGTCTGACAACACATTATAAACCAAATTTTATTGAGGCAATAAGAAAGATGAGCAACAATGTGCCCACATGGTGACTCATCTGATCACCAATAGCAAACACAGGATCATAAGTGATACCATGGCCCAAAATTTATTGTGCCCTCAAATTTAAACAGTGTACAAAAATGAAGCAGAATAATAAATTTCTCTAAGTTTTGTAAATCACATTACCATCTTCAACTATTCCTACATAGGAACTTTTTAATTTTTAAATCCAGAATGCAAACTGAGATATAGCTATTTTTTATTTCTTGTGTTTCTCCACTAATGAAAGTATTTACACCAGTCTTTGGAAAGTAGAAAAATGGAAACTTTAAACAGTTGTACATCTATCTCATTTCTTATGCAGTCACATTGTTTTTCCAGCTTGCACTGTCTCACACAAATTACAGAATGGAAGAGAAATCACTCAGGAAGTGAAAACAATAGGAAGAGAATAATATGTGTGTGACATTCCCCATCAAAAGGTAGACTGAGGGAGATACAAATAACATTTAATGTTGATCTTTTAATGCTTTAGATACCTGAGTGCATTGGCTGCCAGTGCTTAGCATGTTGTGGTAAATAAAAATGTGTGTGAGATATGAACTCAGGGATTGTTTTGCTTCAGCCATTTTGTATGTCGACGACATGAGCAGGGCTATGTAACTTAGAAAAACAACTCCTTAAAAGGAGAAAAATGTGCCCTAAAGTACTGAACCAATGGGAAAAGGGACAGGAGCTTGGGTAGTTGAAGGGAGGGTATAAATACCTGAAGTTTTGTAACTAAGGGTGCCTCTTTTTGAGATGCACCTGACTCAGCTGACTTGTTTATTTTGTTTTGAATAAATTTTTATCTTTGCTTCAAAGACTTTGTCCTCTTAACATTTTTATCCGTGAGCGAGTGTTTCTCACAATTTGGGGGCTCATCTGGGAGCAGCACTCCTGTTTCTGTGGGATGGGGCGTGCCCTGCTGATTTTAGCAGTCTCCAACCTACTGCCTCGTTTCGTGAAGGGCAGTGGGTTCTATCCAGATGGAGGACTCTCAAAGCAAAGTGGGGGGAAAGGAAAAGTTGATGAGGCGATGAAACTGAATTACATGCGGCAGCTGACAATTTCTGTGCACAGAACCCGGGTAAGAAAACTGACTGTTAAGTATTACTCGGGTGGCTGGTAGAGTGGTACTGAAAGTGTGTGAATGAGGTGCAGAATTATCTGCGAAGTGAGTGTGGAGCCCTTATAACCGCAGTTACACCTCTCCGCGAGGAGACTGGCCTGTGAAGGGGTGGAGCGAAAGGGTTCCAGGTGGACGGAGTCCTGGGGGAAACTGAGATAATGGGAAATAGGTCTAGTAAAAGGGGTTTTGAAAGAGAAGGGGGATCTGAGGGTCCCGGTTCGAGCATTCTACCGGACAGTCCTTTAGGGGTGATGCTCGGGAACTGGGGGCAGGGTTGCACCCAGGGAAAAAATAAGGAAAAGATGATACAATATTGTATGTTTGAATGGGTTAAAGAGCCCATTAGATCTGACCCATTGTATTAGCCAAAGTTTGGGTCAATGGAAGATTGGATTTGTCAGACTCTGAATTTATACGTGAATAGTAAGGAGCCTGCAAATGAAGAAGAAAGCGAATATGCTTTATGCTGGAGAGGGTCTCACCCCTTATTTATGGCAAAAGCTCTTGGGGAAAAGAAAGAAAAAAAAAGGAAGAAAAATGGGAGCCCCTAGATTATCTACCACCTCCATACAACCCCAGGGATGAAGCCCAGGACCAGATAGGGGAAAATGAGGAAGAAGGGAAAGAGCGCAGAAGAAGGGGATGGCCCCATATGACCATCTGCCCACTTACTTGAGGAAGTATGAAGACCTCGGGCCACAGAGTTGGAACAGATTAAAAAAGATGTCCAGAGTTTCCCTTTACCCTCTTCTAAAAGGGCATCTAGGGGGACCATGTTCCCCTTAAAGAGAAGTGCCCATGCCAGGAGTTCCAGGAGGAGTGGGGTTCGTGAATGTGCCTCTGACCAGTACTGAGTTCTGGGAATTTAAAAAGGAAATGAAAAAGTTATTGGAAAACCATTTAGGTTTGTCAGAACGACTTGACCATTTTTTTGGGCCCCAACCTTTCTACTTGGGATGAAATGCAGTTTATTTTAGGAGCCCTGTTTACACCAGAAGAAAGACAAATTATTCGAGCTGCCGGGATCAGAATCTGGGAGCGGGAAAATCCTCCTGACATTCAGGGAGGAATTATGGGAGAGCAGAAATTCCCCACAGCAAGGCCTACTTGGGATCAGAACAACGTTGAGGGGAGAAATAGTATGTTCGATTATAGGAGATTAGTCATCAGGGGAATAAGAGAGGCTGTCCCAAAGGGACAGAATTTCAATAAGGCTTTTGAAAGTAAACAACAGAAGGACGAACCCCCTACAGATTGGCTGGAAAGATTGAGGAAAAATATGCAACAGTACTCAGGAATAGATCCTGGGAGCGATGCAGGGCGAGAGTTATTGAAAGTCAATTTTGTTACAAAGGCCTGTCCCGATATAAAGAAAAAGCTGGAAAAGTTGGAAGATTGGCATGACCAAGATTTAAATGATCTGTTGCAGGAGTCCTAAAAAGTGTATGTCAGAAGGGATGACGAGAAACAAAAAGCTAAAACCAAATTGATGGTAGCCACAGTGGAACAGGTAATGAAGTGGCAACCGCAGAGAGAGAAAGAAAAAGAGAGGTTACCAAATTGTGGAAGGGGGCCCAGTTATGGACCGGGACGTGGGGACTTTAGGACCCAACAAGGGCGAAGAGAGACCCTACCCGGGTGGCAAGTGGGCCCCAAGAGGTGCTTCTATTGTGGAAGGGAAGGACACTTTAAAAGAGAATGTCCAATGAGACAGAAAGAGAGTAGGGTGTTCCAGATGATGGAACGAGATGATTATTCTCAGGAATAGGGGTGTCAGGGACTCTACCTGCTGGGGTCTAATCATCATTCTGAGCCCTTGATAAATTTAAAATTGGGACCCCAGAAGGAGGAATATGTCTTTTTAGTAGACTCAGGAGCTAAGAGGTCAAGTATAATACAAACCCCACGAGGGTATGAAACAGGAAGACTTAAAACTAGCGTAGTTGCAATAAAAGGGGAAGGGTTCCCAGTCCCTATTGTGGAACAAGTAATGATCCAGGGGAATAACAAAGAAGTTATAGCCAACTTAATAGTGATACCGGAGGCGGGAGTGAACCTATTGGGGAGGGATTTACAAATTCCATTGGGGATTGGAGGATAATAAGATGGTGGTGCAGCTATTTAAATTAACGGTGGAAGACGAGAAAGAGATTGGCTCAATAGTCTGGGTAGCGGAAGGCAATAGAGGAGGACTAGATATACCCCCTTTAAGGGTGGAGTTAAAAAAAGAAAGTCAACCTGTGTGTGTGAAGCAGTACCCTATATCTTTGGAAGGGAGGAAAGGGCTTCAACCTGTAATTGAAGAGCTGCTAAAAGATGGTCTTTTAGAGCCATGCATGTCCTCCTATAATACACCTATCTTACCAGTAAGAAAATCGGATGGGGGTTAGAGGTTAGTACAGGATTTGAGGGAACTGAACAAGATTGTTCAGGTGTGCCACCCAGTCGTGCCCAACCCCTATACGTTGTTAAGTAAAATACCCCACGACCATAAGTGGTTCAGCATGGTAGACCTCAAAGATGCCTTCTGGACCTGCCCTCTGGCAGTAGAAAGTCGAGACATGTTTGCTTTTGAGTGGGAGGACCCTATAACAGGAAGAAAGCAACAGTTCCGTTGGAGCACTTTACCACAAGGATTTACAGAATCACCCAATCTTTTCGGACAAGTATTGGAACAAATTCTTGAGGAGATTATCTTTCCCCCAGGAATCAAACTGCTCCAATATGTGGATGATTTGTTGATATCTGGGGAAAAAGAAGAGGAAGTTTGGTCCGCCACCATTAAGTTACTAATTTTTTTAGGAGAAAAGGGGCTCCGAGTATCAAAAACTAAGTTGCAGTTTGTAGAGAAAGAAGTAAAGTATTTAGGACATTTGATCAGCGAAGGGAAGAGGAGGATAAGCCAGAAACAAATTTCCAGCACTGTAGCAGTTACTCTCCCAAAGAGTAAGAAAGAAATAAGGAAGTTTTTGGGTCTTCTTGGATACTGTAGGTTGTGGATTGAGAATTTTAGTCAATATGTTAAATTCTTATATGAGAAATTGCAAGAGGAGACAGAAAAGCCTGAGTGGACACAAAAGGAGCAGCAGCAATTTGAAGAATTGAAACAAAAACTAATGTGGGCACCTGTGCTGTCTCTCTCCTCCCTAGAAAAACCATTCCACCTATACGTAAATGTTGAGAACGGAACAGCCTATGGGGTATTAGCCCAAATATGGGGGAGACAAAAACGACCGGTAGCTTATCTATCCAAAGTGCTGGATCCAGTTTCACAGGGCTGGCCAACTTGTGTACAGGCAGTAGCAGCAACAGCCTTATTGGTAGATGAAAGCAGGAAACTGACCTTTGGCGGAGCGTTGATAGTGTCTACTCCTCATGCAGTCAGAACAATATTAAGCCAGAAGTCCGGAAGGTGGCTGACTGATTCAAGGATTCTAAAAACGAGGCCATCTTAATGGAAAAGGACGATTTAGTTATAACCACTGACAAAAGCCTCAGTCCTTCCCAGTATTTATATGGGGAAATCGAGGAAGGAACACCAGAACACAACTGCCTCAATATCATAGAATACCAGACTAAAGTTTGAGAAGATTTAGGAGAAAGACCGTTACCCGAGGGAAAGAGGATCTTTATAGATGTGTCATCTCGGTGTATAAATGGAGGGCGTCATAACGGGTATGCAATAATAGACAGCATACAAAATAGTGTAATGGAAAAGGGAAGGCTCCCTAATTCCTGGTCGGCTCAGACATGTGAACTATATGCATTGAAACGGACCCTAGAACTATTGGAAGGGGAGAATGGAAAAATATATATAGATTCCAAGTATGCCTTTGGGGTGGGTTCACATTTTTGGGAAAATATGGAAGGAACGAGGGTTAGTCTCTTCCAGGGAAAAAGAATTAGGACGTGAACAACTAGTATCGGAAGTACTGGAAGCTCTAAGCAAGCCAGAAGAAATTGCAGCAGTGCATGTGGCCGGGCACCAGAAGGGGAATACTCTAGAAGCCAGAGGTAATAGGTTGGCTGACGAACAGGCAAAAGAAGTGGCTCTAGAAAAGAGCGCTGAAATGCAAATTTTAGTACCCGGTAAGAAAGTGCCAGTTAAGTTACTGGTATTCACTGAAGAAGAAGAGAAATCTCTCCAAAAGATGGGGTGTGTAAGAACCCAGGAAGGCGAGGGGGTCCTACCGGATGGGAGACAAACATTAAATAAGGCTGTCACCAGGGATATACTGTCTAGACTACATTCCAAAACTCATTGGGGGACTCAAGCTTTGTGTGACCAAGTTTTGAGAATTCACAGGTGTTTGGGAGTATCTGCTGTAGCTAAACAGATAACAGATCGATGTTAAATTTGCCAGAAAGTAAATAAGAAAGTAATGAGAAAAGTTCCTGATGGAGGACAAATGCCAGCCCTTAGGCCATTTCAGAGCATTCAGATAGATTATACAGAATTCCCTAAGGTACAAAGGTGGAATATTTATTAGTAATAGCGGATCATTTCATGTACTGGGTAGAGGCTTTTCCTACTACCACGGCCACTGCTTTCAATGTAGCCAAAATCTTGCTAGAGCAAATTATCCCTTGATATGGGATAATGGAGAGGATAGATTCTGATAGGGGAACCCACTTCACCTCAAGGATCTTGCAGATGATATGCACAGCATTGGAGGTACGATGGGACTTCCACACCCCCTGGCATCCTCAAAGCTCTGGCAGGGTCGAAAGAACGAATGCAAGCTGATGGTAGAAACGAAGCTACCATGGACCAAATGCGCGCCTCTAGCATTGTTAAGGATTAGGATGGCCCCGAGAAAGGATTTAGGAGTGTCTCCGTATGAAACGTTGTTCGGTCTCCCATATTTGGGAAGAGAGGAAGGTGTACCAGTCCCCAGGATTAATGATGTGTATCTTAAAAATTATTTGCTGGGGATAACCTGATCTCTTACAGACTTAAGGCGGCATGGATTACTACCTCAAACAGCCCCCCTGGACTTTAGTCTGTATCTGATATGGCCTGGAGACTGGGTCCTCGTAAAATCCTGGAGAGAGGATACCCTAACCCCAGCACGGGAAGGGCCTTTTCTGGTACTTCTGACAACGGAGGCAGCCATAAGAACTGAAGAAAAAGGCTGGGCCCATGTTAAAAGGGCCAGTAGCTCCACCTCCTGGAGAGTGGACCGTAGCCCAGGGGAGTAACCCCTTAAAGGAAACCTTTAAAAGATAACACGTCATTCTGAGAGAAATTTGTAATTGGTGTTTACACTTGTTGTAAAAGTGCAAGGCGAGAAGTCCAGAATTGTGTATAGGTAAATGGTAAGAGATTCTAGTTTTAGGAGGTCAATCCAAAGGGAATTTCAAGGCACCATATCCCTATGTGATCAATGATCTCGCTGTAAAGATTGTAATAAAAGTGGACACTAGAAAGGGATATTCCTGGTACTGTCGAGGGTGCTGGCAGAGGAGATCCAGGGAAGATCTAGAAATGGATTTCTGTTATTTGTTGTGCATGAGAGGGCAGGCTCTGTAATAAGAGTCAAGCTAAGGGCAAGACTGGATCAGCTTCTTTACTCGCCATCTGTAAACTCCCTCCACTGCTGGCAGCAACCCACTAGGCGGTGAAGAATGGGAGAAAGAACCGTACCAGACCTTAGTGGACTCCAAGCCTTTGTATTGATGAGCCTTGTAATCATCCCTCCATGTTTTGGATATCCTATCAACCAAAAAGATGATAACCAATGTGTAGCCTTAGAGAGGAAATAGCAAGAAATTCCAATCTAAGTAGTTGTTGGATATGTGGGAGCCCAAAAGGACGAACCAAAAGGTGATGAGAAATTGAAAGGAGCATTTGAAAATGGCACTTAGGTTCTTAAAGGACATTATTGGATTTCTGGGCAGAATGCATATCAAAGGTTTCCCCCAAATTGGTCAGGAATATGTTACATTGGATACATAATGCCTTTCTTGCTGTCTCAAGCATGGGCAGCTGGGCTGGGAGCTCAATTATATGATGAGCTAATGAGAAGGAAGCGATCATCTATTCACATAGGAGGAACTCAAAGGGGGGGGGAATGAGTGGCCCCCTCAGCATATTATAGAAACTTATGGGCTGGCAACATGGGCACAAGATGGTAGCTGGAGATATCAAACACCTGCATAGCAAGCTGTAAGAGACATAAAAAATTAGCACATGTCCCAGTACAAAAGTGGAAGCCTATGATAAACACCAGCTGGTGGGATATGTGCATTTGCTGGGTTACTCTTTTTATCCCGTTTAATACCATGTTTTTATAAGGTTAATCTCCAGTGTAGTAGAAGGAATGCAAGTAACCAGCCTACCAGTGAATCTGCAAATGGTGTCCTTTGGCCAGAATATAGCAGCTTAGAAGATCAAGGTGTTGAAGAAGAGAGATCAAAAGAAAGAAGAACAAGATGAAAAGCTGCAACTAATACTGTGCATGGGCTTCAGCAAAAATGTGATAAGTAAAAGGGGGTGGATTGAGAGAGATGAACTCGGGGATTGCTTTGCTTCAGCCATTTTGTATGCCGACAACATGAGCAGGGCTCTGTATCTTAGAAAAACAACTCCTTAAAAGGAGAAAAATGTGAATCGAGTCTGTGATAGGCTAACCGGTCGTGAAAGAATGTGGAAAGGGACAGGAGTTTGGGCAATCGGGGAGGGTATAAATACCTGAAGTTTTGTAGCTAAGTGTGCCTCTTTTTGAGACGCACCTGACTCCGCTGACTCGTTTATTTTGTTCTTGAATAATTTTTTATCTTTGTTTCAAAGACTTTGTCCTCTCTACATTTTTTTTTTTATCTGTGAACGAGTGTTTCTCACACTGCCAGAGATACCGGTGTGTGCATTATCCATCCCATAGCTATAGTTTCATTTCAGGGTACTTGCAAGTGTTTGAAACATTTNTTGCTGGGGATGCCCTGCCAGCTCCGGGGTGACGGGGCCGGGGCGCCCCTGCCCGTCGCTGCGCCCTTAGCCCCGCTGCTCCGGCTGCCAAGGTCCCCTGAAACGGCGTGGATAATCCGCGACCTGAGCAAGATGTACCCGCAGACGCAGCACCCGGTGAGTGGCGGTGGTGGGCCTCTGGAAGAAGCGCACTGGCGCGGAGCGGTGAGAGGATACTGCGGAGTTGTAGCCATTTTCTTANCCAGTGTCTCACCACCCTCAGAGTAAAGAATTTCTTCTTCATGTCCTATCTAAACATACCCTCTCTCAATTTAAAACCATTACCCCTTGTCCTGTTGCTACAGGCCCTGGTAGAAAGTCTCTCTCCATCTTTATATATAGAAAGGCCACAATAAGGTCTCCCCAGAGCCTTCTCCAGGCTGAACAACCCTCAAGTCCCCCAGCCTGTCCTCATAGGAGAGGTGTTCCATCCCTCTGATCATCTTTGTGGCCNGTGTCTGGAGGGACAAGCACGTTTGGGGGAGGTGCGAGGGGGACGGGACGGGACGGACGGACACGCGTCTCGGAGCGGGTGAGACAGGGATTAAAAGATATCCTCTGCCGATTGATTTCAGGCTTCTCATCAGCCCACTCAGTCCTTTAAATACACAATTTCCGAATTCTGCAATCGGATTAAGGAGGAAATTCAGTTTTTGCA
>VZSZ01009691.1:809055-881820 GCA_013398815.1 Ibidorhyncha struthersii | reverse complement strand
AAATTTGGCACTTTCAGCACTTAGTCTGATTGTCCTTCTGGCATTTTCCGACAGACTCGGATGGAAATCAAGGCAACGTAGCAAAGGTTCTATCAAAGAGCAATGAGTGGAACTTTCTCATAGAAATAAAACATTTTTGCAGGTTTTATTAAAAGTTCAGGTTAGCTCATCTATTAATGCCTGAACTTTATGCTTTGATGTAAATCCATCATACCTAGAAAATGCAAGGAGTCTTTTTTTGACTTTCCACACACATTTTATTTCTTCTGGTGGTCCCACTTCATTAAACATAGTATCTTCTCATTTCAGCTGGTTTAGCTTGTACTTGAAATGCTGTGCCTCTGTATTCACAATTCATAAAGCGTCCTTCCCGGTACTCTAAGCAGAAAATCTCAGTTGCGATATGCCATGTTAAGAAGAGCAGGGCTGGGGGAAGCAGGGTTGGGAATCTGCATGGCCTTGGAGTTGGACATCTCAATCCACCAAAGAAAACTGTTTATGGATTTAGGGCAACTGTCGGGAACTTGAGAGCAAAACATGCAGTTCTCTGCTCAGCCATGGTACCCAGTGTGACCCCAGACAAGGCTTTTGCCTTCTGAATTTCAACTCCCTCCATATCAATGTCATCTTTCCCAGTGCTGAGTTA
The DNA here is from genome assembly GCA_013398815.1 of Ibidorhyncha struthersii. NCBI lineage: Eukaryota > Metazoa > Chordata > Aves > Charadriiformes > Charadriidae > Ibidorhyncha > Ibidorhyncha struthersii. The sequence goes on along the minus strand of VZSZ01009691.1, from coordinate 881,174 downwards.
ATGTCGGGCTAAATTCGTTAATGTCAGTGAGATACTCAGATACTACTCACAGCCTAATTGTTCTGAGGTGTAGTGGAACAGTGCAGAACAAAAAGCAGGTGGTGGCAGTGAGGAGAAAGGCTCAGCAGTAGTACTGTATTTAATTTCTAAGCAGCTTAATGACATAGGCCAGGTACCATGAACAAATGCTCCTGAAAGAAATGGGACATTGCTCCACAGCATTTGCAGGACCAGGTTGCCTGGTGTCTAGTTATTTGGTATGAATTATAATTGCCCTTTTAAGGTAAGCTTGGGGTTTGTAAGTCAGAAGAACGTGTCATGCCAAATACTTTTATGCCTTTGATCAATTGTGCTCCTCTCAAGATAAAGGATTTGCAAGCAAATTGTCCTGTGACTTGTAATTAAATTGCGCTCTCAAACGTTTTGTCAGGGACTAGGAAGGAAAGCTGCCTTTGAAACACTCTTAATTAAATAAATTTAGATGAAGCATTAAACATTTCGGTGTTTCTTGACAATTACGTTTTTTTAAGCAGCTCATTATGTGTCACCTGAAGGCCTTTTAACTGACATGTTAACCTCGCGGGCTGTCCCAGTGCATGGGCTGGGTGAAAGCTGAGGGATCGCGTCCAGCGCATGTACTGACCCTGGAGTCAGGTCTCTTTAGGCAAATACACCGTTATTTTCAGTTGGGTGTTTGACCCCAAAGTTCATACTGAATAGTATTGACATGCTGGAATTATCCCTATTGCACGAATACTCCTAATTCATTTTGTGTGAGGAGCAAGGCGGCACATGGGATTTACAGCTTTTAAATACTACGCTCTTTCAAAATCCAGAATACCTGGATGTACGGTTCTGACTTTGGGAAAAATGATTCCAAATAAAAATATGATCATTCCAGTTCACCCACATCACAGGTGCAGTCAGGAACACTAGTACCATGTATATTATTAGGTGGTGCCTCTCTGGAAAGGACCATCCTCATTTCGAGAAGCCCTGGATGGGCAGATGAATAAACTGAATATTCAGTTGTCAGCTGCCTGGTGGAGGTACACACTGACCCCTCCTCCAGTCGAGCATGCCTCTGCATAAGTCTTCCACGCTGTGTGAAGGATGAGGTGTTCAATTACAGGGACTACAGATGCATAGTACAGAAAGGGGGATATTGTCACTGCTTCCAAGTGATGGATTGAATACTTAGCTTTAGTTCTTCTTGAATTTTTAATAGGTACCTGGCAGAATATTGGCTAGGCTCCGCTGAAAAGCAGAGTCTTACTTGAATTCATCTCTCTAAACTCCTGTGCTGCACGTCTGTCAGGCTTTGAAAACCCTCCTGTGTTGTTCTGCAGAGAACCTAACGCTCGGTGTAGCCACTTGAGCTAATATTGTGACACCGCGCTGTTGCAACCTGCCACACGCGGCGTTCTGTGAATAGGCATGTTTAGCAGTTCCCTTCTTCCACCTTGCACCGAGCTTGGTCCAGAAAGAGCAAAACATCCGAAGCAAACAAGCTGTCAGGAGCGTGCTGTTTCTGCGAAAGCTGAACTGACTGTGCAAGGAGCAAATGCGGGAAGTGTTTTGGGTGAGCTCTGACTCATTCGCTTTGCTCTTAGAAGTACTGTGAACAGCTTGGCTCGTGGTCTAAACCAGCCCTCTGTCTAGACCAGCCCTCTTTCGATATCCACACGCCCCTTTCCCGGCCGTACCTGAGTACTGGGTTTGTGGAATGGTCCTCCCATCTCTCCACCAAAGTTCAATGTTCCCGAAGTGAGACCGGGATGTCCAAGAGTCAAACAAATGCCTTTAGGCATGGAGGGGAAAGAGGTTTTGCCACAGGGAAATCTGAGCCAGCTCCTTAAAAATCAGACATAATTCACATTGAACTGCGGCAGGATGTTTCGGTGACACGTGAATTTCAGTCTCAAGCGAGAAGAGAGTCAAGGGCTTAGGATTCAAATAAAAAAGGCAAACAAACTGTTACATAATGATTTCTTCTCCCATTAAGAAAACATTGCTTTAAATATGAGGGTTCTTTAATGACTATGTTCGATTGCTTGAGAGAACCTGTGCATAATGAAATCTTTTTAATATACAGTGTGAATGGTTCTGTTATCATACGTATTTCCAATTTGTAATTAAGCACCTTTAAAAAACTGCTCACAATTACAGTGTCAGTGCTTTCTTGAATAGTCTTAATTTCAGTAAGCTTTTGATGCCTTATTCATGGAGAATATTAAAAGGCATTTAGTGATCCGTGAAAATATATGCATGGCATATAAGGCCAGAGTCAAAAGGATAGATGAGGAATAGCAGTCAGAGGTGCCAGTTCTTGTGGAAGAAGAGATTTAACAATTTTCAATAGTTACTTCAAATGCAGCAAAATACGTATATGTTAATATAATTTCAGATAATTATCTTCCATTAGCTAATTTGGGGCTCAGTAATTAGATGGCTAAAAACTTAAAAACCCTGCACATATTTTATGTGGGCCAACCTTATCAGCAAATTATTTTTATATGCCTTTTCTTTGTGCCAAGTCAAGTATTCTCATTTGCCTTGGAGGAACCTGGCTGGCTGATTCAGGTTTTTTCTAGGTGTGGGTTTGTGTTTTTTTTTTTTTCATATTTTTAGTTCATTCCTACATAAATGTTAAACAGATGCTGACTTGAATGGTAGCCTGGTATATTAATTACTACACATAATGAATCTCAGAAAATGTAATAAAGGACTAATTGGTGTCAATAAAAGTAACACTGACAAATGCCTTCTTGTATAATGTAAGCGATGTTCAGTATCATATAAGCAAGAGGAAAAAAATCCATCGCCCATGGGGAATACTCTGCCGTTTGATTTTCCTCTGGAAGAAAGGCTTTAGCTGGATGCTAAATAAATAAGACAGTGAACATATGAAGTACAGGTGTTCATCAGCCTTGTTGGCTGTTTGTGTTTGGCTTTATTGATTTCTGCCCAGGAGTATTTGTTTTAAACTCGGGTGAATTTGAGCTGTGACTGTGTGACATTGAAATTAAAGGTGATGGCACCTTGGTATTGTATTTCTTTTCTGCTGTAAAAGAAATGTATCATGGGGTGGTGTCCTGGTTTACGTTCCCCAGACAGACACAGTGCTCAGGGCATTCTCACGGCCTCCAGAGATCCTGGAGGTGTTCAGGCACACCAGGCGCTGAACCTAAACCCAAGGGTGGTCTGGAGTGTTGGGTGGTCCTACTCGCCTGCCCAGCTGGAGCCTTTCTGCTGAATTTCCTAGCTTTGATTTCAAATTACATGAAAAGGGATAAACTTGGTGGCTGGTGCCACAAGATGCCAAGAGCTCGGCTCCTGTTGAAGTCACAAGGTTCGATGGAAGTGGCTCATGGGACAACTGTTGTAGTTTCCTCTTTCTCCAAAGCTCAGAGCTTCTGTCAAGCATGAGGAAGGCAGAAATAACTCAGAAGGAGGCACCAAGGGTGAGGAAAGGAGCAAAAATATAGCTTTTGAGTTTTTATTCTGCTTTCCTCTTTCCCACATCCCAAATCCTCATGTTCTATTTTCATTACTTTGCCAAAAAGTCTTTTTTTCAAATGTGTCTATTAGCACCCAGCTGCCTAGGCTTTCTTACACCAGTCTTTTTTGCTCATTAGGCTCTTGTCATGGGGTTTGCTGATAGCTTAAGCACGAGTTATCAAGGTCGATGTAAAAATAATGTTGCTCTCCAATGTGGAATTGCTTGTTTTTCCTAGCGGCACTAATAAATGCTCAGTTACAATAACACCACCTTATCTGCCTTTTGCTGACGTTATATATTCCACGGTTTAGGGTAATGTTTTTGACATGTTCTTTATTTCCTCTACTTAAGGCGCTCTGGGTAAACTTCTTTCTTGTTCTATTCTGGAAGGGTTTCTCTCAATGATTCATTAGCCCTGATGCCGGTCCCTTCACTTCTCTGTCCTTAAGCACATTTTCACTGCACCCCTCTGTTCGCGCGCGTGCTCCTACCCTTAAATAAAACCACACCACCTTGGTGAGATTTCAGTTGAGAATTTCAAAGCAACAAAGCATCGGAGATGTGCAAGAAAGCTCTGGGTGCGAAGAATGCAAGCTGGCTGGTGTACTCTTTACTCCCCAGCCCAATTTAAATGTCAAACTAATTAAATTTTCCCTAAAATTAATCCTCTTTCTTTCTTTTGCCTTTGCTTCTCTATCATCTTCTCTTTCCCCTCCCCACCCCATCCCTGCTAGTGGAAGTCAGAAGGTCTCAAGCAGACCCATTTCAGGTTCACCGTTTCCCCTTCTGTCCGTTAGACAGAAATTCACAGCACTTCTATTCCAGATTTCTATTCCCGACTCCTCCCGCTGACTGGCTCTGTAACTTCCCCTGTACTACTTCTGCCTGATTATAGCCGTGACGGATTCAGGGCAGAGATGGTCCCACAGGATGTGTGTCTGTACCACACTAAGGATCCAGAGCTGCGGCTGAAATTTTTATTGCTTTCAGTAATTTGTATCCAAGTAGTAATTGGCTGAGGACTGGAGGTTAGGAATGGGTTTAAAAAAAAATAAAATTCACATGCTTATTCCTATCTCTTTTTTTTTTTTTTTTTGGTTCTTCCCTGGAACAGTTTTCCAAAAGAAATATATACTTATGCTTAAATAGGGACCTGTACGTGTGTGTGTGCAGATTATTTTTTTGTTTTGTTTTCATATTCATACCCTTGCTCAGTGATGCAGATAACTGCTTTAGCAAAAGGCATAATATCCAGAAATGGTTATTTAGTATCCTTACGTATGTGCAAAATGCTTGATATTTGGGTCTCTAATTCTGTCTGTAGCCTTTAGCTACAGAAGTATTATTAATAAGCTCCATGATGTGTATCTGCAGATGTTCCAAGATCTCTTTTCATGGGGAGTTATATAGCATACTAAATTTTCATGCAAGCAGTCTCTCCACCACAAAGGTATAAAAATCAGGAAACTTGGATAAATCCACCAAGGCAACTGAAGGAACATGGTTATTTTAGGCAATAACTTTAATAGAATGGGCATATACATAGCAATAAACGTTCCCTCAACTTTACAAAGAACCTGGCAAGGGTCATAGCACAAGGTGTTTATTACTGTAAGAGTCATTAGTGCTGAAAAGACAGATTTCAAGGCATTTGGATTGTCACTATCAAATGTCATCTTTGATATAAAAATGTAAATTTCACAAGTATCTGTCGACTTTTTGTTATAATTTAATTATCAGAACAAGCACTTTTTCATCTACTGGATGCTGCTCTCAGCAAATTGAAAAGGGAGGCAATTAGCAACTGCCAGTTTCCCTACTATATGGGACTGTTGCAGCTTCTTGTTGTTTTAGCAGGTAGGTGAAGTGATGTTCCCTTATGGGATCAGCCTAAAAACTTGCGTGGTACTGCAGTTCTTCCACTTCAGGCTTAACCACTGACTTAGTGGCTGGCCCAGACTAGTAAATTATGGGCAACATTGGAAAGTAAGAGGCAAAATAGATGCAGGTGGGAGTTCGACTTCTTTACAAAATCAGTCCGAGAGCATTTTGTAGACTTAGGGCTCAGTTCACCTTTGTTTGTAACTCTGAGCTGGCTGGAGTTACTCCTCACTTTGGCAGAGGTTATTTTTCTGCCTCCATATAAAATCTGTGGAGGCTCTTGTGTGCATCAAGTCTTTCAGAAAGCTGCTGTGAAACTTGCCTTGATATGTTTTCAGAGCCACATACTTCATCAAGGCTGCTAATCTGTGTCTTTATTACATCTTTTAAATCTTGGGACTACTTATTAGTCATTCATTTCTTGATTTGTATTTCCCAGGTAGGGAAATAATTAAGAATTGACTTTGAAACCAGGAAACATGTAACCACTTATTAAATAAATAAATAAACATTATTGAACCAAATCATGCAGGTGAAGCTTGTCAAGGATTAGCAATGTAACTGATTTGTAGCCTGAATTCTGTCACTAGCTTTATAGAACCAACCACTTTATGAACAAAGTAATTGACTCCTGGATGCCAATTATGCCTTGTACTACTTAGTTTTTTATAGTGCGTATACATTATTTCATCAAACCCGGGGTTTGCATTTTAAATGCAAGATTTCCCTTCAAATAACTCCATTGAAAATTGATGGTGCTCATTCTCCAATATAAGAAAACCCCCAAACCCTCAGAACCCACTCCCTGCACAATAGGAAAACTGTGTCAGTTCAGTCAATTCATCTATACAGCATTTTGTTATCCAACACTTCAGAAGAGAAATAAGAAAATAGTGCCTATCTAATATTAAAGTATAGCTATAGCTATGCTTTTTCTCCTTTTCCTCTTTTACTTACTTGCAAGAGCCATAGGGTGATGCAGGTGCTTGATGTTTACAGGATCAAAGTCAGATGTGCTTTTTCTTGCTAATACAGTCTTAAGATGTAGTGATTTAAAGTGTGGAGAGACTTCTGAAGCTCAAGTATTTGTCAGGTAGGTATATGAGGAAGAAAAAAATCTTTCCTAATTTGTCTTTGTGTTACTCTGACACAGGCAGTAGATTATGCTGACTGAATGGTTTATAGAGACGAAGCCAAATAACTGGCAATAAAAGTGTTATGTGCCAAAGTATGTAAGTGGCACCTGGCAGAAGCTGACTGACAAAGTATAATAAATATTTGACATGTCCTGTAAATATGTGATGCTTGGTCAAAACCTGTTTGAGTCAGAAAGCACCTAGGGCGTAATAAAGTTTAATAGCATCATTTCAATTTCACCCATTTGCTTACCATGTTTTATTATTAGGATCATTCATCTATAGATTTTTGAGCTCTAAATTCACAACTTAAAGCACGGGGCTTCAAAAAGTATCCAAGTACTGACTCTCTTAGATGTGAAAGTTAGATTCAATCTCCCAGTATTTATAATTTTCCATCCTTTTGGCACAGCTACAACTTGTGTTGAAAGCTTTCCAATGAATCAGCGTCCCCTGGAACGGAAGGAAAAGTTGTTAACTCTGCAGCCGTTTTTGAGCATCATGTGAAATACTGAGTAGGGTGGGCAACAGAAAGGGAAAAAAAAAAAAAAACAAAACAGAGGGCACCCAGAAAGAAATGAAATGGAGACGACAAACCCAAAGGGAGGGACGCATTGTTTTGTTGCATTGCACTAGATGAAAGGTGGGTGAAACCAGTGATTTGTGCAATCCGATAGTCAATCGGTGATCAAAGGAAGCAAGAATAGCTGATTTTGTAATAACTTGCCTTCAGGAAAGGTTCCTTTGCCCTCATCGTTAAGGTTTATACCGGTCATATGGTAGTTCTTTAGAGGAGGGGGACGCAGTACTGGCTGTGATTAATCAGCTGCTTCTCTCCCAGAGAAAGCCGCAATCAGCTCACAGAGCAGAGGGATGCTTGGGGAGGCTCTTGCAGGAACAGCGGGGGGAAAGCACGGTTGAGAAAATAGAAATAAGGAAGCGGGAGCTGCTTTAACTTTTTTAAGCAGAAAGCTGATTGATGTTGAAACAATAAATGCACCCCTGGAGCCAGGGACTGAAATACAGATATTGATGTGCTGCTCTGTAGATAAAATTGCTTATGAGGGGAAAAGCGGAGGCTGCAGCAGATTCTAGTGCCACGTAAGTGTTGTTCTGCAACAAAATTCTTGTTTATTCTTGGAGATCCCTCAAACTGTAAGAAAATATTCCCTGTAAGTCTGTCTGCCATACGCGTGCTAACAGGTTCCACAGAGTAACGAGAGCACTGTATGAAATCTTACCCTGACTCCTTTTGAATTAATTTTGAATGCTTCTTTTCCCATTGCTTTCTTCAGTTAAGTAGTTACTTATGCCTCTAGCTGCTGTACAACATGAACCACGCTCCCCATCCTGGGAGGTTTATTTTTGGAGGTTTGCAATAAAGTGCAGATAATGTTGAGAAGGACAGTTTCAAATGCGTGTGCGGTTTTTATCCCATTTCAAATGTCTAGAGGCCTGTTTCATCCGAAAATTAGTGTGAAGGCAGGCAGGAGTCCCACATATGGGCTTCCCCTGGAAGGATCACAAATCTAACACAGCATTTGTTAGTGGTCCATAGGGAAACTTTGCTTGCTTGCTTTTAGCAGTGCAGTTATTCTCCTCCTCTTCTGGGTCGATTATTCACACCGTAATAATAAAACTTTTCTTTAGATTAGCAGTGAAAATAAGTAGGAGGAAAATCTGATATACAAGCTGGTCGCACCGCCAGGGTAGTGCTGAAGCTAGTAGGATATTATAGGGACAGGAGCTGGCTCAATGCTATTTAATTTGAACTCATAAAAGCTGGTTGGCTATTCTGGGCATGCATGTGTCGCTGCACAATTAGATATATGTTCGCCCTTGTTCTGTTTGTGAAATAGCCAAGTGAGGTTTAAATTCTTTCTGCCACAGCAGCCTGTTGCCAATGTAACTAAGCCTGAATTCAAGGAACAGACTTTAATGAAGTTCATGGACCTGATTATTTTTAGTTGACCGTTAGGAGCTTTGTCCCAGTTCAGTTCCCGGTGGACAGTTGTCCAAGTTACAAAACCTGCCATTGCAGTCGGCACTAATTGGGCCCCTTGTCGCAGCCATAACATGGTTTCCAATAATTCAGTGGCCTGGGCGTTTGAACCCCTCTCTAGGCAAATGCTCATTACCCTGCAATGGTATTTGCTCTGAGCGTAGAGACTCATTCGGCAGAGAAACTTAGATGAATGGCGAAGTAGTGCAGTGGAAAGCAATGAGGGGTATTTGTGTAATCCCCCTCCTTGGAAAGCCAAACGACAATGTCACCGCCTTTAATGATATTTCTACAAACATTGAGCTTGTGTGTCAACACGCAGGGACACTTTCCTGGCAATATCTCAGCCGTTTTGCTCCTCTTCATTACGAAGCAGCTGGGAATCTGTACGACCAGGGAAACTGCTGGTGTAACATGATGATCGTTTCTCTTCCGTCATCCAGTGTCACCCTCCTCCCCTTTCCCAGAGGCAGGAGAACCAGGTCCCCTCCTCACTGCTCAGCTCTTGGGGCCATGACGCAGTTCTTAACAGCAATTGCAATTCTTGGCTAAGTCTGGAGGTCCACCTGAGGCTGATCTTCAAGGGCGGTCAATCCTGGATGCTACCAGGAGGCGTTATACTAATTATCTAAAGGATAGCCTGCATAGAGTTTTCTGTCTATACACGAAGCTGAATACCACTTCAAATCTCGGCTTGTTCTATTTTATGCTATTTTATTATTACCTCTCAAGCAGCTTTTGATGGCCCTACCATGCAGGAAAGCAAGCCAAATAAGGGCTAAGTTTGGCAATTTGTTTTCAGTGCATGTAGAATTAAGCACATGCTGTGTTGTGTGGGTGAAATCTTGTCCTGATTCAAAGCAGTGGAATTATAGCAGTGGACACGAATATGATATTCCTCAGCACATTGAAGAAAGGTTTGCTATCTTCTAGTAGAAAGACTGTAGGGTAAATATTTCCCTCCAAGTTTTCCTCTTCTTTCACCTTCTTTCTCAATTTTATAACTTCTGTTAATCCCTTTGGTTCCTGCTTACTTTACTCCAACAGATTTTCCATATGTAGGGGAAGAAACAATTATGTACTGCATGGCTTTCAGTTGTAAGTCAATGGCAGATTTATTAGCGTTTTCCAGCGGTATGTTACATATACTTTTATTTATATTTGTTATCAAATACTGGCCAGGTACCTGGTAACTGAAAGGATATTTAAGCAAATAAATGTCACCCTTGTCTAGAAAGAGAAATAGTACAGGAAAGAGGCTAGATTTATTCAGATTTGTGGATGATATATAAGGGTTCCTCATGTTTTTTTTCTTCTACGCAGTCTGTAGGCTTAGAATTGACAAAAGATATGCAAGATACTATTTGTAAAAATAATTGGTCTGTATTTCTAGGGCTGGGTGATTAATAAGTCATGAATCACGTCACAGGTGGTTTTACACTGCATATTAAGTACTTACCAGTTATTTATTTAAAACAAGTGTCAGTAATTGATAAATAGGAATGGGTGATGGGCAAGGAAATATCTGCTAATCTATTTCCAAGCGAATGAACAGTTTTGAAAATCCCATCCCAAAAGTGATTTAATCTTTAGAGTCTATGTAATTTTCATTAAGGGAAAAGGCAGAAGTACAGGCAGATCTGCAAGCTGTCAGCATAGCTGAGTTCGTACTTCCGTACTTCCCCAGGGACAGGATGTACAAGAAAGAGAAAAGGACACCAGGAGCAGTTCCTCTCCATGCAGGCAGCTGACGTGGGAGGGCAGAAACAATGAAATAATCAGTATGAATTTAGAAAAGAAACGGAAACGAGGCATTAACTGGAGAAACCAGTATCGTCAGATATTTTTGTTATTATTTTTTATTTATTGAGAGAATAAAATACATGTGTACTATCTAGAGAGGGAAGCAGGTGTATTGGATCAAGGGGAAGAGTGGGCCAAGGGATGTAGGGTAAAATTGCTGCGGATGTAAAGGAGAAAAGGGGAGGATATTCCGCAGACTGTGCAGGGAGGAGGAGAAAAGCTACAGGATGGAAGGACAGTCCAAGGAGGAAAAACCAGTCAGTTTTTGTCTGGGGAAAAACCCCAAACACCACAGTTTATTGTGTGTAAGAGAGATGGAGAGCAGAACGGGGGAAGGTTTGCAGAGTAACCGGTGGTGAGGAGTGACTACTCTCTCAGTAACTTATTGAAAAGTTATTTATTCCAAGGCCCCACAGGGACCTTAACGTGGAAAAGGTTAATTAATGGCTGAGCTAGCCACTGTTCAAGGTGGAACCGTACTTTAAACAGGCTCAAGATATACAAGCTTTGCTTTAGAAGAGCTCTCAAACTCCAACGGCTGGTTTTCTTTTCCCCCTTAAATCTTTCCTTAATGTGTTTTCCTGTTGCTCGCTTTTCTGACTGCGCCTTCTTCCTATCCTACCTTTAAGACTGAGCCCAATTAATGCTGTGATGTGTTTACAAACACAAAATCTCCCAGCCTGTTTCCCAGTAATCCCACAGGGTGTGCGCTTCGTGGGCTGTGTCCGTGCTGACACCGTGATGTCTTGCTGTGCAGTGCATTGCCATGGAGATTGGGATTGCCATGGCAACTTGCACCTTTTCGAAGGCAGCAGCGAAAGCTGAATAAAAGGAGCTTTGCAAAAGTGAAATGGCAAAATCTCAGGTTCCGATATTTAAACATCAAAAATAAGCCAAAAATTTTCCTGGTCTGGCACACTTCTCCTTTGCTTTGAGAATAACCAAAGCATCAAATGCTCAAATAATTGGAGTTTTCTTAGTTTAAGCATTAGTAAATAATCTTTTGAGCAGGCTTGGCATTCATACAGGGCTTAACAAAAAAGAAATATATTTAGGAACAGTCACTGCAGAATAGCAGTTGCTGTCCACCTTTCTTCTGTCAGTGAATTTAAGGGCGGTCAGTTCAATAGGTATCACTGCCTCAGTCTCCACAACCACAAAATGGGCACGCGAAGCAGATGAAAGGAAGATGATGATGATGTAGGAGGGGCCGTAGGCGATGGGTTGGGGAAGAAATAGAAGCAGCAGACTGTGATTTTCGTCCCTTCGTATAGGAGGGACCCAAGCTATGCCTGCTGGGCCATCCTCACCTCTGTCCTCTCGCTGGTGGATGGTGGGCAACAAATGATGAGGAACCCTTACAGAAGATCTAGTTTTGCATGTCGGCAATGCAGTAGTGTGTGGTATTGTAGTAGGTGGCTTTGCCCCTTTGCCTTGGGATGAGAGAATCCTCATCTCCCTGCTAACAGAGACAGGTACCGCATAGCCTCGCTTCTGGATCTCTGGTCACTGCAAACAGACCGCTTGGATATATCAGGGATTTAATATATTGGCAAGGAAAGTCAAAGTTTAAAAAAGCCCGCTTGCTGTATGTGCCACTCAGAGTTTTAAAAACCTCTTAGTTATGAGAAAATAAAAGTAGATCATGAAAATCTTTTCTTTGTTTTATTTAGGTTAACTTTCTCCAGAATAGTAAAGCTGTTTCCACCTATTTCCCATATGTGTTTTGCAAGTTCTGAATGCCATTTTAAAATATCAATAAGATACAGGCTTTAGGCAAAATTACTTTTCAACCGCTACTCAGTGTTTGAGACTTTTTTAATATTAATCTGTGCCTTTATCTTTTTGAAATAAAAATCCATATGAAGAACGCAGCCGATAGTGTTGCAAGCCATATGATCACAAAACTATATGTAGCCTTTTTTCTTACCTTTCGTTAAAAATAAATAAATAAATAAATCCTATACATCTATCTATATATGAATGGTTACAGCACTAGCCTATCTTTGTGGGAGGGGAATGTGTGCTATGAAGGAAGATTTTTGTGCAATGGTAGATACAGATATTTTTGTGGAAGTGGAGAGAAAAAAAAAAGTGCTTTTGTGGCTGCCTGTTTTCAGCAAGGAGGGGGTCCTGTCTAAAAGCATTTCAACTGGCAGACTAGAAGCTGAAGTGTACCACATATAATTGCAGCTGATCCCAAATATATAATCATCGCTACCGAGGATGCAACAATACGTTTCGTGGGGGTGGATGAATCTACCAAGACACAAAGAATTGACTATAACATTTCAAAGGAGAATAATTCCAGTAATGGAAAAGTCAAGGTGACTTGGCCTGTTGGGGTAAATAGTCACTCTTAAGTCTTTAGGCATGTTTACACGCTGACAGTAGGACACAACTGGGCAGAAAGAGGTGCCTCGGCTTTGCATCTCATCAGCGTGGTACCAGGCTGGTTTTCTGTCTTTGCCCTCCTCACTGTTGCTATTGGTTTTTCCTTCTCTTCCTCACTTATCCTTGGCTCATACTGTAAACAAACATCTTCCTGGCCCCTTCCATAGCTACTTCTGGTACTTCACTGGGTTATACAAAATGATAAAATTTGCTTAAAAGCCTGCCCTTGGGGAAGAGTTCATCCTGAGCATAGTCTGGATGTTTAAAGAAGTTTGCTGTAATACTGGTACTTGCTGCAGTCATTTCAATGCAACGTGTTCAGGATACTGGTGATTGATGAAAAACATACACAATTTAGAAATCTTTAGCACTTAATTCTTGGGAACTGTGGTTCCTCAGCAAATGTTATAGTGTGCCCTTTATTCAGCAATCATGAGACAGCAGTAAATTGCCAGAAACGAGTTCAACGGGGGGGGGAGGGGAAACGCAAAGAAAAGAGGACCCCCCCCAGTCTAGAAATTACTATACACAAAACCACATATTTCATTTCACTGTAAAGATGTATTTCAAACCAATTCAGAAAGATTAAAGTTGGCAACTTTGCAATAAGATGATTTTTCCATCTTTTAAGTTAATAGCGTGATAGATACAACTTTCATCTCCAAGAAGTCAAGCTCTTTTCTCTTTCCCTTTCAAGTGGTATTTTTTTGAAAGGTACAATCAGTTGCTTTTGTTGCAGGCATCTCAACATGTACTTTCTTGTGTGAGTTAAAATCAATGTCTGATATAATCTCTGCTGGAAGTCAGAAATGGAGCTGCTGGTTGCAGCTACTAAGTGAAATTTTGTGAAGATTCACTCTAGCAGCATTCTTTTCCAGATGTCTGAACTTTTATCCCTAAAACGACCGTGGAAAATAAGTTTTAAGAGCCTTGAGTTGCTACTGGAAAGTTTGCATTTTGGTGCCTTATTTTGATGTCATCTCTGACTTCCATATTTGCGTGTTAAAAATACTACAGTGATGACTACTGAGACTTCTGCAGACCAGAAGTTAGGGGCCTTCCACATGGGAAGCTGCTCGGTTGTGTTTATTTGTAATGGCAGGAGAACATTTGCTGGTTTGGCAAGCCAAGATTCAGGAGGTGATGACTGCATTCACTTTAAAATAAATAAATAACTAAGAATCTGGAAAGACGACTCTTTCAAGTGGGGTGGATAGAGGATATGAATAATTTGAGATGCTTCCCAGAGGTCTTCCAGACAAGCAGGCTCCCAAGATGCTTTGTAAAGAAGAAGAAATAATAAGTCTGCTCATGGGGTGTCCACAGATAGATCAGGATTTTTAATGGTTAGGTCCTCCAGCTACTTCTCTGCTAGACACTATTCAACACGTAAAGTTGCATCTCTCTTGGATTGTAAAAGACATTTGGATTAAGCCCACGAGGAGAGCTTGGCATGCTCTGGGCTATTCATACTACAAGGTGTCTAACCAACAGCAAAATATCACGTCCGATGTTTCACAACCTGTTCTGCTGTGGAATTAATGGATGGGCAAAGGGTCATTGTGGTTGCCTGGGAGAAAAATGGCACTTGCGTTCTTAAAGGCAGCATGGGACCATGTGGGAATGGCCATCTTCTAAGCATTGTCACTCAAATCTTTGCTGAGCCCACTTTGAACATAGCTCAATTTTATTAGCTGCCTTTAAAAAAAAAAATATTAAAACACCTGTCAGGGTATTTTAAAGACACTTGTGAGAGAAAAATTGCAGCTGGTCAGATCCTTAATTTTTGCCTTCAGCCTGGCCGTATGAACTGCAATGATAAAATTAGCTGGACCACAAAGAGCAAACAAAAGAAATGGATATTTTACAATATGTAAACAATTACAGGATGACATTTGGCTTTAGGTTAATTTCTCTGCCTACTCTGGAAAATTGCCATCTGTAAGCAAACATATTGGCTAAATTATTTTCAATGATACAGAAAAAAGGGCTAAAGTACTAGCATTTCAGATAATGACATCAGCATTATTATGGAGTTATGTTAACTTAAATGGCAGGTGGAGAAGTAAAATTAATCTCCTATGGTAAGCTGTACTGCATAAATAAAGAATTATTTTTTTTGATATATTGATTCTCCGTGGATTGCTTGCCAAGAAGATGCTAACATCAGCTTATCTGAATTAATAGATGGTATTAGAGGAGGAAACCAACATCAATATTCCAGCACTTTGCAGACCGCAACCTGCATTAAGTCATGATTCAGACTCATTGTTACGTACTTCCCATTCAAGAAAGCCCTCGTGCCCCTCAGACAACGGATATTTAAATAAAAGCCTGTAGGATGTTTAAAGATGGTTTGTTCCTGTTGGTGCTAGGGTTTGGCTTGTGCAAAGTGGAAGCAGCTCTGTTGTCCATCTGTTGGTGCCACATTTACTGGATTATGTTTGGCCGTGGGTCTTGTTTTACAGTTGCAGAGGTGAAAGGGACTGTATCCAGAATCCACTGAAATCTCATCGTCCTTTCCTTCCTATGTGAACCGAAGCAACTACAGTGTTTTTGCCATTAATGGCATATAGGAAGGATGCTTTTATGGCTGAGATGTAGAAGTGGGGATTGAAATACTTACTAACATCGGCTTTCAATTTTGTGACCCTGAAAAAAAAAATCGAAGCACTTTGCTTTTTCATTTGTCTTTTTGATCTGTTTTGTATTTGTACAGCTCTTGGCACAACGCAGCCACAAACTGCAAAGGTATATGTGTCCAACTAACAACCCAGAATGGCAATAGTATTAAGATGCAATGTAACTCAAATATTCCAATCATGCAAAATCCTTAAGTTAAAGAGGGCCAATAGTCCTATTTTACTACAGGGAGACTACTTCAAAGCCTGGAGTTAAGAACAGATTTTTTTTTTTTCTTTAAAGTCTAGACAGTAACAGAATTAACTCATATAGATAAAGATCTAAAGATGAAGATAAATGTTTTATTATAGTTCAGCCCAGTGCTGATGAGGATGGCTAAGCATTAACGGTGATAAGCAGGGCTTTGTATTTAAGTGAAAACCCATCAGGAAGAATAGACTTACAGGATGTTTCTGTAGTTAGACTGTAACTGTCATTTAGATATTGTCTTTGACTTCTTGCCCCATTTCATTTTCAGTATGCAATTTTTAAAGAAAAGAAAAGCAAATTGCCATTTTTGGATCATCAGCGATGAAGTACTGAATTTTTTAACTTAAGAAAAAAATAAGCTGCTGGAGAGCAGTACTGAGTTCTAGCCTGCTCACTGATGCTTGGGAAATTATACAGTGGTTTTCAGTTTCCCTTCATTGCTACAGCTGTTGGCTTCAATCTGCTTTTGTGATTTGATTAAAATAACATTTTTTTGTAACTTGTCAGTTGTCCGGTGTTGGATAACATAAACGAACTCATCCTTTTTCTAAGTTGAGTCAAGGTATCTACTTAAGAACAAATCACCAAAATACCTAGATAACTGGTACAGGAGGAAAGCACAATGAAATCTAGGACTTGAAAAATTTTGCCTAGAAAATCAGTGGAGGAGAAAACCTGTGGAGGTTTTGTACTGGGCTTAACCCATTTAGCTGACCTGACCTCTCTCGCATGTTTAAGTCTCGTCCCACTGAAAGGGAGGACGATTTGCCATGGTGCTAGCGTCACCAGACACAGTTTAGAAACATCATGCCCTTTTGTCTAGTAGAATTATCTAAGAATTTTCAAATAAAGCTCTAAAGACAGACTGACAGTAAACTGAGGTAAATTATCACGTGTTAATTGCTAGAAGAAAGTAATGAGGTTTTGTAGGAAATGTAAATAAAGATGGAAAACTCTTCTCCAAAGACTGGGATGTCATTATTTGTCTTTGTAGAAAGCAGCAGTCTCCCTTTGTGCTGGGTGTCAGATTTAAATAGGCCAGAGAAATGAAAGTTGGGCAAAAAAAGAAATATTGTTCCCATTTTACGGCTGGGGAGTTTTAGCACAGGCAGTTGAAGGAACTTACACAATCTCGTATAGGAGCAGTCAGGATCTGAATTCAGATTTAGTTCCAATAAGCAGCTTTTATCACAAGATTGTTTTTCTTCCTTTTATAACTTGTAGTTATAGCATGTGCATAAATAACCACTAGGCCTTTAAAAATGGAATCCCTCCACTTCTATTCCATTTCTAATTCTAATCCTAGTTACATTGGCCAGTTTATTATCTCAAATATTTACTTTCCACTATAAATGGAAATCACTTCTTTCCCTTCTTCATGTTTCATGGTCTTAATATCCTCTAGCGTTCCATTATCTCTTGGTACCTATGACAGATCAAAATCTTATGACGTTGCTCTTTTTTGTAATAAATTAGATTGGCTATAATAGGAAACTTAAGTATCTGTAATGCTTTTTTATAAGTAATGGATAAACTGGACTTTCTGTAGCTGAAATTGATTTCTACATCATTTATCATGTTATGCAAATTAGTGTAAGAATGCACAGTGTAAGAGTAGGAAAATAACCATCCAGTGTCATTCTGAATAGATTGGATATTTATAGGGACGTTGTTCATTAATTTTTGAGAAGAGAGTCTGAACCACTATTTATCAGACACATTCTTGGTTCGATGCTAGTTATACTGCCGTCACTTAAGTCCTCTAAAGCCTTGCTGGAAAAGGGGAAAATGTCAGGGAAATTTGAATCAAATGACGCTTTAAGTATCGATGGAGATAAAAAGCTTTTGAAATTTATGCCAATTGTCAGAGAGAAAATAAGTTTACTTATAGTATGAATTTGAGGACCCCTCTAAAATATTCCAAGTAAGTGGAAAGCTTCTGTTGGAGACCTGGAGCTTCAATTACAGTTCCAACATCAGTTTTTGTTGCGCTCGTATTTCATCAAAGCAGAAGTATTGATCAAAACACAGAAAGTATTGGTGATTCATCTTGAGTTGCAGTTTTGTACATCTGTTTTGTGTTTAAGTTTTATAACAAACATTTTGACACCGAGCCGCTGGTTGACTGATAAATGTCTAACAGCTCCTCTCTATGCTAAATGTCATAAACTTAATGCACATTATAATTCATTGCTTACACGTTACTTTGCTGCAAAAATAGCAAAGTGGGATGGGTCATGGTTTGTTTGCAGCTCTTGAGAACATGCTGAAACGGGACCTCTGATGTACAGCAAAATGATGGGGGATGGAGAATGGTGTTTTTGGCAAGAGACAAGTTGCTCGCTGCTTTGCAGGCGGGGTGCTTTGTATGCACTCATCACCGTGAATTCTGGTTTAGGCTTTGAATTAAGGTGAAATATTGCTGCGGAAGTTTACATCTTAACTACAGATCTATGTGCTGTAGCTTTCAACCTCCGTTCTCAATTGCATTTGTCAACGCACATCTGGTACGTTTAAGGCATGACATTACGAGGGAAATCAACCTCAGAGGAGGCTTTCTGCCTAAAAGTGGCAGAGATTTAATGGAGTTACTTGGCCCCATTTTGTGGCTGGAACAGAGCACGTTGGGGAGAACAGGGGTTCTGGGCGTGCGCTGGAGTGCTCCTGCAATCGCTCTGACTTGTGCTGGGGGCTGGCAGAGGACAACAGTGTTGCAAGGGCAGTCTAAAAACCTTTCACTCCTTTAGCAAGCCGAAATTAGGAGGAGAGAAAAATCTAGGTTTGCAATTCAGATTTATTATTTCTACTATTTTTTCCTATTCTGATTTTCCTGTTCTTTCTCCCATACTGATTTCCCTATTCTTTTTTGTCTCACAAACGGTGCGTTGGCAGGATTTTCTATATACGTACACACTGCTGCGTGCTGGTGTTTCAGAAGATGGCTTGACTCAGTGTGGTGAGGCTTGTGCCAGTTTGCTTTACTCCTCCTTGTCCACTCTGAGCCTCTGCCCTGTTCCCTGGGTGCCCTGACTCCAGGAGGGATGAACTTCATCCTTATGCCAGAAAGTCTCCTTGTGCCTGAGGAGTGGACCTGTCAGACACCGCCCTGGTACTCGAGCTTAGATGATCTTTTAGGTATTCAGATGGTCAACGCTGCCCAAGGCAGGTGACAGCCTTAATTATCTGCAAGAGGAACAGCCTCAGATCCATCCTTCAAGACAGACCATCTGTCACACGGGGTAACAGCATCTTGCTGCTGTGGGAAATCCTTAAATCCATAGCGTTATTGTGACGGGTTTATGCTTATCCTACATGGATCAGTATCTTTACTGTAGGTGCAGAAAAATCTGGGGAGCATAAATACCCAAAGGAAAAACACCAGAAGCACCTGGCAAGCCAATAAACCTGTGCTTTTAATTTATAGGTCTTAGAATGAAGGGTGTCTTTTGGTGTGCTAATAAAGACACCTTTCAATAAGAAAACTAAGTAGTACCAATAAGAGAAGTGATTAGTTTGCTGAAAGCAATCAATATCTAAAAACTTTAATGCATGCAAAATGTAACACGGAATATGTAGGATATGGAATGAGCAGTAAGTTTAAATGTGATATTTTTTAAAAGCATTTCATTAACTTGATGTTATAGCGTTGTGTTATGCTGGGTTCATTAAGTTACGTACAAATTAGCTTTTCACTTCATATAGATTGTGTGCTTAATGAATATTCTAAAATGGTGTTTTATTAATGTGCCACCTTAATTAGTGGATAAAAAAGGCTCCAAACACCTTTAAATTGTGTTATTTCCAAGGCAGCATGAGAGAAGCAGAAGGTAACAGTGAATTTCTAATTCCCTTCAGAAAATAAAAATCCAAAGTAATGGCTGCAGCTATTTGTGTCAGACATAAAAATTGATATAACATGTGGTAAACCTCCTATTGGGTATTATTACAAATGATTGATTTCTCTCTCCCCCTACAGTTTAGATGGTGCAGTGCTTACTGTACAAACAACTCATGAAAAGTCAACATGTTTTACAAGTAAATAATTTACAGCCACTCTGCGGAATACAGAATAATATTTTACATTAAGTGACATTAATTAGGGCAGAAATATTCAAATGGCGAAGAACTGGGAGATGACTGTTGCAAAGAATTTTTTTTACTTGCAGTCTAAATGCAAATCAGAAGCTCAGAGAGCCACGAACACATCGCTCTTGAGGGAGAAATAATTCCCATTAAGTACCCAGCTCTGAAATTATTGCAAGATTTTGGGAATGTGAGCCAAACTCAAGTCAGTGACAGCATCAGCCATGGCTGTCATTGAAGGTTTTGGACACATCTTAGATCTGTTTTAATTAGAGGTGAGATATATCTCACAGTCTTGGGTCTTAATCCCATAAACATTGAAGCACGTGGTTATCCTCACCCGCAGCAGCAAACCAAGTGACTTAGCAGGATTAGTTTCATAGACCTGCATTTTTAAGGTCAGTACAGACTACTGTGGCTTAATCCTGCTCTAACGTATGCGCTAGAATCACACTCAGTAACTCCTGAATTCATCCTTATGATAACTTCTGGCTCAAGTTAAGTGTGTTTTTTCAGAAAGACTTAGTGATAGATTATCTACCGCTTCCCCTCCACCACTGAAAGGCTATAGTGTTACAGTGTTAGCAAAGACATCTCAGTGTGTCCGTTATAGGTTAAAAATCAGATATTTAATAAAGGTTTTTCTCCTTTGATTTGAAATCAACTTGATACCATTGTTCTGCTTTACCAGTATGAATCTGCCGAGAGCTATTTACTGCAATTGGCTGTGTGCAAGGCACCCAGAGAAATAAAAATCTGGAATAAAGGAGGTGAGGAAGGGAAACAGCCCGTGGACCAGAATTCTTGCACCAAAT
Organism: Ibidorhyncha struthersii; assembly: GCA_013398815.1. Taxonomy (NCBI): domain Eukaryota; kingdom Metazoa; phylum Chordata; class Aves; order Charadriiformes; family Charadriidae; genus Ibidorhyncha; species Ibidorhyncha struthersii. The sequence goes on along the minus strand of VZSZ01009691.1, from coordinate 860,666 downwards.
GTTGCTGCACCTCCATAAAAAAAAGTTCCAGCCGATATCCTGAGGAGAGCTGAGCTGTAGTGTCTCCGCGCAGCGTTTCTGCTCTAGAAACCTTCCTTGGTCTAAGCCACCTCCTGCAGCCTTAGCTGGATGAAACGGCGTGGGAGAGGGTATTATACCTTCTGAGGTAGGATATAACCTGGTATAAAAAAAGTCACAGGATCATTTAGGTTGGAAAAGACCTTTAAGATCATTGAGTCCTACCGTAAACCCAACACTAAGTCCACCACTGAACCATGTCCTTACGTGCCACACCTACACACCTTTTAAATACTTTTAAAAAGTCAATGTATATATATGTAAAGGTTAAAACAACAAAGGGCAGCGATCATCAAAAGTAGTTAGAAACTTAAAGGGAAAAATGAAGGAGGGGGGAAAAGATCTGGACTCTGGTTTGGGGAGGGGAGAAAGAAGCCATTTGAGACAGAGATCCTTACGTAGCTCTTCAGTTTCACCGTATGTGCCATGAAAAACACCCATTCGGTGTTTGAGTTGATGAGAGAAAGGCCTGGACATCGCGTTTCATGTGCAAAGCGATTTTTGTTTGGTTGCACCCCAATAAAGGTTTTCTAAGTTAACAGCATGTGTATGTGAGATGTACTGAAAAATTTGCTGAGTTTAATTTTTACAAACTTCCAATTTCAACATTCAGAGTAGGAAAAAAAAATGAATATATGGTTTCCCTTTCTTTTTATGTGGAGATTTGTTTTATTCTGGAGTTAACTGTAAATCTAATCAAGCAGTATTATACTCTAAATCACCACTTACAAAAAATTGAGCAAAAAGACCGTTTTCAAAATTTTTTTTTCACCCCCACTTTCACCAACTTGTTAGGAGTTAGAACAAATAAACACAATTACCTCTAATAAAACTAATGCGCTATTGATGTAGAACAGAAGACTTCTTTCTCTTGGAATTGGGAGGCATATGATGACATATAATTTTCTTACAAGCATTGTGACTGATCTGGATGATTTACTTTGGGATTTCCTAGCTCTCTAAAACAGATTTCGCATATTAGACATAAATTAAGCTCTAATATCTTAAAAATAAACAGAAACTAAGAAAACAAACCTAATATGGCTGCTGCTAATTGCAGTTAAGTAGCCTCCTACATTTGCACTTAATAATTGGGAACTGCTGGTGTTTGTACATTGTGATATTTTAAATGGAATGTTCATGCTCCCTGTAGAAGTAATTTATATTATGAATGATTGTATCAAATATCTGCTAAAACTGGCAGGATAATTAAGTAACTGTTCTGTTGCTCGACATGCTACAGAAGCCTCTCTGCTTTGTGTTGGGCTGACAGAGCTGCAAAATGCTGTAACAGGCTGCTTACTGCTTCAGGAACTGGAGAGAAGGGGACCTGGGGAAGGGAGGGACGTGTTTGGGGAGGATGGAAATGGTGGAAATGTGACTGAGGCCCCTTTGTGCCAGTTCTCCATAACCTTCTGTGATGCCAGATTTGTTAAGGTCAGTGGCAAGGTGTTGAATAAGACACAAAGATTTAAATCTAAACCTTTAACTTGGAAGTTTTAAACATGTCTTTTGAAAATATCATAGTTTTTCTGTTCTGAAGATTTGCTATGTACAAGGCAATTAGACTTAAGTGCTTCAAAGTTTGCAGATTATACGTGGTCTTTAATGAGCTGGTCCATAGTTACATTCATAAAAATATTTATATTATATAGAGAGTATTTGTTAGCTAATATAGCTACTTCTCTTTTTGCAATGCTGGCATAAACTTAAACCATACTTATTGATGCAATTTCAGCCCTGCTAAGAATTTCCTAGCTGCCTTTCTGCCTAAGAAAATTGTATAAAGCAGTTAAATTAATGTTAATTAACAGTCATTGAAAAAAAAAAGGAAATCAATGCTTAAATAATTGAGGGAAAGAAAAGTTGAGGGGTCCTAAGCTTTGTACAGTTACACAGATTAGTGAAAAGCCATTGCAGTATAATATCAGATCAGAATAAAAATGATGCATACCCTTTTCATGGTTATAAATAATTTCACAAGGTTTAAGGTGGTGAAGAATGTTATGAAAAAAACCCTCTGTAATCTCCTGAAGTGTGAAAATTAATCACTTGTAAGCATTTGACAGCATGGGCTCCATACTTATAGCTAGAAACTTTACCTAGCCATGAAACTTTTATTAATTTTCAATCTACAATTTATATTTTGCTGGTGCGCATTCCTTTTTGTAGTGAGTTTATTTGACGTTTTCATTGACAAAATCAAAATCAGACTGATTATGTTGAATCTTTTAGAGGCACTTAAGAACCCCTTATGCGCCTCTGGTTTTGGTCCAGCCTAAATATATTTCTGGTTTTATTCCTTCCAATGTCTACATCTCCTGTGCTGTTGAACTGGTCTCTGCACAGCATCTGACTGAAGTGCTGTAGAAGATGAGCACTTCAGATAGCACCTGGCGTTGTGCAGCATTAAAATAAGTCTTGCCAATTAACTGTAAAAGCACTCTTGCTAATTACCTTCTAACTATCCATTCCAGTTTATTATCCACTAACAAAAAAAGATGAACTGTACAGAATCTTGTTTATAAAACAGTATCATTTAACAGGAAATTAAACTACATGGTTCTCGGTGTGCCTGTACATCTCAGTGCTGTTTATCTGAGTTGTTTAAACATTTCTGTGCAGTGCTGCACTCCAGTTCTGTGCTTTTCCTCCCAGCACTATCAGTACGCTTGGCCTTGAAGAAACTGGTGTAATTCTAACTTTTCCGATCTTGAGTGCTCTTTGTTTCACTTATCCTGCCAGCCTTTGGGGGTAGTTCATTTTCTTTAGGCATCACCTTGAATTTTCATCAGCCTTTGCCAGCTGCAGAGGAGGGATGTGGCATTTGCAGTATGGACCTGGTAGAGCCCAGGGCTCCTTTTCTCAGGGGGATGTGCGATCCGTGTGCCGGGTCATGACACATATTGCACAATACTACTGCAACGTGTGTAGATGACAATCACTGTAGTCTACATACTTTAGTAAAATCATACTACAGCCTTTCTTTAGCTATCCCATTTTTTCAGGGCAAAAATTGTGCTTCAAACATCGCTGATTTTGCTTGGATAGGTTGGTTCAGTTCCTTCTTTGATCTCTCCTTTTTGACAGTTTTAGCTGCATCCATTTACGCTATTTTGTCGGTTTGCTAGCTTTTTCATCCTCAAGTCTGGTGGACTGCATGAACTCCAGAGGACAGTTATCCGTGCGGTTTCCATCCTCTGGAGCTTGCATGTAATAAAGATGTAAACACCGTAAGTCTGATTATGCACAGTGCTAAAAGAAGGGCTGGGTTTATGATTTAGGCACTAAATTGGCATTTGATTTCTGAGACAAACGCCAGAGCTCTCACACAGGGTTTCTGTGTAATATCAACAAGTCAACTAGACTCAGATATTTTAAAATAACTTAAAAGCTGCAACTGTGAAAACTGAATTGAAAATTTGTCTCTCTGGGTTTCTTAAACGTTTATATTCTTGAAAGATAAAAAAGTACCTAGCCTTAATTTCTTGGTGTCTCAGACATCATTCTGCCCACTATTCCTAAATCATATATGTGCAGAAATACCCTTGTTGTATCGATGTACGTGTTCATGGGTCCACTGAGTAAGCAGAAATTATGAGTACTTTTTAAGTCTATAAGCATTTCTTCTGCTAGACATCAAAGCTGTCTTGTGAAGACGAAAACCCATTGTAGCTCTGCTAGGTCAAATATATATGAATTTATCTTTCTATTTTGTAAAACTTTCTTGAATTAACACTTTTGGGGTCCTATCCTTTCTTATGGAAAACTATGGCTGAGGCTGAGGGACTTGAAGTAAAGCCAGCAATTAGGCAGTGGGTTTTTTTTGTTTGGTTGGGTTTGTTCTTTTTTTTTTTTTTTTTTTAAAAAAAAGGGTCTAATTGAGCAGCCCTAGAGGTCACTGTGACCACTGGTCATGCTGAGCGTTGCCCAAAGCCAGCTGCAACACTGCTTGGAGTGGCAGACGGCACAGGGAAAACCAGGTTCTATACATCCATAATACAACAACGGTCTCGCCGAGGGCACCAGCTCCAGCGCAGGCAAGGCTGCACTGGGGAAGGGAATTGAGGCGAAAAGGGGTTCTTCTTGGGGCTTTTCAAAGCCAGGAAAAGCAAGTAGCTTGTGCCGGAGGCGGTGGGGGCGGCCCCACCCACGGCGGCACTGGAGGGGCTGTGATGGAGCACCAAACGGTGGAGCAGTGAGAGGGTAGGGTGGGCGGGCAGACCCCCCGGGCGGGACAACCCACCAGGCCAACGGGGCACGGTAGGTGGCACGGAAGGGCGCTGTAGATGTAGCAGGTTGGTCAGGTGAGCCGTGGTGTCTGCCCGGCAGAAGGCCGTGGCCCCCGTGAGCTGTGGTCACACCAGCTCTGATGCCGCTGCGTGGATGGAGCACTCGTGCGAACATGTGGCTGCCCGGGCATCCGGGTGCATCAGGAAGCTGATGAGGCCTCCAAGCTCAGGATTGGTATATCCCTAAGAAATCAGGGAGGGGAAGCAGGAGACCTGCATGGCTGAGCAGGGACCTTCTGAAAAAGCTCAGGTGGAAGAAGGGAGTTCACAGTATGTGGAAGAAGGGGCTGACCACTTGGGAAGAGTATAAGAATGTTGTCAGGATATGCAGGGATGAAATGAGGAAAGCCAAGGCAGCCTTGGAATTGAACCTGGCAAGGGATGTCAAGGCCACTAAGAAAGGCTTATTTGAGTATATAGGAGGCAAAAGGAAAACTACGGAAAATGTGGGCCCGCTGTTGAATGAGACAGGTGCTGTGGTGACAGATGATGCAGAGAAGGTGGAGCTGCTGAATGCCTTCTTCGCTTCTGTCTTCACTGCTCGGGCCTTTGGGAGTCCCAGACTTCGCGTGTAACAGAGAAAGTCTGGATGAAGGAAGACTTTCCCTTGGTTGAAGAAGAACAAGTTAGAGAACAATTAAGTAAATTGGACACCCATGAGTCCATGGGGCCTGATGGGATACACCCGTGAGTGCTGAGAGAGCTGGGGGAAGTCATTGCTGGGCCTCTCTCCATCATCTTTGAAAGGTCCTAGAGAGCAGGTAGGTGCCTGAGGACTGGAGGAAAGCCAATGTCACTCAAGCCTTCAAAAAGGGCAAGAGGGATGACCCAGGAAACTACAGGCCGGTCAGCCTCACCTCCACTCCTGGAAAGATGATGGAACAGCTTGTTCTGGACATTATCCTCAAGCGTCTGGAGGAAAAGGTTATCAGAAGGAGTCAATATGGATTCAGCAAGGGAAGTCGTGTCTGACTAATCTGATAGCTTTCTACTATGGCATGACTGGATGGGTGGATGAGGGCAGGGTAGTGGATATTGTCTACCTTGACTTCAGCAAGGCTTTCGACACCGTCTCCCACATCATCCTCACAGGCAAGCTTAGGAAGTGTGGGTTAGATGAATGGACAGTGGGGTGGATTGAACAGTGGCTGGCAGATAGAGCTCAGAGGGTTGTGGTTAGTGGTGCAGAGTCAAGTTGGAGGTCAGTAACAAGTGGTGTTCCTCAGGGGTCAGTACTGAGTCCAGTCCTGTTCAATATATTCATCAATGACCTGGATGAAGGGATGCAGTGTACCATCAGCAAGTTTGCTGATGACACAAAACTGTGAGTGGTGGCTGACACGCCGGAAGGCTGTGCCACTGTGCAGCATGACCTGGACAGGCTGGAGAGTTGAGTGGAGAGGAACCCCATGAAATTCAACAAGGGCAAGTATAGGGTACTGCACCTGGGGAGGAATAACCCAGTATCAGTACGCGTTAGGGGGTGACCTCCTGGAGAGCAGCTCTGTGGAAAGGGACCTGGGAGTCCTGGTGGGCACCAGGATGCCCATGAGGCAGCAGTGTGTCCTGGTGGCCAAGAAGGCCCATGGCATCCTGGGTGGCATCAAGAAGAGTGTGGCCAGCAGGTGGAGGGAGGTCATCCTCCCCTTCTGCTCTGCCCGGGGAGGCCACATCTGGAGCGCTGTGTCCAGTTATGGGCTTCCCAGTTCAAGAAGGACGGGGAACTGCTGGAGAGGGTCCAGCAAAGGGCTATAAAGATGATGAGGGGACTGGAGTATCTTTCCTACAAGGAAAGGCTGAGGGACTTGGGGCTGTTTAGTGTGGAGAAGAGAAGGCTGAGAGGGGATCTTATCAATGCTTACCAACCCTTAAAGGGAGGGTGCCAGGGGGATGGGAACAGTCTTTTTCCAGTGGTGCCCAGTGACAAGACAAGAGGGAATGGGCACAAACTTGAGCATCGGAAGTTCCATCTCAACCTGAGGAAGGAATCCTTTCTTGTGAGGGTGGCAGAGCAGTGGCACAGGCTGCCCAGAGAGGTGGGGGAGTCTCGCACTCTGGAGCCATTCCAAACCCGCCTGGACGCCGTTCTGTGCCACTGCTGGAGGTGACCTTGCTCTGGCAGGGGGGTGGAACTAGATGATCTCCAGAGGTCCCTTCCAACTCTGACCATTCTGTGGTTCTGTGAATAACTATTTTTCAAATGCTTTTAGTTGCAGACCCCATATAGGGAATTTAAGACTGTATGTGGGCATGGGTATCATCCACACATTCTTCTAGAAGCAAACCATCCTACCCCACAAATGCAATGCCCAAATGTTTCTTCCATTCATTTGGCATCTGAATGTTTGGAGCAATGCTTGTATAAGGCTTTGTGGCATCCCTATTGATAGATAAATCTTTTCACCGCTTGCCGCTTTGCTGCTTCAGGCTCTGCTTGTCAGTAGTTTTACAGTACCATTAAAGAGGAGAAGTGGTGAGATACCTGATTCATTGTTTTTGGGAAGAAGCCAACCACTAAGTAGTGTCGATCTAAATATAGTCTTATTCCAAACATTAAACGTCACATGAGAACCTTTTCAGTATTTTCAATTTTTGCACTTTCTTCTCCTGCATCTTTGGAGAGTGGAAGAAGAGATGAATGTATTTCTGTAAAACATTGTTGTGGAACAGAAGTTTGGTCCCTATCATACGATGCAGCATTCTGTACTTTTTAATTGGTGCCCCATAAAAGCACATGGTGTAGAAGTCTTGACATTTCTTTTTTAAATTTAATTTTTTCAAATCCATGTATTTTATCTGAGGTATTGTGTTTTTCCAGAGCTTGGAGAGGAAAGATAAAGAAAGCAATCTATTGATGAGACCTGTCTCCATAGAAAACAAGCAATGAAAAAGTAATGTGTAGAAATGAAAAAAAAACAACACACCACCCTTAATCTACTTTACATTCAGTGTAACTAGGAGAAAGTATGTTCTCATATCTATTTTATTAGCAGAATTTGGGAAATGACAGCAATTACGAATCAGAACGCTCCCAATGTTTTGCCCACTTCTGATTTGCAAGAATGTAAGCCTAGAATAACTTAAGATTCTTAACACTGTAATTAGGTTCAGAAATTGGACCTGGGATGCTAATGAATCCAGGTTTCAAACCACAAGTCTTCCAGTAAGGAAACCAAGTAGCTGAGGAAAATAAGAAAAAGCTGCTAAGCGTTACTCAGAAAGATGCTCAGCCTTATCTATCTAAAATGTAATGGTTTTGAGATCCTGAGTGTTATTTTTTAACTAGCATTTTGGTTCTTGTTCTGAAAGGTAACAAGTAGACATGCTTCATGGCATGATGGTCCTCTATATACAGGTTCTATCTTTTCCCAGTGTAGACAGAAATAGGTTTCACATCTGTGAGAATTACCCACTTATCAGATAAATGAGACAAAGGGGAATTTAGGTGTACTCCAAAGTCACCATCAGACCTAATATAGGGCTGAAAGGGTATATTTCTTTTAACCCCATTGCTGGCGAGTGATGTGGCAGTGGGGAGTCTGTTTCAGGATCTGGGACCCTTAATGTGGGAGTTTGTTAAAGCAGTCTGAACCATATCCTTAGCAGAATGTCCAAACAAGTTTTTATGTTTATAAAAGACCTGCATGCATTTAACTGGCACTAAAGTGGGTGGACGTTGTTCACATAGGCTCAACAGTGTAAAAAATCCCAGCTCCAAACAAGTTTTGGACTCAGAAAGCTATGTTGCTGGGTTTTGGAGAGTTAGGACCTGATCTAAGCTTTAATATTTTAACATTCTTCAAACTTTAAGAGAGGGTGTTTGCAGGTCTGAATTTCATAGGCAGGCCAAGCCAAAACCCAGAGTCCCGGGCACCTCAATTTCACAAGTATGGATTCTCATCTGAGGTTAGGAGCTCATACCTGTGAAATTCCGGTCCCAGAGACACTACACTGCTTTTGCTACTAACGTGGGTGTGAGAATTATCCTATCATCATGCAGGGATGCAATCTAACCAGAGGTCTTCAGCCCACGGGATGGATTCTAACGATGTATTTTGTTGTCTCTCTCCTGTCTTTATCCCTTACCCAAGTTTGCTGTCACCTCTTTAGGTCCTGTCTCTGCTATAAAAAGGACCTTCTGTGTTACTGTTCCTCTTCAACACCTACTTCATACAGGTTACACGTAGACTCTCTTCCTACTCGCTCTTTTTAAGTCTAAGATCCACTGGGAATACGGTTTCTTGCTGAGATACAATGCATAATACATTAGTCAACAAGTATGTGTGAAGCACACACTGTGGCATAGCTGTTATGGTACCCAAGGGAGCAGCCTTGCCACACAGCCACTCCACATTTGATGGGTTGGAGCTATATGTATTATAATAAACAGATTATTCATATTAAATTAGCTTGAACATCTCTGGCAAAATTCATAATGCTCCAACGTTCAGCCTGTCTTTGGAAGTGTAAGAGGAATGGGGAATGTCAAAGGCAATTTATTTAACTGTAATATGTTTCCGAAGGTTGTGTCTTGGGTTCTTTATGTCCACAGTGTCTGGCTGCTCAAAGTAATATAATGATGCAGTGGCTGCACGCTGTCAGGGAGAAAGTCTTTAGTTATAGTACACCACGGAGAGCACAAGAGAGCAGCTGCTGTCTGTGCTCTTTATAGAGCTGTTTGGAAGGCTCTGCCTAGTGTGAGGTGAAACATTCAATTCAGCATTCAATGGCTGAGTTTGCTGACAGCAGAAACTTTTGATTTATTCCAAAAGGAGAAAGATAGGAACATGTTGCTAAATCAATCTATGGGCAGCCTGGGTCCTGTATGGGGAAAATAAGGTATGTGATACTGGTCAGTATTGGGGTCTCCATGTTATCACTAACTGTCTATGCTACCTTGGGGGACTATTTAGACCTGGTTTACGTGACAAAGTCTTCACCTGAATATTTGGTAAACTCGTAGTAAAATGTGGAACACATCTGAGTGCTTCTGTATCCTTCCAGTGTCCTTTTCACTTTGTTTATATGGTATCTCCCATCCAGGACACTTCTACCTGTGAATACAGAGATAATATTGGAAAATATTAACTTCAGGTGCAGTTTATACCTTTAGATCTTTCCCTTTCTATCCTATCAAAGCCTTGGTATTTTGACAACAGCTTCTGAAAGGATCAAAGCAGCATTTTTAGAGCATGGGGAAAAACAGGAGAGAGAACGTCTGATTTTTCTCCTCTTTCTGCCAGCGTGAAAATCTGTTCCTCAGCTTTTTATTTCCTTGCCCTCACTAATGACCTTTCTTTCACTGCCAGTTTCAAAATCTTGACAGCTCATTAGAATCAGGAGAGACTTTGCATGATCAGAGTGATAATTTTCAAATCACTTTGTGGCTGAAAGTAAGTTTAGGAGCATTATTTATTCAAATTACAAGCATGAAGGACCACATGGGAAATATGGAGGAGTGCCTTCTGTAAATGACAGCTTAGGGAGAATTTTCAATTGCATGAGACAGCTGTATCCCAAAACTTAATCTAATTACTATAGTGTAGTGAAAAATGTCACCCTGAATAAAATTGATACCATCATATATGTTTGTGGTAAATTTTGACTTACATATGGCTGTGTTCGGGATAACCTTTACATTCTAAATCCAACTTGGGGCTGATGTAATGCTTTTGTAACTAGGGGAATTTGAACATGTGGAATTTCTTCCTTGCTCTGAGTAGATCAGCTCTGCTTGCAGCTGTACAAAGTCCAGAATAGCCCTTTCCTGGAATATAGGCTTCCTCCTTAGCACACGTAAGAACACAATGGGTATATAAACCTTTTATTTTGTTTCCTTTTTCAAAACCCATATTTCAAAATGTTTTCCAGTTGCGTTTTGGAAATGTAAAAAGAGAGGGAAATTACTCAGAGCACTGGTGTGCCGCCCCCATATGCTTTTTCTGTTTTGTTGCACATGAACAATTGTATGATGACTTGAAAAGTTGAGTTTCTGGAAGGCCTTCATTTTCAGCTGCTGGTGTATGCCAGCGAATCTGAATATTAAATCAGATGGAAACCAGCAGCTTGAAAACATGCAATCTGCTCTGTGCTGAAATGCACATCTGTCTGATGTGTACTGCAGATCTTTGGCTCCTGCTAAGGTTGTTTGAGATAACAAAAGAGCATGTTTTGAAAGCGCTGAATGTTTTGGGGGTTTTTTTGTTTGTTTTGGCTTTTTCTTTTTTCACGTGTAAAATGCTGAATTGACTGTACTGGAGCCAACAGCTTCTTGATTTTCCATAAAAACAGGTTTAATAGAATATAGAAATGCTGGCTTTCCTTACTCTGTTGAACCAACGTGCTCCCAGCCTCTCGTTACTGACAGCGCCTTTCCTCCTGGAATGCTGGCAGAGAGAAATACAAATATCACTGACTTTCTGTATCTGCTTATTTTCCAGTGAATTCAGAGGAGTCAAGGACATGCTCAGCACCTCAAGGACTGATTTCAAAGAGAGCAATCAAGCAAGCATTGTGCACGTCAGTTAGCGAAGAACTTGGGAACTGATTTCTGCTAACAACAGGTAAAAGCTGCCAGGGTCTGTTGCTTGCCTGGGAGAATCCACATCCAGCTATTTGGTGACAAACAGTTTAAGAATAACATTTACGTGCAGCAAGGAGGGAGCAGACCTGCATTTTGAACTGCTGAGGAAGCCCGTAGGCCAGCCTGGTATTTTTAATCAAAGCATCCTTGAAAAATGGAATGGGTACAGATGTGTGTGTGCTTAGACTGCATCCAGTGCTGATGACTTTCTGGGGCTAGCTGCTGCACAGCGACAGCTCAAATGGCTGTTGGATGTATTTCTTGCATAACTAAATTTTTCACATGGAAGTCTGCTAGGAAAAAGAAACTTTGTAGAAATACTTTGCGTTTTCATTTTTTAAAAATAATATCTGGATTTCTACAAAGTTCTTAACAGCTGGTCCAAGGACCCCGAAGTGCCCACATCCGTACCATGTAGGGAGGTTAGGTGACATTGCTGAATCAAGGCTTCCTGAGTTTATAATTTCTGCTATAAAATGGCACTTTTATGTACATTGTAAATTGCTAGCGAGTAGGGATGTGCTTTTGTTGACGTGAATCAATACCAATGACTGAGGGCTCAAGAAAAGCTGAGTCCTAGAAAGTGGCAGTCTGGAGACTGGCTTCTTTTTTCTTTTTAGCTCTGTGAATTAAGTTTGTCAGAGACAGACACTGCAAATATATACCTGAGAGGGAACATGGAAGCTGTCTAATCACTTTCAGCCCAACCCATAAAATCTGAGGGGGTTTCCCCAGCTAAGTGTTTTGCTGTTGGACTTGATCCTCCCAGGTACTGAGTAAAGCAGAAAAGGAATTGAAGGAGCTCAAAGTTTCCAAAAATAAGACTTCCTTCTGCTCCTGCTCACGCCAATAGCAGAACTTGCCTTGTTTCGGAGGCCAGCTGTAGCTGAAGCCAAATGTGAGTGGGTGCGCATCTGTGGCAGCGTCACGCTCTGCAGATTGCATGAACATCCAGAGCCGTGCTGCAAACAATTGCGGTGGGGGAAGGAAGAGGATGGCACCAGAGCTGTTGGCTCTAAGACCTGAGCTAAAAATCCCTTTGGCTGAGGACAGTTTATCTGCTAAAATGCCACCCAGCCCTGATGCCAGAGGGTGGTATTTCAGTATTTCAGCACTGAGGGACAGGGACTGCCCCTGGTACCAGGTCCGGCTTCCAACTAGCCTGTTGCCATTCTTGCCTTCAAGTAGTGGTTTCAGTCTCATTTGTGGCTGGCAAACCATTAGCATCAAGATTTTATCTGTGCTACAGTTTGGCCAAAGCTTGAAAGTGTTGAAAGTGGGTTTTTTTTTTTTTTTTTTTTTAAACCATATAGTAGAAAAAAGTTGTCTTTCTTGGTGAAAAGCTGTCACGTGCAATGTGGACGATGCATCACGTGCTTCCTATCTAGTCAACTATCACCTTCTCAGGGCTAAATCCTGTCTCCATTCTGGTCTCAGTGCATCGCTCCAAGTTCAGAAATTCTGACTGAAAGTGGTGAGACGATGTCTGTGTAGAGCTGTATATGGAATAGTTATTAACCCTCATGTTTTTTTAAAATATATGTGTGTGTAGGTATGTACAAAGGCACATTTTGTAGATGTATGTGTCTACCCACACGCATACTTCCTGTAGTTTTAAGTCATGCTCCTGGTAAGAAGTGCAACAAATGCTACTGGTGATTCACTGGGTAATGTTGTTCTCTTTCTGTTGTTACAGATACATACATATTCTTTATGAATGGATATATGGAAAATAAAAAGTACATTTCTTATTTGCAAAAAACTCAAATCCTCAGCCATAAATTCTCTTGTTCTGGCAAACAAAAAATACTCTAATACATGCACACAGCTGTAACTGTATTCCAGTGTGGTTATGCCTCTGTTCCACTGCCACTATTTTGTAAGAATAGCTTTCTTTGCCATTGCTAATGGCCAGCATGGATATTTACCAGGCACAGGCATTTTAATTTCTGCTCTATTACTCGCAGTTTCCCAGAATACTAAAAATTCCTTTATTTATGTTGCAGAAAATGTGTTTGAGGACTCCTCCCATGGTTCTTCCATAGATGTCAAGCCTCAGACTACACCAACATTGTATCAGAGGTACAGTTAAGCATTACTTCATGTTTCCAAAGTCTGCCTGCGTGTATTCTGATGAAGGTAAGCCATATGAAATGCTAAGTTTACTTGAGGGAAGCACTGTGTTTGGCCAAGGAGCAGTGCATGTGGCTCCTGTGCAGGCCACTTGACTGAGTAATCGTCTCAAGCTGTCCTTTTTCTGGTAATGTATGTGCACCACATGGCAGTTGATTTGGAGTGGTCTGTAGATTGGATGAAAGTTCTGCGGAACATACCTATTCTTACCACCAGTGAAACCAGTGACAGTCTTTCTGTTGTCTCCAGTACGCTTGGGATCATGTCCCCTGTCAGAAATGCAGAAAACAATACTGGCGATTCGATACATAACATGACTTTGATGTTGCAGAACTGCCACAGCCTTTTCAATTGCTGTATAATTAGGTGTCCCAAGGCACAGTCATAAACCATTATGCAGGCTTTGATAATGGAAAATCTCAGATGTAACCATGCGGCACGGGGACGTGTAGAGATCTGTATGTGTCTGAGCATTCAGGTGTGTTAGTGGCATTTTCAGGAGCACTTGGTTGGGTTAGATGCCTAACTCCATAGAAATCGGTCCTGGATTCAACATAGTCTTTGAACATCAAAGACATTTAGGTTCCTAATTCCTACTAGGCAGGAAGGTGTCTCACTAGTTAGGATCCCACAGAGATGCGCACAGAGATCCCGCATGCGATCTTTGGGAATCTAGGTCTGTTCCTGTATCTTTTCAGGAAGTCCACAGTGTGCCCTTCTGCATCTCAGTGTGCCCTTCTGCATCTTTCAGAGTTTAAATCATTCTTGTAACCTAAGAATGTCCGGTGAAACCTGTCTCTAAGAAGAACACCTTGCCTGGCACTTACACTCCTGTTTATAAAAACTTTGGGACAAAATGTACTCAATACATGTAGTAGTTGTTGTATTTTGTTTTCTGTTTTGTTGTTTTTTTGTTTTGTTTTTTTTTTTAAAACTGAGTGCTACCATGAAGTTGTATAGCTATATCCATAGATAACTTCCCCTAAACTTCCTAGCTAACAGTAATGATTTATTTTGTAAGGGTCCCTGAATATGGTTTGGGAAGTTAATTCCTTCATTTAAAGATGAGCAGCACTGTAGACTGTTGCTGTTTAAAGTGTCCAGTAGGCGGGAGATCAGACCTTAATTGTTAGTCTCTAAGCACCACTGACTTCTGAGTTATCTGCTCCAGGCATCATTCGTTTGGTACATCTCTGACCTTGGTTCATTTGACTGATAACAAACTTGGGAAACAGGAAAGAAAAATAATAAAGCCAGTGAATATAATTAACATCTGCTTATTAACAAAATTATTTATGGGAGAGCTGACTCGAGTTGAGTTAATGGCTGGAATAATTTTTGCAAGAGAGAAAACCTTGCCTAATTGTTGAGGTGCAGCTACGCCAACCTGTTTGCAGAGCGGTTCTGGGGCTGTGCAGAGCGGTTCTGGGGCTGTGCAGAGCGGTTCTGGGGCTGTGCAGAGCGGTTCTGGGGCTAGCTGCTCAGCTGATGCCGGTGGGCTCCAGCCACGGAGCTGTGCTTATCTGCATCAACTGTCCTGTCAACTCTGAATCTGAATTTATACCTGCAGGACAGGTTCATCGACAGTGTTGCTTGGTGCAGCTCCCCTTGCAGTGTTAATTATGCAGTTCTCCCAGAGCATGTATCCGTGTTGACTTTGAAGATAAATTACTTACCCTTGCACTTGCCACCGGCCTTCCTCTGTCGGTTGAGGGTTATCTTGTTCCCCCCTCTTCTCTTCGCGGATCAGAAAGTCAATTAACTGGTTTCCCATCAGACTTGAAACCTATAGGAGGAAAAAATAAATCAAAATTTCTAATGTTTGGACTGGAGTTTAACCAAATTTCTTTCTTGTAACTTTGCCGCTCGAGGCAAGTTTTTATTTTCCTTGTAACATTGAGAATCCTTTGTTCAGTCAGGATTATCAGCTGAGGCTGGTTTATTTCCCAGATTCTCGCTTATTGTATGTGGGTTTAGGTTGAAAAATGTTTTTATTGTTTCTCTGTTTTTGTTTCATCTTGCATAAAGATATGTTTATGTGAGTGAAAATATTAATATACTAAATATTTGACTAAAACACTAATAAACCTATATATATATTACAGTACATGTCTTTCATTTCCATACAAGAACAAATAAAGCAGTAGGAAGGACACTTGTACTGACAGTATCTTACTTTTATTAGTGCAGTATTGTTAACAAAGTGCAAACTTTGTTCACAGATAACTCCTAAGTGGCTAAAGACAGCTTATGTGGTAGGACAAAGGTATCTGAGGGGTGGCTGGTAGGAGAAAAGATCTACTTGTACTGTTTTTTCTGGCTTTTTTCTGGAGAGCTGAGTTGTAGATCTTTAAAACACAGGACAGCTTTTGCAAGATGAGGTCTAATTCTCTGAAATGTTGACCTTTCCCAGATCCTCCCAGTCGCCTTTTGGGGTTGGGAGCACAGAAAAACCCCATGTCACGTCAACAGAGGCATTGAAATTATCTATTAAATTCCAGATGTGAAATTACAGAAGGGTTCAGCGCAGCTTCCCAGCGCGGTGGGCCCTGCCTTGCGAACTCCTCGCCTAATGACTGTCTCCCCCTTGCAGCTGGTGGAATGGCATGATACAAGCAGTGGCTGATTTGAGTTGTAAAGGTGTAAATTTTCTTTGGTGTGAGGGCATAGTCCCCCTCACAGCTGTGTTGCTGTGCACTACAACTGCCGCACCTGCTGCAGCACAGGTCTCTGGAGTCTGTGAATCATTGCCTTTTTCTCAGCTGCACAGAAAATAACCCAAACCCTTGGGTTCTTCACTCCAGAATGATTGGGAATATTTTTGCAGAACACAAGAGTCGTGCATCCTTGTAAGCAGGTCGTATTTCTAAAGGGATTACAAAGGATTATGATGAGTTTCTAAGATCTGTGCATCTTTACCAGGCCTCTTGCTGGCATAGGATTTATTGGTTTGAAAAAGTCTTCATGAAAAGCAGATTTTCCCAGAGACAGCAAGGAAATTAGTATTCCTTTGCAAACATCAAACTAGCCTACTTTGTTACAATTTCACTGCAAAAAGTCTGCTTATGGCTCTCTAATGAACACTGGTTCCATTCCCACAAACTGACACTTGCTGAATAATGTGCTACAGCTCTCAGTGACTCCTTCCCAAAGACTTATCATGAAATCTGCAGAGATAATTACCACAGTAGGAAACGAACACAAACAAATGCAGTTTTCGCTTTGTTTTAGCAACTTTCTGAGATTGCAATTGCTTCCCTCTCTGTTCCCAAGTACGTTTTTCCTATTTTTTTTAGTATTGTTAGAACGATTAGATTTTGATTCATAAGATCTATCCACCTACTTAAAGATGATTGCAACAGTCCCACTGAGTTAAACTGGAGCTGCAGCTTCATCCAGAAAACAATTGCTGTATGGGCTGAATTATAACCAATTTCTCAAATCACTAAAATTGGTTGTCCCAGACAAGCACTAAGATTAAATTAATCCTGTCTGATATTAGACATTAATGTAGTCAGCCTTGCTTAATACACTCCTACATCAGATCTGACTCGCCCGGGAATTGCCTCTCTCATCATNCACCCACCCACCCCCAAAAACAAACAAAAAAAAACCACAAAACCCCAAACAAAACAAACCAAAAACCCCAGTGATATACAGAATGATGGTAACATGGCTGGTGTGTTTCTAAAGCTGCAAAGATTTCTATTCTCTAAGATTTCTCTTTGGATGACAGGGTTCATCTTCTTGCCATGCTGCTTTGGTCTTTTAGTTACGGTTATTTTCAGGTCCTCTGTCTTGGAGCCACTGTTTATCTCTTTCCTTTGCAAAGAAAAACATTTAAGTGCTTACTAAGTTGTGTTCTGTTTTTTATTGTTTCCTCTAACAGATTAATTGAATTTGTTTAAAAATGAACAAAAAATAATAATTAAAAACCACAAGGCTTTACATCTTTAGATTCAGTTTTCTATTGCTAAAATTATCCTTGTATTAGAATAGCAGAAAAAAAAGCTGGCAAGTAGGACATCACAGGAGATTGTACTCTCAATGTAAATAAGATTGGTTTATATTTCTTCTCCCTCTTATATGCAATGTAATTTAAGCAAATGTCGCAATTATTTCCCATTACATGATGTTCTTAGCTTTGCAATCAACTGAGTATAATGGATTGGCCATAGCAGTTTAAGGGGAAAAAACACACACACACACACAAAAAAACAAACTAGAAGAGGTTTGAATTTGATTTCGATATAAATAACACTATAAAGGTGGTGCAAAAATAAATGTTATTATTCCGTTTAATAGTATGGTATTAAACATGTTCTCTTTATTGCAGTATGTAAGTCTTTTGTATATTCTTTATTTAATGAACTCTTCCACCACCTTTTTATTTGTTTTGGATTATGTTTGCAGGTGCTAGTTGTTTATGATCACCCCATAATTAGAAATTTAAACTTCTCTGCAGTCACTGTTATGGGATCAGGCAGCTTCTCTGCTGCTGTAAATTCCCACTGTTGCATTAAAGTCCAACATTTGGCCTCTGGTTATGGGGCTTTGTCAAGATCCGGCAGGTCTGTGTTTGCACTCTCTTATACAGAGTGAAATTAGAAGAGCTTCATTTTTGTTCACCTACTTTCATAGGCGGGTCCCATGTCTGTGATACCAGTACAGATAGCCGTGGAAGTTCTCTAGGAACGTGTTTGTAAGAAAATATTGAGGAATAGCTTTGAGTTGAATACTGAGGTGTTTCGCAGCAGTGGAACTGCAGAACAGAGTTTGAGTCATTTCTCTGTGCAGCGTGTAACATGACCGGGAACCCAAATCCCAGTTTCTGAGCCCCAGTCTGGTGTTTGCACGCCCAGGATTGTCCTTATCACTATTTCCCATTGGCCTTTGTCTTTTCAGTGGATTGAACCAAATTTTGGATCCATACTTTCTGCTCTAAACTTCGATTGTCACCTGGGCTTTGTGGGCCAGCTGGATCTCTGCTTCAGCTAAGCCACGGATAAGCTGCTTAGCCTTTAGCAGTAATTGAATCAAAGCCAAATTCCCAGGCCCAGAAGGTTCATCCCTATTTAAACAAAGACAAAAGGCAATGCCTGTGGATCTGCTACTGAGGAGGAGGAAATTACTCCTTTGAAACTGAATCCAAGGGGGAGATTGTATGTCTTTACAATTCGTGAATTTTCCAATAAATGTGTTTTCGTCATGTCAGTTAGCTCATAAAAGTGCTTTACACGAGTCAGTCTGAAAGACTTTAGGAGAATAAAGCCCTTGTCATCAACTCAGCAGGGCAAGTTTTTGCCTTTAGTGGCCACTTTTAGTCATCCCAATTTTCCAGCAGAATTTAATTTATCTATTAAGTAGGTAACAATCTGCATTGAGCTCAGCACCTGTCCCCATGGAAAATGTTGACCTCAATGCCTTAGTGTAGAGGTGAAAGCTATGCACAAAGCATGAGCAAGGAAAGAGGAACAATTAAGGTATTTAGTCTCCTAGCAAACTTAGACCATGTAGTCCCTGCATTCTTTGCTGCATCCCCATGATGTGTGTAAGACAGATAAATGTGAAGAGATTCTAAGAGAACTGTAGACAGCTAAAACAGAAAGGTGCCACAAATTTTTATTGACTTTACTACAACTTAAAAAAAAAACAACCTACAACGAGACACCACCAAGATTTCAAAATACTGAAATATCTTATTTGAAAGTTTAACCCATGAAATATTTCTTCTCTTCCTTTATTTGCAGTCACCGCTTCCTTCAAATGCATTTGTTTTCTAAACTGTTAATGAGAAATGCAGCTTGTTTTCTTGGATTCCAGCTGTGAACTAATTCAGTTTTGCAGCTCCTGGAGCAGAGCTGACACCCGTCTGCCCGAGGGAGCGTGCAGCCAGGGCGCGCTCGAGTGCGCCTACGGCTCGACGCACAGACACGTACTGGGTGGTCCCGGACACGCAATGGGTTATCCACGGTTATATCCACCGGCCTGTAATCTGAGCGCTGCAAGATCCACCAGATTGGATGACCTCTCCAATCACTTTCTCACTGCTTTTTTAAAATCTATTTTTCAGTTCTAGATTGGATTTTATAGCGCTGGGTAAAGGTGGGGCACTCTTCTATCGCCCGTGCGCAGCATGTACAGAGCAGTCAATTTTACTAGCTCTTTCTCCAAACTATCTGTTTTTAATCATCTGTAATTATTAAAATGTTATGCTTTTTGATTGTGTATCTGTTCAGGAAAGCAGAGATGAAAGTCAAATATGGTAACGTTTTTCTTTCAGTTTATTCATAAGGCCTCAGGAAACTAATGAGATTTATTCTGTGAATTAGTTTATAATTGTGCTTTAACTGCACTGTGACATTTAATAATGTCAGAAGGATTTTGCTTTAGGCAGAGTGATTTCAGCCTCTGTAGAAAATTAATTACCACTTTCTGAATAAACTATATTTTTTTTTTGTGAGCTAAGCAGTATTTTCAAGGTTAAGCTGTTTTCTGATATTTTGAGGAGAAAAAAACGCATTGAAGATGTAGATCTAGCGTCCTGGTTCAGATACAAGAATCTGGCTGCATTAAGTAATCAGAACCTATTGTTGTTACGAGATTTTTTTCAAATGCAGCCTTTTGATGTTCTCCAGTGCCCAGACCTTGTGTGTCTGATTTGGGGAGCTGCAGAGAAACCTGTAGAACTGTGCAAGTCTGTCCTGAGGAAATATCACTAATGCACGTGACAGGAGGGCACTATCTTATTCTCTCTCTTTCACTGGACCTGCAATGCTTCTCAGCCGCCAAACAAGTCTGAGTTACGTTTTTGTATGGGACCTAGAGGAAAAACCAGCTGCTGAATTTGTGTTTTGTTTCACAGCTTCATCAAATACTTCATTGTTTGGAAAGTGTGAATCAAACTAAACATTGATAAGGCTTTCTTAATCATGATTACATGAGGAAAAATAGCAAGAGGAAAAACTAAAAGCGTGATAACTAGGATAATTTCAGGTGTGCTTATGCATATATGAAATTAAATTGATGGAGTTTGGGGAAAAAATGTTTTGAGGTTTGCACATTGCTGTAAGCTTGCGGGTTGTATTTATAAATGCATCTCTCAATAATAGGAACTGAAAATTGCTGTAACTGTTGCTTTGCTGTGGTGTCAGGAAGAGACACACTGGACTGCATGGGCTTTGCAAGAGTATAGCAGCAAGGCAAATTAATTTAAGCTACCCAAATGGAAAATCAGAGGAATTAATGACTTTCAAAATGACAGCTGCGTTTACATGCTTTTTAGCTGGATCACTTTATATCAGATCCAGTGCTTATTGAAGTCAGTGGAAAAAAGTAGCTTTTGCTATAAACGGAGTGGAAATTCTATCTATGGACAAATATTTGTCCATCACTGTGTGTATTCCAGGCCTTGAAATGACTGCAGTTTCAGAAGCTTTCAGTATTCATGATGTGCCTGCTCACTTTTCCCATGGTGGGTATTTGTGGGAGGTGTCCCTGCCCATGGCAGGGGGGTTGGAACTAGGTGATCTTTAAGGTCCCTTCCAACCTAAACCATTCTATGATTCTATGATTTCCACTGACAGCTTCCAAAATCCTTTCACTGCTGCTGATATAATGAATAACTCCTTGATGAGCTCATCCAGGCCACTACCAATTACAAACTTATTCTGGGTACTTGGCGCACTAATTATCATTGTCCCACATTCTGTAATAGATCTGTTTAAAATAGAGCTCAGTAGGAAATGGCTATTGTCTAAAATTAAATGACAGAGAGTAAGGGGCCGATGCGCAGGGAGATTTCATCAGTGCATTTTTCAGGAGGATCTTCCACTGTTTGCCAGTCGGCAGGGCGCTAGCTCTAATCTATAGGCATAGCACTATGGACACCAGTGCGTTGCGCTATTGGGGAAGCTGGCTTTGTGCATGTCCCCCAAAACTTTGGGGAAGAGCCCCAATGGATACTCTAAATTGATTTGTCTCTCAAAGAGATGGTATTGAAGGAAAAGGATAGTGGAACGACACTGGCTAGAGGTTCATCGGTGCTTTGGGAACCAACGGTGAACAAAGCCAAGACGAAGCAAGCCAAACCTGCGTGTCAAAGGGTGAGTTTATCTTATTCGCTGTGTTTTTTACATTTGTTGGTCTCCATTCGGCTGGTTTGCAGAGTGTATTTCTGCCCTGCAGGTGGGATTTTTATGGTTTCGTTGTCCTTGCTGCCTCATGGAAGGAAGTTCAAATGATCTCTCCCCAAAACCCTCACACCAAAAAAATTTGGGCCACAGCCCATCATCCTGCTAGTTATGAGTGTCAGACCAAAATAACCCGCTCATCTGCATGGCCTTACTTTAGCTCTGTAGCTGGCCGGCTGCTTGAGGCAATGGGGAGATGCACTCCCCAGGGTGATGGATTTAGGCTCTGGTTCATAGGAGCACAGGGAAGACTGTTAGAGTTTCATCAGACCTCTGTTATTGCAGTATAAATTTGTCTCCTAGCGTCTACCTGCGCTAGGGATCTTCGTGCCATGGGCTGTCGTTGAAAAAGCCTCCATCCTGCCAATAAAATACGAGTTAGTCCCTGAAACTCACGCCACAATCGATAGGATTTTTTTTTCCATTGACTTTTATTGAGCTAAATGTCAATCCATTTTTGCCTTTGGAGGCTCACAGATCAATCTGATATTGGGATCTCTGTTTTGATACAGCTCAGTTAGTTACTGCAGCTTCTCCTGTACTTAGCGTGTTGCTGCCCCACGGCTGTCACCCCTCCCAGCCAGAGCTCACACCACAGTGAGAGGCAGCTTTGCAAACATTCACCAATTCTCGTGTGAATCTTGCTCGTTGGTCTTCAGTGGTTTCCTATTTGGCTCTGAGTTGGGGACTTTGTGGGAGTTGCGTTCTTTCCGTTATGAAAACCATGTCCGTGAAGGTTGTCACGGTGCCACTGCGAGTTAGATGATTGTGTTGGCTTGATCAAACCCTGTGCTGAAACAGAGTGGTGTTAGCAAGCGACAAGGGTGGACTGATCCGCTGCGCTAGGAGCTGCGGGTGTTGACAACCAGAAGTGACGTCTAAATGTCTTACAGTCTTGGTGGTGTTCAAGGTGGGAAGAAAGAATGATAGGTGACTAATGAGTGTGTATAGCAACTTGGCAACAAAATTTGGAGCCATTCCACGGCAATTATGTGCGTTACTGGTCTCAGAATGAGTCAGGTACAGCCACATTCCTTGGGCGCTAAAACTCATCAAGAACAGTAGTGTTGCCCAAACTCTTCCGTTTCTCATTAAAAAACCCACACTTTAACAGATGATTTCTCCCAAATATTTAATCATTAGAAGTTTCATTATAATAACAACTTCAGGGTGCTTCCAATTAGTTTAACAATAACTGTATCTTGGGCTAATAAATGTTCAGCTGCAGGCCTTGAATTTATTAGCCCAGGAAAATGGTTATTGCCTCATAAAAACGAAGCACCTTCAGGTGATTTAATGACTCCTGTTTCTCTCACCCTTCTTAAATTTAATCTAATAAACAGCTGAGATGAGAAAGATATTAAAAGTAAAAAAAGCCAACAACAACAAACTTTCCACTGGCAATTATTTAATGACAAAATTGTGTTAATACATATTTGAAAAGTCAGCGCACAACATTGCAGAATAATCTGAAGTTTTGTCTCAAGTAATTCACGCAGTGTTAGATAACTTCTATTTTATTTTATTATGTGAAGAGTTGAATAAATAATTGTTATGGTAATACACTGCCTTTGCCATTAACATGATGTCCTACATCAGTGTTCAAGGACTGCACCTGAAGACATGCAAATGAATTGCGTATTCTTAATGAGGATAACAACCTGCTCATTTCATCAGGCAAAATTTGATGTCAAGGTTGTGGGCTGCTGAATTTCTGTTTCATTTTTAAAACGCTGGGTAGTATGTTCCCACAAAAAAAAAAAAAAAGCCTGAATGTGTTTTTTCGTATGTATCCTAGTAAATTTTTTCTTCTTTGGGAACGCCTAAGAAGCAGCATTTTGGGTGGGGAGGCAGCCAGAGGTGGCCATACAGGCAGGCTGGTTAGGATATTCTGGTAGTGCCTTATGAACCTTGGTTTTATGATTACTTCGGTGTGGTCCTATTCTGGCATAGCCTCTTCTCACATTGGTTTAGTTCTCCTTATTGTCCATTGCTTTCTTGTTGCAAAATAGGATTTTGTAGTTTTGTAAAACTGTGAGCCAAGGACATCTAACACCATATTATTAAAATCAAAGCATGGCTCGCTTTTTACATGGTTTAACCTCTCCCGTAAGAGAGTTTAGGACTGTGAATCCAATGCAGATAGCTCTATGAATAGTTCTACATCGGATTTTAAGATGTTTTAATGTGCTCTTATTTCAGCAGGGTAATTTTTTTCACAATAATTTGAGAGTCTGACTGTCCCTTCTTTGTTTTTCTGGACTTTTTGAGATCTCACATGACATGTCTTGTTGGGAACAAGTAGTACTTGTACAACTCAGTACTGAAAGCCACTTTTGTGAGGTTGTTCGGGCATTCACAATGTGGGTAGGTGACTGGGACTTTCAGAAATGTCATAGTTTTAAAATGGAACTCGGACTTCTAAATCTCTTGGACACTGTTGTGAACTTTTCCCTGATCGCTTCTGTGCCTCCTAAACCCCTAACTTACAGGACTTCTTTCCAATTAATATCTATTCTGTCCATGAAGAATAAATGATACATTTCAGAAAGTTTCATTAATATTGATGAGCTTTACATATGGCTAGTTAGTATTCAAAGTATTTCAATTTGTTAAACAGAAAGAGTTTCAACCATTAATTATGTTCTGGTCATTCAATTTTCATCAAATTGAAGAAAGTAATGTGTTGGAACAGAATGTTGTGTTTGGATCTTCACTGTTTCTACCCAGAAGCAGAACAAAAAAGTCTTGCTCAGCGTTTTTGCCTATATTTCATGCATTTATTTTGTTTTGCTAAGGTTATATACAAATGTATGTCCAAAAGGAATATACGTACTCCTTTGTGTTGGATATATTATTCCTGCTTGCTTACAGATGCAGCACTGAGGCAGACAGGGGCTTGGGTTTATGCAAAGAGTTAACAGAGATAAGAGCCAAGTATAATTTCATGGAAGGAAGAGTCGCACAGACCTTTTGTGTTAGGTAAAATTTTAATTCAGGATAATTACCTTCTCTTTGGATCAGAACTGCTACATGTTTTTCCACTTTCTCGTAAAATGTTACAGGATTGTCCTTGTAAGAGGGAAGGAAATTGAAAAGGCAAACGTGCATTTTTCATGGCTGCTCGCAGAATCTAAAGTTTTGATTTTCACATAGGGAAGTATTTTTATGCACAATGGAAATGATTGTTTTGACATGTGTTTGTGTGCGTGCACACATGTATTTCCCAAGGAAGCTTTGCCTTTATTATCCCAGATGACAGAAATGAACTGAAACGGTATTTTCTGGTTTTTAAAACCAAAATTTGAATTTGACTTTTTGAATTCCATGTTGTTTTGGCAGAGTAAGGGTGCTTACTATTTCAAAAGGCAAAAACACATTGAAGTGCTTTAACAATGAATTACACAGAACATCTAACAGGTACATAAGGAAGGAAAGACACAGAGGAGATCTTCTTTGCAAGTCATCATCTCCAGCATTGCAGCCAATTTGGAAGCATCTTATCTGTGCTTACTTGACTGTTTCAATTACACACTTGAAAAAATACTTCAATGTCATATGATGCCACCACACAGTAAATTAACCCAACCCATGCCTCACATTTTAGCAATTAAATCTACTATG
Source organism: Ibidorhyncha struthersii (assembly GCA_013398815.1). NCBI lineage: Eukaryota > Metazoa > Chordata > Aves > Charadriiformes > Charadriidae > Ibidorhyncha > Ibidorhyncha struthersii. The sequence goes on along the minus strand of VZSZ01009691.1, from coordinate 835,764 downwards.
AAATCAAGCAGTTTTTCTTGTTTTTGAGTTGTTAATGAACTATTGGTTGAAGTTCAACTTCAGTTTACTATGGGCCAAAGAAATGGGTATTTAAGATACTGAAAAGACAGTGGTGCTCAGACTTTTGTGCATCACTTCAGCACTTCTAGAAAGGTTACCCTAAATTAGCATTTTATGGTGCCTACTGCAGCTATGCGGAAAATGATTCTTTCATTTTTTTCTTTCCCTAAGAAGATGTCACTTTAGAGACTCAGTAAATTCCTTAAAATAAGTCTTCTGTAGTTACTGTAAAAGTACTTCTAAACTGTCAGTGACGCTCTGTGATTAGCCTAGAGTAAAAATCCAGATCCTTTCCATAGTGTGTCTCAAAGAACGCCTTGTGGGCCCCAAGAATCGCTTTTTGAATGATTTTTATTGGGGCTGGGGGGCGACATAGAGAATGAATCTTAGATTTTTTTTAGAAAGATTTTTCTGCTTTCAGTGTTTCCTTGAATAGCGCAAATGCTGGCATTCACCATAGGAATCATTAGCGCTGTTAACTCAAAGTCACTCTGACATTAAAAAAGCGGTGTAGAATTGACTGCTGATTGCTGAAGAGCTCTACCCGTGCACAAATGGCAGAATATAATGGGTTTTCCCTGTTAAATTATCTCAATACACTTGCATTACCAGCTACTGAGTACTCTTTTTTTCCCCCCCAATTTATGTGCTCTCTGTGCGTGAGTCTTTAGACAGACACTGCAGTTGACTGCAGCTCAATATAAGAAAAGGGGCTATAAAAAGACAGTTATTACTATTTGGAAAGCAAAGAACTGGAAATAACTGGTTATTCTTGCTTTGAACAGGGGCTTGGCCCAGATGACCACCTCAAGTCCCTGCCAGCCTTAGATATTCTGTGATTTTATGAAAAGGAAAAGGATGCGATGTTAGATGGTCACACAATTGCCTGAAGTGGAAGGAGTATTTTTTTATTAGTTTACAGATGGTGAAATGTAGCTCTGCCAAACAAGAAAAAGCTGAAAAGGCTTGTTGTTGACATCGGTAAAGCCATTTTTTTTCACATTTTGTGTAGGTTGCTATTGTCAGAACAAAGTTAATATGATTACCAGGACCCAGTTTCCTTTACCCTATCTCCGGCAACAATTCAGGTTGTTCTGTTTCAGAAGTGGTGTCAGCAGGCTTCAGTCTATGAGAATAATCTCTGGTTTTTATGCTTTTATGTTTTTGCTGGTTTCAAGAATGGCTTGAAATGAATCGAGTCTCACAGACTTTGAGAATTTTTCACTTGTTCTTGTTTCCTGCAGTCAAGTACCTATGGAACACTACTATAGTCAAGTAGCCAGCTATGATTATTACTCGAGAGGAATAGGTTATGAAATTGAAGGGTATAGATCCGAGATAGTTGTATGCCCATGTTGCCGTTTTGGAGGTAAGAAAGAAGAATTAAATTCTATGCAAAGGCTGTGGTTGTGTTTTGGGTCCTGAAGCCTTACAGGTTGAGGCTATGTCAGTGGGTGCTCTGCAGCAAGATGTGCCAAGCTGGAAGGCTTCTCTACAAGATGTCATTTTCAATCCCAACTCCTTTTCCTCTGAGTTTTGGGGTTTTGGGACTAAAATTACCATCCTTTAGGATGGGCTAAAACTTGTTTTGTGAGAGGAAGGAGGTGCCTGCAGCTAGCAGGAGCAGGCTACATGAGCAGGAACATTGCTGAGCCTCAATGGTCCGGGGCTCAATCCAGTGTTTAGGAGGTCACTGGGACGGTTCTCATTGGCTTTAAATAGCACGGGATCCGGCCCACGTCAGGATTCTGTGAAAACCTGAGATTGTCCTTGCATTTCCATATTGATCACGCTTCCAGGTGCAGTGGTTTGTTCCATATGAGAGGCTTGTCCCCTAGCTGGGGGATCTCAGGAGTCTGCTTTATTCTACCAGTCCTTCAACTACCCGATCTTGCCTCACCATTGCATCTGCAGTTCAGTTGAATGCCTCTTGATAATTAATGTGTTACTGCAACGGATGCCATGATATGAGTAATGCTTTAGTAGCTCGGATCTAGCTGATGTGACGTTCTGCAGTGAGGAAAGGCAAGTGTTGAAAAACACGCATCTCTTAGGCATGCACATACAGAAACCATTTATCTTCTTTAAGGAGTCTAATGAACTAATCGAAGAGGTGAAGGACTGCATTTTATTACTATTAAAATGAAGTACTATTGAGACAGTTTTGGCTAAACCCGGGTCTGCAGACAAAGTAGGCAACCTGTCACGGACTGTTGGGGAACGTACAGGAAATGTTTTCAAACAGAAGAAAAGGCTGTAGAATCGCTTGCTTTCATAAAGCAGGATAATCCCTTGGCTTTATTACCAAGTAACTTTGATGTAGCATTAAAACAAATTTGCATTTTAATACCTAATTCTCTGTATTTTCTTTTTGGGGTAATCCTCTATTTTGGAGAATTTTTTTGAAGCGTACTTTGGTTGCTTGTAAGTGTTCCTCTAATGAGAGATGGAATCAATATATTACAGAAAAGCTCGTGCACAGAGAGATCATAGGAAGATGGTGCTTGGAGAGACATGATGTTTAACTATCTGCATCCTGACTCTAAGTATTCTCCTTTATCCAGACACTCCCAAATGGAATTTGTTCCTGGAGAATGACAAACTATTGCGGTGGGATCAAAAGGGAGACCCTTAGCATCTCTGCATCTTAGTTGCACTGTTAAGGATAGAGTGTTTACAGGGCTGTTGTGAGAGAAAATGAGCTGAAGATCAGGTTCAGCGATGCTCAAAGGCATCACTATTGTGTTTGTCCACACCTACAGAGGGGGAGGCTGACGCAATTCCAGGCTGGGAGACGATATGCCCCCAAGGGAAAGGACTATTTCATATCATATCCAGTAAACTTCTGCCACCGCTCGATTGACAAAGTTAGTGCGCTTCCAGGTCTGAGGATGCTGTGGGGTTTTTTTTATTTATTTATTTTTATCAGCAGTTTTCCATGCTGTGTGCCTCTCTGCAAACCTTCTTAGTTATATGCTGCTTTTTTAATGTATAAAGTGATGCTATTGATAGCTTTCTGAATGACTGTGTGATCCAGAAATATGAAGCAGTACATGGAAACAAGAATGCTTACTTTTTTTGTTAATAACCTGATTTTTATTTTCCAAAGAATTTCTAACTTCTGTTCCACCAGAATGTATTTCCAATGCTTCCAATGGTATCCAAAGCAAACAGCAACTTTAAGGCAACCATGTTTGCCAAATGATGTAATTTCTGTTCAATATATAAAGTGTCCTATAAGTCATATTAAAATATAAGATGTAATTCTTAAAGTTCTTCTGTTTCCTCCATACATATCCACTCTTGTGTCAACTGAGAACACTTCAAGCCCTGTAGGTGACATTCAGTACCACGGAAACTATGTATTTTTATTCTTTAGGGTCAGGTCTTCCTGAGGGTAGAATTTGGACCAACAAATTTGTCACTCTATTAATGGACCGTAAAATAAACTTCAGTGTCTCAGTTCTGCCAAATCTCCACTAAGCGCTGTGCAGGAATCAATACCTTGGTTTTATATTATAGAAAGCTCTTTAAATCTTAAAGAACATGAAGAACAAGGGACCAAAGGAAGCACTGGAAAATGACACATACAATGAGAAAATTTAGAGCTAAAATAGTGCCAGTGATTAGGTGTTCTGAAATATCGAAGGTCTGGGTGTAATTCTTCTGGAGTGCTTCATGTAGCAGCTCCTGTGCTTTTCCCTGGAGCACCTGCTACAGCCGGGCTGGTTCTGACAGCCATGTGGAGAGGAGGGAGCGAGAACCCGACCTGTACAGGCAATTCTCAATTTCTTAGAATCTTTCCTAAAACAGATGTTAGACACTTTTTAAATATCTTTTCAGTTCTGTTACCAGGTAGCCCAAGACAAGGAATATTCAAGGGCAGAAGAGAAAATATGTGATTTTATTTCTTTCTGTCATGCATGTTGAAAAGTGTTTTTTTCTCTTTTTTTTTTCTTCCTGTGGAGCCACGTAGTTAACACTTTGTGAAAAGAATTAAAATGGGAAGTATCTTTGAGCAAGAATTACAGAGGTGTGTAATAATTGCTTGGCATTTCCATACGCTCTGAAAGCAGTTTGAAGCTTTAAAGCAAGCATATTGTCCAATTCATCATCTTCCATACAGCATTTTTACTTTTAGCAAGGGACATACATCATAAGGCTCAGCAAGTTTTCGAAATGGATTCTCAACGTGGACAGATGGTGTTTAAGCTGCCTGATGAGAGGGCTGACTTTCTCAGAGTGTGGCAATGTCAGAAGAGAAGACAGCTTCTTGGGTTGTTGTCTCATTTTCCACGAGTGACCCGCGTTTGAAGTACAGCACCCTCAGCTGCTGCAGCACTGAACCCAGCAAAAATTCTGCGACAGACTTGAGGCAGCGTTGATGTGAAGCAAACAACTGCTCTCCGCCTATGTGCTGGCATCCTGGAAAGAGTTGCAGATTTTATGAACTTGAGATGACGGCCTTGCTGAGCTGGGGGCCTCCTGACCACCCGGAGTGATAGATTTTTGAAGCATTACTACCTCAATTGGGAAAGATATCCTAAAGGGCTCCGTTACGCGTTCCAAAGCAGAGATGAATTAATAGTGTGATTTGCACCATGAGTAGTCTCAAATAACTTGCAAGATTTTTTGTGTGTTGAAACTAGCCCTGTACTTGCCAAGGCCCTTCTGATCTCAACTTCTGTTTTCTTTTATTAAAGTAGAACATCATTTTTAATCAGCTTGCATACACATTGAGCGTGCCAAGTTTCATGCAGTTGCAGTATCTTCCCAAGCAGCTCTTAGATGTGCTGCACACAAAGTAAGACCGCCCGCATCCTAGTGCTTTTATTCTAACATAGGAGCTGGAGCTGGGAGAAACTAAGCGTTTATTCTGGTGCAATAGCAAGGAGAAAGGAAAATTGCTTAACCTCTCAATTTCATACAAGAGAAACCTGCAGTATATTTGGGAGCATCCACAGTTCGTACGCATTGATTAGAATCCTTCTATCCCACATATTAAGCAGGCAGGGAGCAGAAAGACCATAAGAAATCTTTCAGTAGAATTTTAATATCTGTCTGTGCTGCTTCAATATCTCAATAGCATTTTGTCCAAGAATAGTTTGAATATTGTATGCGCTTGAATACTGAACAGGCTTCAATGATGAGGAAGCCAAACGCTAAAGTTATGCCTTTCACTCGTTATATTCCACAGAAATTTTATGTTTTCTTTAATATCTTGGCTGAGGAAAACTCTAATAGTTGAAGATCTTTCTTTTACCTGTTTTGCAAGAGTTTTCTACAGGTTAAATTTTAATTATTCTTTTTTCTAACACCCTGTAAATGAGTAACACATGCAGCTGACAGCTTTCTACTAAGGAAGCCTTATAAATTGTTCTTTAATGGGACTGCCAGTTTCCTATAATTGAAGTTGTTTGTTTACAAACCTTGTTAAATATCTTCATTTTAATGCATTAAAAGTATTCAGAAAGAAATTAAATAATGTCTGGGTACATCTGTCTGTATTACCATTATTATTAAGTACTTTTCTTCTGTCTCCCTTCTTCACAGATACAGTCAATTGGCTCTCAAATGGTTAACTGAGTCAGGGTTAACATCATACCATGTCCCTAAAGCCTAGGGAGAGCTACTCATTTTCTGCTCCTGAAAGGAAGATAAACCATTACTGTAAATTTGTCAAGGTCTTTCATACAAGCATAAGCAATTAACATTAATTGTTCAAGATCATTCTTGTTCAAGATCACTTTGGTATTATTTTTGACTAATGAAAGTAGAGAGTTAATTAGTTCTTTCTTAAAAAATGTTTTAGTCAAATATCCTTTATCTCAAATATGAGCGGGCATTTGGGCTACAGGACGCGCCACTGAACTTTGGAAAAGCCTGGGGGAGAGACATGTTGCAAATTTTGCCACATGGTGGTAATATGTACTTATTTGTGGGTTTTGTGGTGGTTTTTGGTGTGTCGGTCTTATTTGTGTGTGTGTCTAGGAAGCCTTTATTTTAAATTTCTGTAAAATTTTCTTTCACCTTAGCTTATCCTCTGTTAATGATCATTCTGGGGTAATTGGCTGGCATTGGTGCATTGCATTTCATTAAGATGGAAAACTTTGTGCTGGAATACTTTCAAATTAACCAACAGACTATATTTTGGAAATCAGGATCACAGAATGGTTTGGGTTGGAAGAGACCTTAAAGATGACCTAATTCCAGCCCCCCTGCCCTGGGCAGGGACACCTCCCCCCAGCCCAGGTTGCTCCAAGCCCCGTCCAACCTGGCCTTGAACACCTCCAGGGATGGGGCAGCCACAGCTTCTCGGGGCGACCTGTGCCAGGGGCTCACCACCCGCACAGTGAAAAATTTCTTCCAAATATCTCATCTCAATCTCCCCTCTTCCAGTTTGAAGCAATTCCCCCTTGTCCTATCACTACATGCCCTTGTAAAAAGTCCCTCCCCAGCTTTCTTGTAGGCCCCCGTCAGATACTGGAAGGCCACTATAAGGTCTCACTGGAGCCTTCTCTTCTCCAGAAAGGTGCAAGCACGTTCTTGTGTGAGTATCTCTGATATGTTGTGATAAGATTTATAGTTTTTAGATACTCCTTTGTTCCTTACATATGTGCTGACATGGAATTAGATATTCATTAGCAGCAAATAAAACTAAGTGGAACTGAATGGGGTTTCCAAGGAGCTGCTTCTTCAAGGTGTTGAGTCTTCAGGCTGAGATAAAAAGAGCAGCTTCTTTATAATGCAGATCACAATATAGCTCTTAATTTTCCATCTGAGATGCTTAGGTGCTTCCTGCTGTCTTAGTCATTAATAAAATAAATTAACTTCAGCTATAAATAAATTTAAAAGTTTAAATCTTAATGAGGTCATAGAGATGGAAACAAAGGATCTATACATATCAGTGAAACTGGGGGACATTGTGCGGTCACGGCAACGCAATTAGCAAGAACCATATTTTGCCTCTGATAGTTAAAGGGCAGGACTAGAACTGTCTGCTCAAATCTACTAACAGTGGTGCAGCTGTTAGTTACCAAGTTGATGTTGAAATTCCAGAGATTGTCAAAAAAGGGAGAGGAAAAAAATGGGTATGAGTCTCCAGTATCATTGTGCTTGAGAGATGAAGAAGGTCTGTAGAAGACCAATTTCTTTGGAAGCTATTGTCTTGCTTTAGAAATGAACCCCCTGTCCACCTAAAGTAGGTGTTGCTTCTGAAATTAACAGACGTAGAGTATCTTTGAACCCACCTTCCTCTAGAAAGACAAAGCAGCCCATGGAAAACAAAGTTTCTGTTGAGTCACTTCTGTTGTGGGTTTGTCGATCTGCCCTGAGCTATAGGAAACTCACGCTATTATTCCTTTTATTACAGATGTTCCTGAGGGTAGGAAGGATTCATTTTTAAAGACAATTCCTGCCCCCAGCCATCCTCCCCCAAGTACAACAGACCCTCTTTTCATTAAATTGCCTTTCACGCAACATCAGCCAGTAACAGGCAGAGGCTAGCAGAGCCTTGTCTCCTCTCTTCCTCTGAGGACTTGTAAAAGGTTAAACATCCACATGTCCTCGACGTAATTAGGATGTGATGGGACAGTGTCGTCTTCCCACCAGCTGCCAGTGAGCTCAGGCAGTCCTGAAGCACTAAGAAGGGTCAAAATTTGTATGAATCCTATTGAAAACCATATGTATAAATGAAAGCTTTCTGCTCTGCGCTCGGTCCCGAGGACATATTGCGAATCTCAGCTGGTCAGAATTGGACACGGTTCATCTGTTTTGTGTGTTTAGTGCCAGGGTTTAAAGAATGTGAGCTGAGCTGGGGCGGCCGAGTGCCTGTGTGAAGTGCAGAGGGAAGAGCTGGGTAGATTAAGGGCAATTGGATCAGCGTGACCAGGCCACCGAGATGGCACAGCAGTCCAGATGGCAAGGTCTTAGCCTGAAAAGAAGCAACGAAATTATTTCTAGCAATATCAGCTGCGTGTTTTGTCTTAGAAGAGAATCTCTGAGTGGTTGAAAATGGAGATCTCGGACTGAACCCCTTGTCGTGTTGAGGGCGCAAGGGTTTGGTGCAGTTATATCAGCCAGACAGTGACTTTTATTAGAATTTGGTTTCAGAAAAATTTAGGAAGCAGGAGAAGCTGCTTACGCATGAGTAGAAATAACGGTGGCCTGCATTTTTCATTTAGCTGGAGGCTGCCACAAATTTCATGCCAGAGTTGGGGACCAGGGAGAATGACACGATGCTGCAAAGTTAAATGAACAAACAAAAACCTCCGTCACCGCTGGGATGGTGGCAGCATCTCAATCCCATTTTGTCTCTGTAATGTGTTTATGATCCAGCTTTGCGCAGTGAAACACAGGGATCAATTCCACTTTTTCTTTGTTTTCCATTATTCTTTCTGATTTTGCTGCATCAACAGAGGAATATTATTCTTTGGCTTTGTAAAACAGAAATTACTTTCTTCCTCACGGAGTGCTGTTAAACCCAGAGAAGGGAGTTAGGCAGTATAGGATCTATCCCTTTTTTAGCAAATTTAATTTAAAAATGTAATCAACTGTTGACCTAGTTTGTCCACATTAAGTTTTAAGAAACCATTTCTTAGGCTAAATGCATTGCTTTTTAGAGATCACGTACACGCTAAAGGTTGTTGAATGGAGGTTTGGATTTCTGAGAGAAATGTTTCACTGAAACTAATGTTTGGCTGAGATTCAGGCTCAGATAGGGTTTTTGAGGGTGTATTTTGTGGCACTCAGGTTTTGAGAAATGTGAAATAGTTTTTTGTTATATTTCTCCAGTCAGTCCCCTGGGTGAGTTGTTTTGATGAAACTTGGCAGATACATAAAACTTGCAGAGATCCATTCTTTTTTTATCATGGGGCCTTGTCATAGTGTCAGAGAAGAGCAGAACTTGTAGAGGCAACAAATATGAAAAAGGGATATGTTTTTTTTTAAATATAAAGCTGCAAATAGTAAAAAGACTTGTACTGGTTGGCCGAAAAATATGCAAAAGGCTATAAGACTTGCTTTTCTTTATTCTGACCTGCACTTGAAAATGCCTTTCTCTTCATGTGGGGGCTTTTCACTTGACAAAAGTTGAGAAACATCACATTTCTGATGACTCTGGTAACCTTAAACACCTGATTTTTGAGAACTTTGTCAGAGTTGTGCAGGTATTGTCAAACTCAGGCTTCAAATCTGTCCCTGCTGTGTTTCTGGAGAACACTGAGACCCTCTCACTTAGAGGATGTCAAAGCAGACCCAGTTCTGGTCCTTCTGTTCAGAGATGCATCTAATAAATGCCAACAAATGGAGTGATTTGTGGTGAACTGCTATGAAAAATAGCCTTCAGCTCAGCCCCACGGCAACAAACCACCCGTGTGAGTGCTACACCTGCTTCCTCCTCCTTGTGACAAAACTGTTAATTTATTCTCTATATATTCTCATATAATCCTCATAGGGCTGCTGTAAATATATAGCTGTGGTAATAGCACACCTATACAACATGTGCGTGGACTGTTCTTTTAAATAGTCCATCTGACCAAGGCGAAATAACCTTTTGCTACCCAGGTTTAGGAACTGTTGGGAACTTATTTTCTTCATTGCTTTGTCCCATCGTTCTTCCTGCCTTCTGGTGATAAATTATGCAATAGCCACTCACGGCATCTCAGACTCTCTTCTATTAAATTTGCTATGAGGATATGGCAGTCTCACCAAGAGCCTCTTCTGGGAGCTGGGCTGGAATTTGATATATTTGTTAATAGAGCCACACTCACAATATCTTCCATGATATAATTGATTGAAAAAGTAGCAATGTTCCCAGTGTGGTCTAGCAGGTAAACATGCAATAAATTAAAAAATATAAAATGGGGAAAACAGTTGCTCAAAGGATAATAAACTAAGGCGACGTACAAAGCACTAAAACCCAAGGGCTTATGCAGCTGTAACCATTCAAAAGGCACTTACCAAATTACAGAAACTAAACAGGATCTGGCTGAATTAGCAGTGAGGTAGGAGACCTCTAGGGAAAACCCAGGTGCTGCAGATGCTTTGTTTCAGCAGGTGCTGCTCATTCTCTAAATAGGTATTTAATCAGTGCCCCAGGAGGAACCACAAAGGAAGCGAATTTGAGGGTTGCTTGTGTCCTGAGACTTTGTGAGAGTAGTTGCAGTGTTTCTGCCACCCATCCTTTGAAGGTAATGTATATTCAGATTTCTTAAATGTACTAATACTTCAGTTAAAGTTCTTTTTGTTGTACCCTTGGAGATGTTGATTTCTGAAGGTCTTTGTTGAACTAAGCTGACCCTTCTTCTTGGGAGCAGCCTGTGAGGTTCTGTCCGTGTTTTGAAAAGTGTGCTTGGAATGAAAGGAGATCTTTGATAATGGTGCTAGAAAAGCCTGTGCTATGTTAGGAAATGAGCATGTTGACAGTCTTTTCTGGTGTGTACATGATGGGTCCCTGTTGCTTATTTAGGAACTATTATAGTAAGAGCAACTGACAGTGGTGACATACCACGTGAGTCTTCCCCTTGATTTTGGTGTTTCCCACCTTAAGATCCCTTTTTTTTCCCTTACTATGCATAAAGTCTATAGGAAATGTCTCTTAAAATAGCAGGGGTGTTCTGGGACTGCTCCTAATTGGTCTCAAGCCTGCTTTACACCACTTCTTGCAGTACTAAAAAGACTAGAGGACCTTTTACGTGTCTATAATGGTATTAGAATACATGAGAATAAAAACAAGTTTTGCAAATTGGAAGGTTCCTATCCTGATCTAATCCAAACCTGCTAATCCTCTAGCTGCTAGGCAGACAGAGAGGATTGCTTCCTATGCTCTTATGTGCATTTTAGTACCACAGATGATGTCCTGCTGGCCAGGAGCTCAGTTCTCAGTGGCATCTGCCAACCTGCTCTAGTGTTGGTATCTCTTTTTAAACTCTGGGGAAATGTGGAGCCTCACAGAGTGTGTTTTTATCAATCAGAGGATGAGGAAAGTAATCCTTCCCCCCACCTCCAGTAGCATTCAGGAGCTTCTCTGGATATGTTTTTGTAACATTTTGCCATGCAGGAGTGCCATTGGTTTTCTAATTCTGGGTGTAACTCAACCATTCTCAACTTCTATCCAGCAAAACCCTGTCACTTTTTAAAATCTGCCTATGACAAATGATACTAATAATTTTTTTTGCCACCCAGACTGATTTGTGATCATGGCGGTCTCAGAGATCAGCCAGGGTCAACACCTCTATTTCAAGAAGCCATGTGATGCTAAAGTTGAGTTAAAGCACTCCAATTCCTTTCGTCCATGAGAGGGAAACTGTTATTTTCAACCAACAGTTCTAACAGTCCCAGAGAGATGTCATGCCACCTTTTTTTTCCTTCTTGTTTTATATCTAGTGCTGAGGAGAACACTAGCAATCTCAAGCGTATGATTATACAAGTTTTCTCCTTTCATCTTATGTGCTTTAAGTAAACATTTTGTGTAATATTTGGTCATTTTTCAAATGCATTAATTCCTATAGAGATAAGTAGTTACAGAATAGACTAAAATCTAATTCTGAAATCCCCATCCATTGTGAAAGGTGTTTGCAGAGGAGAACAGCAGCAATAGTATCTCATCTGAATCGATTGCAGTAGATGGCAGGAATACAAATGCTGCAGAAAGAGGGAGTCCTACGGCGTACTGGCAGCTCAATATAGAGGGAATACAAGCTACTAGATTTCTATTTGTGAAGTAGGATATTTTGTCTAATCACAAGGAAATAGTGTCTCTTTAAAATTCACCCTCTTTTTTTCTGTACTCCATTTTTTTGTGTTATGAACCTTTCCTATGCACTACAGTAATATTGCATAGCCAAGTTTAAAAGACTGTTTCAGAGGTCCCCTTTGGGCTATCCAGTTTTATGCAGACAGGACACCGAGGAGCACTGAACTGCCTATTACTTTGGAGCAGAAATGGTGCTGCGGTGAGATTGATAGCAGCCATGTGCCTCCATACACAATGCTGGCTGCATAAATTACAGCCGCTTAACGATAAGGCATGGCTAAATTTCAACGAAAGTGTAGTTGTGCCTCAGTTATTTCAGTTCTCTCTAATATATGAGTATGTAAATACGTACGCCAGAGAATGAAATCTGTATCTGAGACTGGGGGTGAGAGTGGGGAGAGAGTGAAGCTGGAGTATAAACAAATGAAAATTGCAATAAAATGCATAGAATTCACTGTATTTGAACCACACTGGATCTCAAACAGCTTGGCATTTGTAACGTGGCAGGATGTTTTATTACGGTGCATTCCCACAAGGTGAATTAAAATAAGGATTAAAAAGCCCCCATAAATCAGATTTTATAGCTGCCTAAACCACCTGCAAACTGTTGGTACTTGTTTTCAAAATCCACCATCATTCTGCTGTCAAATTGATTTTGGTTTCATTAGCAGAGCTGGCATCGCCTGTGCTGGCATAATCCACCGGCTGCATAAATTACTAGGAGTGTAATTGTAAGCAATGTCTTAATTTTGTCAACAGCATTCCAGAGTGCCAACGATACCCTTTATGCACTATTTTTAATTGTCTCAGCTGGATGTTTTTTCAGCAAATTTTACCTCAATGGGAAATAATAGAAAGAATGATGTGAGCCTGTAGTAGTTAAGTACAGGCAGGAAGATGCTCTACATGGAACCCAAGAAGAAGATTTACCAAGGGACTCTCCAGTATTTGTAAACAGTTTCTAATTCAAAAGGTAGCTTCTTAAGTACTGAGCTTAAGTGAAGGAGCATGTTTTGGTGGCCCTGTGTAATACAGAGGCCCCAGAAAGTATTGCAAATGAAAGCTGATAGTGCAAGCTTCGCTCCACTTTGGTTCACAGACAAAATTGTGTGAGTGCTACAGTTGATGGGAACTCTCTGGAACATGGAGGGGAGAGCTTGGTTCCCTGTGGCTGTGCAGCCATTGCACCACCAGGAGGCTGGTTTGCCCAGATCAGTATTTTGCAACCTGGCACAAAGGCTATAAAAGCTGTATGAGCCTCCAGCATGTTATATGTGACCAAAATAAACATCCAGGTGTGTTACGTTTCACCTGTCCTTAAGGTTTCACCACCTCTCCTTAAGGTTTGACCAGTGTTAGCTGCATTAAACATACAGGAGAAGATAATGGGCTGCATGCTCTGTGTCTTCAGTTTGGTGAATTGTCTTAAAATCGTTCCGTATGAATGAGGTGTCTATCAATACGTAATTAATGAACATGAGAGAAGCTAACAGCCAGCAATCAAGTCTATGTGCTATAAATCCTGGGTAGTGTGTGCTCAGTAAGTTACTTTGTACCACAATGATTTTTACAGTTGAAGACTTGAAGTAGAAGATATCTTTTTCTATTTGGTTGGGAGTAAATGTAGGCAGTAAGATTCATATTATGATGGGAGGGAATGCATTTGCCCTGTAAATGTGGAGAGTTAATGCTGTGGTGTATCTGTGCATGAAATAACTCTTAGTAAGGCAGTCGATAGGTTTGCTCCATTCCTCATTCAAAAGCATTAATTATTAGCAATACTCTGTATATTAAATGGAATAGTAATGGATTTGTTAAATGTGAAAGTGAGAGTCCTGTTTCAATTTAAAACCTGTAGCAGATTTTGCTAATTCATGTTTTACGAGTAACCATTTATTTCTCTGAAAAACCAAAGGTAGAGCCAGGGAATTCTCTAAAGCTCTCCAAGGCTGTCTGCTGTGCCCTAGACCCCTCTCTCTCCCCCCCCACCCCCATTCCTTTAAAACTCTGGACCGAGATGACCATTGCAGGAAGAGCTTTTCACATCAATCAGGACTGGATTCGGGTTGCCAATACACAGAGAGCCAATTTAGCTGTCTACTCGAGTATGTGATCTAAGTCACACTGAGGTTAAAGCCTTATCTAAATCCTATTAAAGCCAATGCTAAGACCCCATAAACTTAATTGGGTTTAGTGTAGATCTACTTTACGGATTTCTTTTTGTATCTTAGCACATTTGTATTTTTTGATCAGTGAGTACCTTTTGATAAGCTGTAGTTAAACTTTAACTGAGACAGTACCATGTTTCCTTACCTTCATTCTTTTAAATTAGAGTGGCATATGTAATGTCTAATCTGGGAAGACAACCAGTATGTCTATATTCGACAAAAACTATCCACAAGAAGTGAGCCCAATGTTTTTTGCCATTAAAAACAATCTCTATCAATTCTGGTAACCTGGTAGTTGTGTTTTATGTTAGGTACTCTCGGTAGGGGTCAGTCCTGCTCCTATTTGCAGGTTTTGGAATTTAATGTATGAAAGGCTAAACCGATGAAAATTAATGTGTATTTGTTATATGAGCTGCCTTAGATATCAGACTATAGAAATTCAGCAAAAGTAAAGCTGAAAGTCTATGCACAGAGAAGGCACAGCGTTAACCTTGTTCACAGGGGAGAAATTTTCTATCGTACAGCATCATAAAGTCAAACAAGTCCTTTTCAATGACGTTCCTGTATTTCCATTGACTTTAGTAAACTTAGTCTCCCTCACAAAAAAAGTGGACGTGATAAAGGTTTTATTTGCACTTTATTTCCATCTTTATTCATTCAAGTAGGTTTATTGAGATAAAAGGCAGAAACAGCATTTGTGCCTGAGTAGATACTACCACCTCCTCTCCAAATGACGTCTTGGTTTTGAAAGTGGGCCAAGCCGTAGATGCCCTCTTGTTGGCAATTACTTGATTGAATGAATAATTTTACCAAGTTCGATACAAGTAATCTTAACAACTAAGTGCTCGCCAATGTGACAGGAGTTCTGCTTTTCAGTCCTGATGGTTGATTTATAGACAGGAGAAGAAATGAATTGCAGTGTTAGCATCCTTGATAAGTCAGCAGAACTACTGAGTCATTGTTGGCTTACTTATGATTTAGGAATAGGGTCCTACTTCTGTGGGGTTTTCTGGTGTGAAAAAGACGAATACTCCATGGGAAGCAAGTATTGTTATACGTTTCTTGCGCAAGGTGTTGAACTCGGTGGGAGATTTTATGTTGACTTCCCGGAGACCAGCCTTCTATGAACATGTTTTATTCATTAGTCTAAAACTCTTGTGAAGAAATAAGTGACAGCAATTATTAAACGTTTGCTGCATTTAATTTATTCCTCTTAAATTCTTCTGCGGCTTAATAGCTAAGGAAAAAAGTTTGCAAGGTGATAGTGCAAGACTCCATCTGTTCAGACAGATTAAAGGAACCAGAGGACAACTTTTTAAAGGATGAATGCTAAAGGTATTGTTATTGCTTTTGCTGAGTTTAATTACAGAGAATAGGGACCGATAAATATGTCTACAGGACATATTGATTGCTCTGTGAATGTACACATCCATTTAAAGGCAAAGTCAAAGATGTTTCAACTGGATATGACCTATCAAGACAAGCATAAAGCTGAAGGTCCTATAGTCCAGAGGAAAATCTTTACCACAGATCAGTTAGTCTGTTACATTACCCTCAACCCATATTCCCACAAAGCTCTGCCTGTGAGGATACCAGGAAATTCATATCTAGGATGACTGAGGCAGCTTTTAAAAAAATAAATAAAAAAAAGTCGGTAAACTTCTGAACAAAACTGTCTTTAGTCACTTAGATGCTTTCGAAATGTCTGCCAAACTTGCAATAAACTCTCAATTAACCTATAAAGAGTGAATTTAGCAAAATAACAAATTTCCCCACTGAAACCAATAATTAGAGATTGTGTTTTGTAATAACTTTGAATAGGGCAGTAAGTACGTATATTTTAGTAGCAGTCATTTCATCCTTTTCATTAAAAAACCTTAAGGTTGCAAATGTGTGTTTTATTTTCCTCAAAGGTTATCTTTTTTTTCCCCTCCCCTGGAGGAACAAAATGCCCTAAAGACACACTGGATTGCTTATCCAATCATAGCTGCTTTCCTAACTAATAGTTTTTAGATATTCATTTTTAATGATTTTTATGCCTTTTGAAAATGCCAGCGATATTGCTCATAAATCATTGTCCTTTGCTTTAGCTCTCCTGGATTAATATAAATTCACTTTAATTACAGTTCTAGCTGGATCAACTGCATTTAATCCTACCTGGGTTTTGAGGTAGGTATTTAGTTCAGTACAGCTCATTAAATAGCAGTGGTACAGGTTAATGTCATGATTAGATGCAGAATGAGATGCTGGGGGAAGGGGAATTTATATGCTGCTAGAGACGTTGCATCTTGCCTTAAGAAGCACTACTCTTTAGGTATGCACAGTTCTGCTGTACGGTTTTTCTTTTGATGTTTTCTGCTTAATATCGTATCACTGTGTGCCAGCTTTGTACGCAGTGCTTGTGTATCTTTGAAATAACTGCGCACACTTTCGCGGTGATAGTAACAAACATAGGCACCGCCCCTCTCGGGGGTGTCCATAGACAGGCGTATGACAGTGAACGCGTTATATTTTAACTACATAGTTATTTTTGTTTGGAGGTCAGGGGTGGTTGGTGGAAAGAACCAAGATTCATGATGGTTTGCAGATGGAAGGTTGAGTCAGCAATATCTGTGTTATGGATTCCATGTCTTTTTGGCCAGCAGTGATGTGTGGAGGGATACTGAACCCCGTCCCTTGCGTGAAGGGAGCTGCTCTGCCACCTTGGATATCCACTGGAGTAGAAACGCTATCATTTCATATCCGTGCTGCACTAGAACAAGTGCAGGGAAAAAATCAGCTGCAACTAAGCTGTATTGAATATGGTAAAACTGCTTTTGATTTATATTCATGGGGAGTGGAATCCAAATCGAGCCCAAAGGTGAAAACACTATGTAGCCCACTGCCTCTTTAAGAAAACATCTATTTCTTTTGCTAAATGTCAATTCAGGGAAAAAGACCTGTGTGTGTTTCATTTTTCTTTGCTGACGTTTTGATGTGATTAAATTCATGGTGCTGCAAAGAAATATTGCCAAGCAAACCTCACAGCTGAAGAAATAGCGCGGCGTTCTTCCAAAGCCAGCAAACGCATAGCAGCTTTCTCTTTAGGATAATTAGTAAAAGCACGGTTCCTCTCTAACCTGTAAATCACTTTTTCTCTGCATGGGGCAGTTCTGTTAAATGCTGACTATGTTCTTTCTATCAGTGGGTACAGGTAAACAGGTGAAATTATTAACACTTTAACACTCGTGAGATGTTTGGGGAGTCTGATGCAGATGTGTAATCAACAGAGAAACTCTGCTTACATTGAGTAATTTCATTTCTCTAGCCGTTGATTTCGGGGCTACTGATGAACTCATAATTCAGGAGGCTGATGTGATATTTATAGTGATTGTGGGTTTTATTTGTTTAAAGAAAAAAATATTGTCGTGACTTACATTTCTTTGCATGTCTCGGTTCCTCGGGGAAGTGTTGCTCCTGGCATTTGACTAGGCACCAAAACGCTTCTTAGTTCTTTCACAGCAGAAAAACATTTCTGTGAAGGACCAGTCCTACTGGTTTGAGAAGACAGGTAGTCTTATGGCTGAAGCACTGTCTGAGCCTCTGGTTTCACTTTTTCTAACTCGCTTTAAATTTTTCTGACAGTCGGAATCACCAGAGGGAATTTTTGATCTGAAGGGAAAATAAGACTCGCACTGATTTTATACTTGAACCAATTTCAAGAAGAAAACCACCTTCTAACCAGCCTTACCAACTCATGTTTAATGGCCTGATGGTCTGGCCCCACTCTGTCATTCTCCTTTTTTTCTTTCTTTAAAGATGATACACAAACGCTCCCCTCTTGGTGCTGTGTTGGCTGGTTGGTGTGCTGGCTGTGCGCAGGAGTGACGGCCCCTGAGTACAACCGTGTACCGCTCCCAGCACATCCCAGCCTGAACCTTAGCTGTGAGTTTTTCTTTTCTAAGCATTCCTTGGCTTTCTGTAAACATTTAAGATACCAAGGGGATTGATTTAATATGTAATTTTAGCCTCCTCTTCCGTAAAGCAAGGTAGCTGTTCTACCAAGGCAGGATTTGCTTTCTTAGAAGAAACCCAGAGCTCTTGTGAAACAGTCAGCAGTCACCCTCTGCAGTGCTTGCATGTAGTAGGTAGGCTTGGTTATGCCCAGTTTTGTATTAAAAGGCCAAGTAGTTATTTTCAGGGTCACAAAGTGAGAAAATGAATGAGCTGGAAATAGGAGCTGAGAGCCGTAGTTCCCCATCTCGTGCTCGTAAATACCCTGCCTTCCCCTGTCACTTCACAGGCATCCTTCGCAAAGGAATTCAGCTGAACGGAGCACGAACGCACAGGAAGATTAAGGAAGACTCATAACTTTTGAAAGTCAAGCGCAAAACATGGGTTTCTTGGTGTTGAGCTGGTCACTCTTCCACCAAACCTCAGAGTCCTTTTACCCAGTACTGGGCAGACATCTCCTGGTGCCTGTGTCTTTGCTCCCGGAAAGGTGAGTGTTTGGGAAAACATGTGGTTTACGAGATGTGGAAGGCTCTGTGTTTTGAGCTCTCTCCTTTTCTGACATTGGAAGAAGCCACTTACTTTTTCAGTACATCACATAAAATGCAAAGTGTATTTGATGAGGAGCCACTTACACAGTTCTTTACAACATGTAGACAGAGTTATGAGCTTGGGCAGCAGCTTTGTTGATGAAAGAATAAAGAAGTAGATTTTTTTTTTCCACCCTTTGAAATGGGCAGAATAAAAATTTTAATTACTTGTTTGTCTATAAATAATTCAGAGAAGCTATAGGTTGTGCTATACACATGCACACACAAGTAAGATACGTATCTAGTGCCAGAAAATTGCTTGTGCCTCTCAGAGGTAGTAAATTCTCTGTGTATTCATGGCCAATAGTAGATGTGCCCACGTGTGCTGACAGAGAAATCGTATGTCAAGGTGATCAGCAAAGGGCAGCAGGAAAGAGTCTCTTCTCTTCTGTAAAGGCAGCCAGGTGTCACGCTTTCTCTAGGTAGTTTTTCCTACAAAGAGGTTGACTTACCTTATGGACAGAAAAACAATTTCTCACCTCGACAGGCTAAAGAGCTGATTGCATGTCAGACTCCTGTTATCCATAGTCTTGTAGCCCTTCATCACCATCATGTGTTCCTTAATCCCTTAGCGCGCAGTTCCTTCTTTCATGATGGTTTCTTATATTTTTAAGAACGTCCTGTACTCTGCGTTTATGTTTGTATACCTGTCAACACTGTCTGTCTTTGGCGTCCGATACACCAGGAAAGTCTTGACATGCACATTTGTGATGTGCAGGTGATGCCGGGCTCTGCATTAAGCATCTCTGTATGGCCGTTTCCTTATGCATGCGTGTTTCTGCCCAGTCCTTCCCCTCTCCCCAAATATTCTTGAGTAATTATTTGCAAGATGACATGTTGAAGGAATTTGTAGGTGAAACCAGGTGATCCTTGAATACACAAAGATTGAGAATGGAACATTTGAGGGAGGAGGAGTTGTGAATGAGGAGAGGTACTTGTCTATAGAAATCTGTGAATAGGAGCTGGGTACCTATCCGTACAGAATGTGTGTTGCTTTATTTCTTCAGGAAGAAATGAGATTGAGTCATATATCAATTAACCTTAAGCCAGATAAGTGGCTGAGGATTAATTTACTAGATAATGCTGGAATCTGGGAGGATGTGGAGGATTTGTTGGAAACTATTTAAAGTATAATTAATGTTCCTTTTAAATATACAGAGAGATAACAGAATTAGTTGAAAAATCTTTTTATTGGAAAATGGAACATTTTCAAAGGAAAATAAATGTTTAAGCATTGCTTCCCAGCTGCTGGGAGGTGATGTGGTTTCATGCAAGACAAAGGAGCTTTCCAGAGTTACGTGGTTGAGGATCATGCCCTGGTATTAAGAGGACAGAATTTAAATGCTGAGTTGCTGAGCATTTTTGCAGGCTGCCCATGAGGATGCTGAGGATGCTAACTGGAGCTCTTTTGCCTGTGACGGGGCCTCTGCGCTTGCGTTTGGAATGGGATTTGCCCTGTCCCCATTGCTGTGATGCACCGAATAGCTTTTCCTGGGGTCCTGAGCTGCTTCAGTTTCTGCTGCCTTTTCTTCTTCCAAGGGGGGAGGTACGGGAGAAATTGTCAGCAGTTCTCTCTGTTTACCCTTTGGGGCAAAGTGCATCTTCAAAAAATGTAAATATTTCGGTTGCTAATTTATACCCTTGGCATTCAGGGTGACTTGTTCAAGTGACTGACGTGCTGTGTGATTAGTTGCTCGTAGCCTCGTAATTAGCTGAAATGTCATTGACGTTGCATCGCCTTCTCGCACGTTTTGCTATGTGTGTAATCACTGGGAAGGAAAGCGCTCATACGGATACCGCTGCAGGGGCAGCAGCGCTGTTCAGCTGGGGTTTCTGGAGTTTCTCTTTTAGATTAGCAACCTGCTAGGAAGTAAAAAATAATAATAGCAATTATGTGCCACCTTTACTTCAGTTATAACACCAGAAAAACTGAATCTGTGTCTAATTTGTGTGCCCTTCGAGAGTCTGAGAGGACCTGACCTAGAAGAATTACACCCATGGAGAATCTCTCCTGTGCGCACAGGCTGATTGGTTTGGGGTTTTTTTCCTTTGATGTATTTTTCATTTGAAGATCTCAAAACCCTTCACAGTTTTCTGCCAAGTTGTTCACCTGTGACTCCAAAAAGTTTAGAGGTGTTTTTTCCTGTTTCTGCTATGGTTAATATGCTTCAGAAAGCTGACGCTTTATGCTGCGGTTCTAAAACAGTGTTAATATGTACCTTTCCACTGAGTTTTTGATTTTGTGTCTTATTGTCTGGCACGTTCAGCACCCAGGGACTGCAGCGTCCCGCCAACCTATTTTAAGTGCTTTGTTGAAGAGACGTTACGTTTATGTGTAAGGGTCAGATTTTTAAAAGGAATTAAGCACCTAAGCTCCTTTCAAACCTCGCCCGCGTGTGACAGGAGGCACCGTGGTGGGATCTATTGTCTGCTCCATTGTGTCTGGGACACTTTTACTTGATCAGTGTTGTTATGCCTCAGCTTCCATTGTATCGGTACCAGGTTTAATGCATTCCTGGGCATAAGATGCGGGTAAAGAAAGAAAGTGTGAGCCAGCCACTACTAATAGGTATATAAGAGAATCCATCAAAACCCTTTGCTATCTATCCATTTAGCACCGCGGGTAAGTGGTTCTGTTTAGCTGGAGAAGCCAAATTATGAGATATGTTCTTTTATCATCACTTTTATATCAGAAAGAGCGCGATAGTATTTTTAGCCAGCAGTAGGATGCAAAAGTGCCTCTTCCTTCTGATTCCTATATAAACGGATTTCACATTACACAATACAATGCACTTTAGTGATTGGAAATGTCAAAGTGATTAGGGAAAGCTGGCATTTTGAAAGCGCTGGAGTGTGTCTATGGCTACGAACTCTGGCAAGAAGTTTCAAATTATCTTAAGCTGCTAAAACACAGACTTTCTAACCCACAAATGTGATGTTAATTTCTCTTGTGGTGCAGATTATGGAGGAAAATGACCCTGCTCGGCTTCCTCTGGTTATGTTACATGTCCACAGCAGTTTCTGAGAGAACTGAGTCCACGTGATTTAATTTGGGCATGAAAAATCTGTCTTACCATAGCCTGTAGTTCAGTATTCGCTTGCGTTTAGCCAGTATACTGAGATCATTATACTGATGATCATTTCATTTTACCGTGAAAGGTGATGTTTTCTGATACAGTCTGCAGCTCTCGCAGTCCAAACAACTGTTACTCAGAGCTTTGCAAGATTTTTTCCATTAGGAACAGGTTGCGCATAGCCTGGCTTATTTAGCAAGTGTATGCACAGCCCAAATTCAGTGTGACTTGAGGCCAAGCTAAATACCCGAGCACCTGAATGCAATGTGCCTGGCCCTTTCAGCTGCTTTGGAAAGCCTGCGTTAGACATCAGGCTCCTTTGGCAGAGAACAAAAGGAAGTGTGACCCTGGTACCAACAGAAGACGATTCACGCTTCCGCACAAGCGCTTTTAAAACAAAAGAAAACAAAAATCTTTACTGAACCTCAGACAAGTATAAAGTGAGCCAAGCAGCTTTACAGAAAATTAAGATATTAGAAGTGTTTCTTGCACCCAGCTGGTAGTTCTATGATGATATTTCTTGGCGTGCAGCTGCACCAGTTAAAAATAATTCTGAAACAGCAAGGTTCTTGGCCCTGCTGAAGCTTTGGGTTTTTTTCCTTTTCAAATGAGGTTGTACTAAGAAGAAGGTTTTCTCTCATTATGATTTATGATGACTTGCCCTTTATCAGAGTACTTGTTTCAGGTTGAAGACTTTGTAATAGCACAGCTGATGGAGGAGTCCGGGCATGAAGAAGTTATCAATATTAAAAATATCCTTTCATGACAGCGGCACCTTTGTTAAAGGAAAACTTTCATTATTTGCTAAAAATGGCCAGACCCTACACTCCACGTGTCTGTTCTGTTGCCAGGCTGCCTTTACTGAGGATTTCTTTTCCTTTCTTGCACATTAGCTTCTGTGACGAACAAAATGAGAATGGATATGTTGTAATGAAAAATAGATACCTGAAGTCAGGCCCAGAAAGGTAAATGGGGTGTGGGGTGTGGAAGACATAGTTCACGTGCAATTAAAGCCACTTACGGCTGTAAAATATCCCCCCCTCCAACTCCAGCTCTGCCTTTTGAGTTATCTTGCCCCAGCAACGACTGAAGGCTGCCTGAAGGGCAGAGTCGGGGCAGTAAGAGATCTCAGAATGGATCATTACTGTTTAAGTAAGCATAAAACATCCATGTATTTTCCCACAGTTCTGCCATGGGAAAATAAAAACTGTCTGTTTCTCCCTATTTACTGTAGTGGGTTAGTGGTAATCACTGTTTATGAAGTCACTCATAAGAAAGTAATAGCCTGAGTAGTGCTTTGGGATTAAAGCACATCTTTAAATGATACTATAAGGAATCATTTACGTAATGCAACACTGATCTGTAGCCCTGAGATGGGTTTACATCCCATGATTGACCAAACATTGCTGCTTTTATTGCCCATGATGATATGTAGCATTCTCGTATTTTTATTTCTGTGTAAAAGTACTTTTTTTGTGGCTGGTGATATTTAGCATTGGTGGAATGCACGGGGCAGACGGTGACCGGAGCTTTCCAGTGGCCTTACCCAGGTGACGGAAAGTGATGTTCGCACCGGTTCCAGATCAATAGTGAGTTTCATTCGTGCCAAGAGACTGCATTTGCCAAAGGAGGAAGGGAGTTGTGAAGTGACGAAGGTCAAGAGCTGGGTAGGGGAGTAACTGGAAAATAGCCAGTTGCCATTTTTCTTTTTAATGGACACACACAGGACCCAATTCAGTGGCAGTATTATGCTGAGTACTTGCGTTAGAAATCATGGTGACAGTTTATTTGCATCCTGGGAATGCAGGGAACCGAGTTGTAGAGCCTAGGGCCCTCTTGAATAAATGCAGCACAAGATTAATGAAAAAATAATAAAATGGTTCCTTAGCCAGTTTATATGATGGTAATTGTGAAAATGTCAGCATACAGGATTGATTTTCCAGAAGAACCTTCTCAAAACATATACATGGAGTCAGAGCGTTCTGTATTGGATCTCATTGTGTTGATGTTTGATGCGTTGAAACTTTTGTAGAAGGAAGGTTTGAATCAGATTTTGAAATATTCACAAACGTGTGTCAGTGTTAACATCAACAGGCAGACACAAACACTCCTCCTTTCCCCTTAAACACTCTTCTGTGCTGTTTTGTCAAGAGATGCCGTCATGTTTCAGTTTCTCATATGAAGTGACACTGTAGAAATTTAGCAGTCGAGACTGCAGAGCTGCGGCGCTGGCGGTGCCCTGAACACTTGCCATCTCTTCCCAGTGTCTTGTTATGAAAACCACAGCCTCTAGGAGCATGCGAGTAATATTAACACAGGGCTTCCAGGCAGGTTATACTTGCATTTGACCTGGGGTGTTGTGTTGTGTTGCGTTTTGTTTATTCTAAAGATCTTACTCACCTTGCAGATCTGAAACATCTTCCCTGATGGCCTTCTGAATACTTGGTAAAAGCCATTAATTTGGAGCAAGGATGGCAATTATGTTCATAAGAGAGCTAAAGAGACTGTTCTGCTGCTTTGGTTTATTGGATGACTGAGCTAATTCATTATTTGTATAGGAATCTTATTTTTTTACTGCTGGATGGTCATCCATTCAGGACTGTAAATCTAATTAATTTGAATACATGAGAATCACAAGAGGGTGTTTCTGTTTTGGTTTAAGTATAAGAAGTAATTAGCTAGCAAAAACTTTACTGCTTTGTAACTAACTTTTTGGCAGTTCTGCAGTTAAAGCTATAGGCGGTGTATGAAGTCCAAGAAGAGAATATGGTGATTAAAAATGAATTCCTTACTTCTTGGACTGGATCAACAGCTTAGCTTGTGTTTGTTAGGAGAGGGCATCTGTCTCCCTGCCTTATTAGATGAGGAGGAGGCAAATATAAACACACGAAAGAGCCAATCTAGCCCCCTACATTGCTTCCACTTTGCCAAAAGCCACTGTACTGACTGTTCCAGTGGGCTGCTGCAGCTGCGGATACATCTGCTGCCACTGTGCCGCTCGCCACGGGGGTTGTCCCTGGAGGTTCACTCTAAAATGGCAATCTGTCAATACAAATATTGACAAGTGCCATCTCACTGCTGTGTATTTTAACCAGATTAGGTTCCCCAAAAGGAATGGCATATGCAGAGGTGCTGAACAGTATCCGTACGCTTTGTACGGATGGTAACTGGCAGACAGGCTGATGCAGGGGAAAAAGGACTGCCCTGTGAGCCTTATAATTATCTGCAGATAAATGGATGTGATCAATTCTTGTTATGTAGTTAGCACCAGATTTACGCTGTCAAAAAAAAAAAAAAAATCCTTGACTTTCCATCATTTTATGGAGGATCCTTATTTTGAAATGTGCTGGAAATCATAAGATATCGCCAAAGGGCTCACGAGTAGAGGATCGTCCACAATGCCAGGAGTCAGACGACGCTGCCAAGACGCAGTGGTAGGGTGGAGGGAGAAGTCGATTTGCAGCACGGTTCCAAGAGAAGCTGGTAAACATATGGAAAGGACACACACCACAAAGGGTACTTCTGAGGCTGAAGACCTGGACAGAGCAGAGAAAACCTGTGTTCAGTTCCTTACGTTGGCATGAGGTGTCTAAATTTTTTTTTTTCTTTGAACGGGTTCCTGTATACTTGGTGTCAGAGTGGCTGTGTCCTAGGGCAAGGAAAATAGGTGTTAAGGAGTAAAGGGGCACCACAAATGCTTCTCAGCTATAGGCATCCTAATATATGCTGCTAGCAGCCAAGGAAGCCAATACTTTGAGCGCTAAAACCAATTAAGCAACTCCCCAGTAGCAATTGGTTACTGGGGGGAGGGAGCAGGGACAGTGGCACTGATGTGGCTGTGGCCGCTCCGAGGGCACACACAGCCCTGTTTGTCCTGTACTCGTACAGAGCCCCGGCTGATATTAATGGGAGCAGTGTTTGAATCGCCTTGAGTAAAAATTTAGTTCCTATAATACATTTCAATGAATGTAATGGCCCTGACGGCATTTTATATAAACCTTAGTGAAATCAGAACGACTGCTTTAAAAGCAGGAATCTGCATGCTTTGGATAAGAGTGCTCGCAAGTTTGTTGGTTGTTTGGTGTTTTTTTTTTTTTTTTTTTTTTAATGGGGCTGATGGAGATGTAGCAAGATTGGACTGGTCAAAGCCTGTTGTTCAGTTCCTGGCTTAATTTTTGATGGAAATATGATCCCTACTCTGGCAAGTGTCTGGGTATTTTGATGAGATTCCAGCGATGCTAACTGGGAAACGTGGATGGGAGAGGAATAGGGAAGGTCTGCGGGGCTGAAATCAATTCAGATGTTCTATCTGTTGCCCTGTCTACTGCTCTTGGTGCCCGGCAGCCTGGAAGTGGATGCTGGGGCTTTTTATAATGCTGATTACAGAGCTGGCCGCACTACTGTGTCAGCAGAGCCTAATGCTGTTTGCTCAGGTCCCCTCTCTGCTGCAGCAAACCAGCAAGAACAGCAGTTCAGCTTTTTTTCAGTATTTTGATGCTAGAAGTCTCTGACAGATACTTTTTTGGGGTCCCTTTTACTTGGAAATTAGTGTTAAGAGCATTTTCAAAGAGAATAACTGTGGGACAGTTATAGTTTCTTCTGCTCAGCTTTGATTAAAGCCTCTTCATATTTATTTTTAAGAGAACCGCAAGGCATTTGCTTGCAGCTAAATATAAGCTGGATGACTCAACGAGAATGCTGAGGTCCAGGTTTTGAGAAATGAAATCAGTGAGATGCTCTAAGGACTATTAAATCCCACTTCACATTTTCAAAGTTGCCAACAAATGTAAACAACAAAAATTAAGATAACAGGTTGTTTTGGTCTGTATTTTTAGGATGACATATGCTGCTGAGTCTTGGAGAGCACCTCGCAGACATGCGAGTGCTTTAATACTGCGGCCCATAACGATTCATATATACGTGACTCTTTTTCAAACTTGGCCTTCTGCTGTGCTTCTAAATGAGACTGACTGATGTCGTTCCCATGTTAATTGGACACCGCAGTTTGCTTGACTATCCCTGCACAATTTTGAGTCTTTTAAAGTTATTTAGGCATCAAAAGAAGCATATTG
>VZSZ01009691.1:755605-809013 GCA_013398815.1 Ibidorhyncha struthersii | reverse complement strand
GGGTGCTTAAGGTATTTGCTTTGGTTTTTACATGTTAAGGTATTTTTGAAAATCCCAAAGAACATTTTACACGCTTCAGCAGGTCGGCACCTTCAGAAAGCTTCTCCACAGAGAACCTGCTACTCATTACAGCAGTAAGAAAGATTTTAAACCCAAAACGTAACCCCATTAGCCTAGTTTCTAGGGTAAATGAGTGTGATAAAGCCTCAGATAATTTCTAAGAGTGTTCATTCTAAATTTGAATTTTAAGCCGTGTTTCTTCCAAGGACTTTGTTCTTTTTGCTACAATCTTGTAGCTTTTGGTCCATCTTCAGTTGCATTTCAAAAGGTCCCTTCACATGCTGTAAATAATTTAAGTCCAGATTATATGAGGGAGAGTCAGTGCAAGTATCCACATTGACAAACAAATCTATTTCTGCTTTTGGAAGTGAAAAAGAGCTATTTGACTGTGCCTGAAGTGCAGCCGCTTAAGCTTGAAAATGTTATAATTTCTGTCTGTGATTGTGTAGTCGCAGTTGATGCAGTTGACCACAAGTGTTAGACAGAAAATCAGGTACGTAGTCAGAGCAGAAGGATCCGCCTGAGTATGTGAGGGAATTCACAGGATGTATACGCCTGACTTGGCTGTATCCTCTTAAAAACAAACAAATTTGTAAATGTTGATGCACATATAACTTTTAAGGGAAGAAATTGCATGTTGACCTATTTGTTAGATGTCTTTCTAGTCACAGTGCTACTTAATTAAGATGTAATATTTTTTCATGTCGTTCCATTACAAGGAAAAAAATCCCTTTATAAAGAGGCTGTAGAATACTAGCATGAAGCTTATCCTATGCAGAGGGAAGGATGCGAGATATTACTGCAGTAACAAGAATCGTTGTTCTATAGGCCTGAATTTCCCATTTATTGCCTATTTACAGAGTATGATTTTCACTTGTGCTAAGAGGTTTTCCTATAGCCCTGACAGGCTCAAAAAGTGGATTTCCGAAGTGCTGTGCTTCTGCTTTTCCAATGTTGGGGCTAAGACAATTCATATCAAATTTCAGATGGGAAGAGAGGAAATCCAACCGCTTCACATCACATATGAAAACTTGTATCGACTCTGGGTTTGAAGTTGGAAATCCTAATCAACTAGAGTGGATTCTCAAGTCTGATAAATCTTAACAGACCTTTTAATCAATATAGCTTAGAGTTTGTGCCAGAGCACACAGCCAGCTGTAATATATACGACTTTCGGTAAAGTTACAGAATTCCTGCACACGTTTGTTTTGTATAAGTACCCTTTTAAAATGTTGCATTGTTGCTTTATGGAAGGGATTTAAGCTGACTCTGAGCAGAGATTACTGGGTTTTTTCTTCCCAATTTAGAGCTTTTTCTGGTGTCACAATCTATTATAAATGAGAAGCAGGCCTGCTGAATGGTTCTGCTAACTTTATAGATGTGTATGCATGTGTAGATATACTTTGCTCCATCATGCACCATTTCTCACTTTTCAAGTGCCACTTTTAGTCACTTGCATGACCTTCCCAAGTGCTGGACTGAATATCACTTATAGGCAGGAGCTGAAGGCCAGCAACGTCACGTTGTAGCTCGGTTCAGTAAGCTTTGGGATGAGCTTAACAGACTTTTTCAGTATTTGCAGCCCTGATGTTTTTGGCAATCCGTTTGTTCCCGCTGCTGCTTACATGTAAGAACAGATTTACCACCTCCAGGTACCTTGGAACTGACTCCGGTGTAGCTGGCCGAGTTGGTCTATATTTACAGGGGTTTCTGCTGTAGAGGAGTGCACAAATTGGCTCCCACCGCCCGTGCCTGCGACAACAGCCTTACTGTGGGAGACATGTAGCAGGAGCAGATTAACTCGAGCTGCTCACCATCGCCCTCTGGGCATACACAGCCCCTGTTCCAGTAGGTCGTATAGGGCATTTGGTTTTCTTGCTAGCTCCGTATGGGAATGATTCCTGTAGAAGCAAAGGTTAGTCTTAGCTGAAGCGGTTTCTGCTGTAGAGAGAGACTGTACTGCCCATGTTGTGTGTCGTGATGTGCTATGGAGATGGCTGGTGTAGCCCCGACTCAGGGTCTCTGGCTTGTGCAGCTGCAATAAGAGTTGTACCCTGCACTTGAAAGTGGGATAGAGTGGGGAAAAACTATTTTCACTTCTCTTGAGTAGTGTACATCTACAAAATTTTAAACTTGAAAAGCTCTCCCCCTGCCAGGATTTCTCTAAAGAAAAAAGATAACCTTGGCACGCTGTTTCCCTTGGCACTGTTAGGACAAGTGTTGCTTGTACCCTGAAGGCAGACAGCAGTGCTAAATTCTATCCAACTGTGACTGTTGCTTTATTACTGTGAGGACGCAGGACTGAGCAGACACTGCAGAGGAAGATATTTCAAACTCCTCTTATACCTTCAGTTTGGGAAATTACATTTTGCCATGTAGTTTTTAATCTGTCGGTATAGACCATACAAAATGACAAGTGAGCATGATTTAATTTTATGATAGCACTGCATTAGATGACCACTTTATGTTGCTGTAAAAGAGGGATTTGAAGTGGTGGTGTGCTTTGCTGCTCCTTCCACATTTGAGATTCTTGTTTCTCGAAGTCTGACAATAAAATATTAAGAATGTTAAGAACAGCTTTACTGTTGTCTCCTGGGGCCTGGTTACCCATGTGGAGTCATATTTGGCTAAACAGATATCACATAGGCACTGAGTATTTTTCATCTTTTTATCAGCACTTGTCAAAACGCTTTATAATGGAGATCAAGCCCCATCTCTCATTTCACAGATGGGAAAAAGCAGGTCCAGGGAGTATAAGCAATAAGCAGACGGCCAAAACCCAAATCCAGTCTGGTTATCTGTCCAGGCTTGCATGTATGAGCATGCATTGCTCAGTGCAGCGTCACAAAGAGGTACTGGACATAGCATATCCACATGCCATGGCCAACTACTGCCCGCCAGCACTAGCCAGGCTCCTGAAGGCTCGGGAGAGGTGGCCAAGTCCCAGCCCCACAAGAACGCAAGGTGTGTGGCTCCTGGTCCTGGAGCCAAGAGCATTAGGGTGAGCACCTCCGCTCAGAGCATAGTTGCGCTGAAGAGATGTGATCCTGCTCCAGAGGACAGAAAGACTGGCGGCGAACTGCTGCATCAGGCTGCTCGTCCTCTTCGCTCGGTTAGCAGTAACTTCACCCAAGGGAACGGGGCGAAGTGGTGGCCGCTCTTGGTTGTTACTCATAAGGTTACACATCTTGTACTTGCCATCAGCAGCTGGGTCCTGATTGTCTGTTGGTCTCTGTTATTTTATTTTTTTATTTATACTGCTACAAATTCAGTGCAAGTAGGCAGTGGTAGTTTCTTACATCAGCATTGCAGCTGTGCAAGGGAGAACAGAATCGGAATTGTACTGGGCAGGTATGTATGAAGAAAAAACAACAAAAAAAGGTTTTGTTTCTGACTCTTGAGTAGAAAGGAGAAGAATATATATTCTTGTACAAATCAAGAGTAATGCAGTTGGCATCACTGAATTTTTACCTTGATAAAATTGAGATGGGGAAGAGTTACTCCTGTATACGATTCTGGTAAAACCTTGTCGGGACAATTGTTTACAATTCCAGGCACTCGTATTCAAAGAAGATAAACTGAAACAGATGTAGAGCAGAGGTTTCAGGGTGATTGAGGAAATGATTAACAAGAGGAGATTAGAATAGTCATGCTTCATTAGCTTATCAGAGAAAACTGTGATAATGCATCATGTGGATATGCACCGGGGAAGAGGAGGAATATGCAGAATTAAAGTTGAGGTTGACACAAGCGTAAGCGGCCAAATGTGGACCTGAGAAGAAGTTTCCTTCTCATCAGAACAAGCTCTGTATTCATATCAAACAGCTTCAAACAGAAAGGGTGCGGGTAAAAAATTCACTTGTTCTGAGGATGGTGGTCTATAAAACTTAAATAAAAAAAACAAAACAAAAAAAAAAAACAAAACCACACCCAAACAATGAAAGCAATAACATTAGAGACCATCAAGATTAGATTATAATCCTATTTTAATTAATGAGCAGATTGCTTTAGTCTCTTCCCAGTCTCTGACACTACAACAGTTTACACCATCTGAGAATCCGATCCTGAATTTTCAGAGGTAAATTAATCCATTTTATCTGATGCATCATCATGGGAACAGATCTATGTTCCTGTGCAAGAGAAAAGAAGAAGGAAGTAGAGTTAAAAGAAGTACTGTTCCCCAGTGTCCCAGCCAATGAAAAACCCCGCAATTGCAGGAATTCTGGACACGTGAACGCTGGGCTTCTGTTTTGGGCACTCAGGGAGCGAATTTAAAGCAGTGACAAAATACCTAGCAGTTCTGTGTAATCATCATGCTGTCTATTCTATCGAACCATGGAAATGAAATAAAATCCAAGGTGAGCATCCACTTAAGAGTTCCTAAAAGGGTTTCTTGAGAACAAGCCAAATTCAATATATCTTCAGGTGCCTTAAAGTTCATGCAGAGAAAACACACTCCGCTGCCAAAATTTATTAGATTGGGCTATTATGGGAGCTCTGAGGACAATTGCTTAGAAGGCACTTGTTTCATCGTTCTGTATCTTAATTATTGAAGTGATGGAAGTCAACAAGGCTAATCTGACTTGTGGGAGTAATTGAGGTCAGCGTGCAGGGAAGAGGGAGAGAAAGGGAAGGAGGCTTGCTATTTAATACAAGTGAAATGATAACTTTCACTTCGATAAGCAGAGAGCAACCTAGAAACAAGATGAGTAAATTTTCCTCTAAAAATTTATCGGGCTTTGAAGATAAAAAAGGCAGGGGGGACACAGATTTTATAACTATCTAGCACTTCATAGAAGACTAGGCAGAGAGGAAAAAATCACCACTGTGCAAAAGGATCTGTTCCACTTTAATTCTTTCACATGTGTCATAATTAAAGGAATCTTAATAAATTAATGCAAACTATTATAGAGAACACAAAAAAAAAAAACAAACTCAAACCTACTAGGAGCTGTGGTATTTGGAGTCCTAATGAGAGATTTAGCTGCAGGCTGTGTTACCTCCCCTCTAATCTCGGTACCCCACCTCATCTGTGTCGCAGATATCACAAAGTCGTTTGCTGATTTTTAACTGAAATACAAAATAAAGCCAGTCACAGCTAGTACACCTGAATTTCTTATTCTGTTAGGTTTCCAGTTTTAAGATGTATGATGGTCTTAAGCCGGGACATGCTTTGTGGTGAATGCTAAATGCTTCCCCTCTTTTTATTTTTGTTTTTCTCTCCAGCATGAAGTGATAGGCTTTCCAGCACAGATGTGTACTATTTTAAGATGAGTCTATTCCTGCCCACTCCATCCCACTCTTATAAAACACATTTAATTCTTCTGCAACTTTGCATCTTAATTATTGAATCCACTTCTTTTTAGATAACACTGAGTTCTCATTTACCAGCCGATGAAACTGATGATTTGAAAAAAAACGGGAAGCAAGAGGGCACAATTATTCCTAAGAATTTTCTTATTTCTTGGCATTACAAATCAGGGATCAGACATCTCTGGCCTAGCTGATGTTTTCATTGCTTTCCAAAATCAGAACGTCTTCGGGTTATTTAATTGCAAATTGAGATCTATTTCCAGTTTAATAGTAGTAGCTCTAATGCAAAGAAATTAGGGAATGGATGGTATAATAACAATGTAATAAATGACAACTTGGGCCCCCCAAATATGGCATTCCCATCAAATAATATCTGTTTGCTGATGCATATCAGATCCACGTGCCTAGTGGGATGAGCAAAATGTTCCCCCACATAGTTTATATTTACCTGTGCAGAAAAAAAAAATCATCTTGGAGGCTTATTAGTATCTGTTGACATTGTAAATAGTGCAGGTAGGGTGCTAATTGGGATAATACCTCAACATCTAAGAGCGGTTGCAGCTTTCAAAACCCCACATACTGGCAGAGGGAAGAAAATCTGCACCGTGTTGAGCCCTAGCCGTGTTTGAAGCAGGCATTTTTTTCCTCAGGCATGCAGGACTTGAGGGTTAAATTGCCCCAAAGTTTTTAATTTGATAGATATCTTTCTACAATATATGTCTCCTGCTGAGTCTGAAGGGGAAAGAGCAACTTTTTCTTTTTTCTAGCTTTTTTTCCCCAAACCCATGAGACCTGCTTTAGAGAGCTGATTATTTGTAAAGGAAAATGAGTTTTGTTTAACACAAAGCAAATTAAATGCTGCTTTTAACGATGGTTCACTTTAATCCACAGTTTGGGAATAGCAGCCTCGAAATACTTTCCTCCTTGTTCGTGTTGTAACCTGTGCTGGACAAACAAAGGCTGGGCAAAAATTTTTCCTGGCTTAAGGAGCAAGAGTGGTGGGTTATGGTGCAGTGGGACGCAGTAGGAGACAGAACCATCCCTCCTCTTAGGAAGGAGCGGTGCCGTGGCTTGTTAGGCAGGAGACTTTGAGAGATGAAGGACACTTCAATCCCAACGCTTCATTCTGTCCTGCAGGGACAGACCCACAGAAAGGGAATTTACTCTTTTTTTGGTTTGTTGTTCCTCCTTTACTGATGATGTGATCAACGTGTCTGTTAGCAGTGTTGGTCGGTTGATACTATGGGGTTGAGTCTGTAACACTGCTTAAGTCATGTTCTTCAGCAGTGATTACAAGAGCTCAAACAAAGCCAGGCTTAAATACCTGCAGACACCAGGGAGGTTTGGGATTCTGCATAGTTTTTTGGATTGGAAGTTGTATTCTTTTTCAACGAATTGATCTAAGTAGCTACATATCTAAGAAGGAATTAAATTGATTAGCCAAACCTTGTAGCTAAGCCTTCCCAGATGAGAAGGCTGCAGCATTAAAGAACTCCTGTTACAGACTGGACAATTAAGGTGGAAGAACAGGTATTAGCGCTATGCTCAGTACTTGCATGACCAAGCAACTGCAAGTTAAGGCAGGTGGTAGGATCAAACTGTCTCGGCTATTCTGCCTCTCCCACCAGTATGAGTGTGTCACATCCTTCCTCAGCTTTCTGGAAAGCTGATCTGAGGTTTAGAAAACAGCTTCACGTTGTAATACTTACTGCTTTGGATCAGTTTTATGCTCAGGTTTTTAATGGACCTCTTGATAAACTTAGCGTCTGTGTTTTGTACTGCTCCTCTGAAAACGCACTCCCTTCAGTGCTGGGCTGACGAGCGAAAATGCTCGTGCATACTTATATATACCCCTACTAAAATTTGTTTGAATTTCTCCTTTGCTTTGAATGAAAATGTGAACTTGATAAGCCAATAAGGACACTAGTGTTCATATAGAATTCATGAATACATGTTAAAAACTGCTATAAAAGGACTCTTCTTGTCTTCAGCTAAATTGACAGCCGCTTTTTCAATATATACTACTTGTGCTTGAAAAATCAAGACATACGATTGTCTCTTTTTCAGCTAAGAAAAAAGATCTCTTTTTAACATCTCTATGAGTGAAAATCTATGCTGTTTGCTATGATGTTTCCTTTCAAGAGGTACTGCTTTGTTTTGGTATGTAACTATTGCTTTTTCCTTTGCTTGTCTGTCTTAAAACACAAATTCCAGTGGGTATACTCATCTGTGATTAACCTCCCTTCCTTCCACTGTCAGTCAGAGCCTTCTCAGTAAGGAGATGGTTCAGAGTTTAAAAATTATGATGCTGAGAAGTTGCCCAAAGAGGAATTTTGATGGTAATATGTTGCACTGAGTGGGATTCTTTTTTTTTTTTTTCTCTTTCTTTTGCTTTTTTCCTTATGAATAACGTTGGGCTATGTATACCTGATTGCAACACACAGCAAATCAAGAAGTTGATTCAGCTGGATGAAATGGAGCTAAAGGAAAAAAGGGGATGGGGGGAAACCATCTACTTTGATCAGCAATTTTTTTTACTTTCTCCAATAATGGGGTATTCCATGTAATACCACTTAATGTCTAAACATGCACATTGACTGGAAATCATCAGACATTTTCCGCTGGACCAGACTGTGCAAATGGATGGCTATCTCTTAGACAGCTATTTCTACACACACTGAAACGGTTGTCCCAGAATGGTGCTCCTTGCAGGGATCGTGCAAACTGGCTTTAATCAGTGTTGAATGGAGCCAGGCAGCTTCGCTTACAGAACCATTCTCAGTTATTAAGCGAACTTGGCTGATTTTGCCAAAGGCACATTAAGGAGCACAAACTGCCCTCCCTGTAGATCTTTGAAGAAGGTAACCTTCCAGCCCAAGGGTTACGCTGCAAGGCAACACCGTGTTTACCCAGCCCAGCCGTTTACAGAACAGATGTCTTTCCATCGCCTTAGTAGCAGAAGTGTTGAGATCAGTGGAAAGACTGATTTAGAAAGAATTTATTGTATCATTAGCAGTTTTTTTTCAGTGCTGGCATGTAAAAAAAAAAAAAAAAAAGGCACATCTTGCACCCTCACCATAATAAAGCATGTACCCAGAGAGTAACCTGAAAATCATGATAGGCTAATTTCACGTCTCTCTTAATTCCCTGTCCTCTAGTTCACACTGCTATTTCCTGCAGCTGTGAGACTGTCTTTAGAATGACAACATTCTCGCATTGCAGGTACTGAGACTTCAAGAAAAATATTGCTTAGAAACGTTACAAGCCTGAAGACAGGATGAGCGATGGCCAAGCTCCTAGTAAGCTTTGACAGGCGAGCTCTGAAGAACCTTGCTCAAATGACTTGAAATCTTTCAGGCTCAGCTCTGTACCCCCCTGCCTCGCCGAGCAGACACGAGCCCCAGCAGAGAACAGTGTTAGCAGGACAGGTATGTGTGTCTGTTCACTGACCTTCCCAGTACAAGGCTGGACATCTTTGTTTAAACTGCTGAAAAGAGATACGAGGGAAGAAGAACAATGAGAGACAAATCAAAATATTAAGCGGCATCCTGAGGTCAGGACAAATTTCTAAAATCCTTCAGCTTCCTAGGACGGGTGTGTATTGAGATTCAGAGGTATAGTATTAGCATCTAGGTTTCTTTTGCACTTGTTTAGGTTGAATTGATGCTCCTGGCATGGACTGCATTTTCTTTGAATGCATCTCCTTCAAAAGAAGATTGAATTTCTTCCAGTGGCACGTTGAAGTTGATAGGAATAACTCCATCTGTTCCACATAAATAGGAAAACACTCTCTATACACTTAAATCGGAAACCTGGGGTTATACAATCAGACTGGAGGTCTGCCATAAGAACAGCTGTCTACCTGAACCTTGTGGCATTATACCAGTTCAGACAAAACCTGTTCTCCTTCAATATCCCCAATGAAGTTGCAAAAGGATGCTCTGAGCAAACACAATTTGGCAAGGCTCACCTTATCTAGGTCATGTGCGTGAGGAAGGACATTCAAAAGGAAATCTTGAAAGGCACTCTGATTTGCTGAGGTATTAGAGAGTACAACTGAAAAACGTTTGTGTCCCTGGATTTAAAAAAATGTGTTGTAATACCTACATACCACAGGATGGAGTTACAGACTTAACTTTAGATTTTGTTGCCTTCTAGTCAAACTATTAATGTGGGGGGTTTTAATACTTTGTACTGGCAACAGACGTGTACAACTGTATTGGGAAGATTCTTCCCAGTTGCAAAGGGTGTGGAACAAGGTAATACCTAGCACAAATCCTGCCTACGTTGTATGTTGAGGGTACAGGTTGTACATGGTGCTCGTGTCATTACCCTATGTGCTTTAATCTGCTGTGATTCAGGATTTAAGAAAGATACGCTTTTTCAGAAGTCTGGAGGACTCTGTTAGGAGTTCTGTTCAGCATACTGCTCCCATCTGGGAGAATACACTGCAAAACACAGTCCCTGGAGGTCACAGAACAGTGACTGCCAGTGTATGGGATGGTGCAGCAACAGCATCACACGGGCAGCCCAATGTTACTCAAATGGTGGGCTGGAGGCAATATTGGAGCTCAACTCTGGAGCAGCAACAGAAAAATCTTTCAGGAAGGATTGCTGCTGGGAGTGAAAAGAAAGCACAAAGGTATCTTCTGGGGCTTTTTTGCGGTGTTTTTGTTTGCTCGTTTGTTTTTGTTTTCCTGCTGAAGGAAGAGGCTGTGCTCTAAAAATAGGTGCTCTTGAAATTCCCCCTTCTGAAAGGAGACCTAATGCAGTGAAGCTGAAATACAGCGGGTTCTGGAGCTGGTGCTGCAGAACAGCTAGTAACTGCTGCTGCGACTGGAAGAGGCATTCCCAGAGGTTTCGTTTCCAGGCAGCCAAGCTAACCTTTAGCAAAATTAGTATTCTTCAGCTTCTATGTCTGTAGAAAGGTGATAGGATTTAATTACATACTAAAAAGAATTATGAAACTGAATCTACTCGTGTTTGCAAAACACTTGGAAACCTTCAGATTGTAGAATTGGCAGTATTAATAATTACTATCTACATCATCCTTGCAGTTTTCTGCCTATCAATCAAGGTACAGGAGTACTTTCTCTTGGAAACTTCAGAAACGTCCTTTGTCATTAGCGGAGCTGCTTGAAGAGGTGGTTGCCCATTTGTGAAAGTCTGCAAAGCTGCCTTCGTGTGGGATGATGTAAACAGGCTTGCTTCTCATTTCTCAATTACTTCACAAACATAATTGAAATTTTACATTTGCCAAAAAGCTCGTCTTCAATTTTAAGTACTCTAAATCTAAAATTATAATTCAAGTTTTAGTAAATGCACTTAATTAAAAGCTAATAAAAACCTTCTTTAATGTTTTAGCATTTTTCTAAGGCTTTCTTATCGTGAAAGATTAATTTGAAAAAATATGCTTGTGTGTATTCACGAGACAGGTTAATTCTGAAGGCAGAAGGTGTTATGGCATTAAAACTCTGCTTTCTCCTCTTGAGACGTCTTTTTTTTTTCTTCTTCCCTATGCAGTATATTAATAAAATATTAAGCAAAGCCTTGGATGCTATGCCCTGTGCTAGAGAGTTAACATGGAAATCTTGATTTTGTAAGGTTCTGGACTTCTGTATCCTCATAAAATAATTAAATACAGGGAATCTTTATTACTTGGAAATGTTTTTCCCTGTTCTCTTGCTTTGTCAATTCTCTTAAAGCAAGGCAAAGTCAGATTTGGTCAATACCTGGATGAGAAATCAGAAAGAAAAGGAATTGGCATTAGTGAGTCACCAGTGAGTGCTTCTCTGACTCAGTGCCTTGCAGCATGGAAGTAACCGAATTACCACCCCTGGGATGACACATAAGACTAAGGTCTCTGAGAATTGATCAAATCTGCGAGGATCTTCTAATGAATAGAGAAACACAGAGCTCTAACAACTTAAATACTAGATGTTCTACTGGCTTTGTCTATTTCATAATATTGTAAGTGTTCTTCTCAAATGACTCTATTTCTATCGGTTCCCACCAGGAGATACCTCAATTCAATAGCAGTAATGTAATGTCTGAGGCAATCTTCTTCTACTGATTTTATTTCTCACATCATCTTGTATTGACCACGAGTCACTTCAATATTTATTCTGTCTGTGTGTGGACTTCAGATCATTTTCAACTATCGACACCTGTATATCAGGGTAGGACCCTAAA
This sequence comes from Ibidorhyncha struthersii, assembly GCA_013398815.1. Taxonomy (NCBI): domain Eukaryota; kingdom Metazoa; phylum Chordata; class Aves; order Charadriiformes; family Charadriidae; genus Ibidorhyncha; species Ibidorhyncha struthersii. Next base: position 797,448 of record VZSZ01009691.1, on the reverse strand, counting down.
AACCCCTTTAATAATTTACTTATGGGCTTGATAGCATGCTCAGCCATATCCTGAATTTAGGGATATGGCTACAGGATCAGTTTCAAGAGGATATTCCTTAAGCCTACTGTATTGCACACTTCAATTTCTAAAAGTTCAGCTGGGTGCCCTGCCCTAAGTGGAGATAGGGACTTGATCATCTGTTCTTTTAATTGGGGTGTATCTATATTAGAGCTTTAGATTTCATCTGATGTGGTTTTTGGAAGGAAGTTGCTTGGAGGGTTGTTTCCTCTCTCGTATTTGTGACTCTTTGATACACGTTGTAAGGCTTGTGAGCTGGATTCCTTTAGGAAATCACTTTTGTGGATTGCCATTTTCATGCCTTCCTGTGTTGTCTCTTGAGATTAAACGTGTTTGTTAGCGGTGGGGCCAGTGACCAGTAGTATGTGGTGTTGGCTGCTCACCTGCAGATGGCTGGGGAAAAGCAGCCTACTTCCATTGACTTATACTCCCAAACAGCCATTGGGTATTATTACCCATATGGGTTTGTTTGGAAACTACGAAGGGTCTGAAAAACAAATTTAATTGTAGAGATTTGAAGGAAACAATGATTTGTGTTCAGTCTCGCAGCAGAGCTGGGCTCCTATCCTGGTCCAGTGCTTCATCAGCTGGACTTCACTTTCTCATAAAATTCCTTTCTGGCTTCTCCTGCTAGTTCCTGAGCTGCTTCCAGAATACACAAATGACAACTCCTTATTTGCAGGGGCTCAGTTCGCATTAGGGACACTTTCCAAGCCATGCGTTTCTATTTTCACAGTGTTGTCAGCTTGTCTGTTCCCACCTGCTACACTGTCCACGGTGCTTCTGGGCGGACTGTAAGAATAGTATTGACATTTTAGCTAGCTTTCGAAATTACTTTTGGCTGAGTAACTTTTTCACAGCACTATTGTCATCCAGAAAGCTTAAATTGATAGTACACCTGCATTGAAAGAAACGTTATGGAAAAAATGATGGAATTATTCTGGTGTGAAGTTGGTACAAATAAGAGCAAAACCTCTCCATAAATAACACGATTACATGGATATTAGTGCTAGAATATCATATTGCTTCTAAGCCATGCATACCCAAAGATACCTAAAACTTTAAATAATGTTGAAAGACACTCCAAGAAAATCAATGACTACCCTTGGCTGCCTCGGGTAATGTGGATGTAACACACAGTTATTGTGGTGGTGTGAAATCTCTTGGCATCCAAACTATGAATTTCTTAACTTCTGTGGCTACCACGCAGGAAGAAAAACAGGAGTTTAGCGCTACAGTGCATTATTGTTAGGATGTACCTTAACACTGAGTATTGAAAATAGCTTAATAGATCTGAGCAGTCGTTTATGGCAATATATAAAACATCATCTGAGCACTCACCCTCCAGTGTGTGCACAGCATGAAGCCATGGGACAGTCGGGTGATGGATATTTGCAGCCCCGGGGAGGATGAGGCTGTAAGTGTTCACAGGTTTCAAGGCAGGAAAAAGGAGTGATGGTCACTTACTCAGAGCTTCCTACACGTGCGGTCAGTTGAATCTCACCCAGCAAGCTGAGTGCCAAGCCTGTAACCTGTTCGTTACAGATGGTGTCTGTCACAAATACATCCAGTCTTTCTTTGAAGTCTGAGAACACGGGCAAACTCACTACACCCCTGGGTAAGCTGTTGTTCGCTAAGTCAGTTTTTCCATGAAAAAAATTGTCTGAGTCTGGTCAGGATTTGTCTAGCTTCATCTAAAGTGCCTTTCTGCCCCACTATTTGCAGGCTATCTATACAAAAATCTGTTTTCCATTGGTACTTCTAGATCATCATATGCTAATAATGGGCTGTATCCTCTTCCTGCGGTAGATGACAATAAAGCTGTCAACAATCATTTCGGTATATAGCAATAGCAATTATACTAGATTTTTTTTTTATTAAATTGTGAATGTTACAGGATTAGCATAGTAAATTACCCTTAGTCAGAATTATACTGGCTATATATTTCATTCATATTTGGGATCATGAAGCATTTATAACAGAATTGCATCTGCTGTAGGTATGCAGAAGGGTTGCTCTTAGTATGACAGAATAGATTCGCTGTCTACTAAAGATTGCTCACGTCGATGCAGAGTAGCTGTTCAAGTGAATGTCTTTAAAGCAATTAAAAATGTGCTGAGTCTGTGATAATACGGTAAAGAAGCCTTTCGCGCATACGGATAGAATGCCGTGGGAGATCTATACGTTTGCTGAAGGAGCAGTGTCTGGCCAAAGCCTGTGCTGCAAAAATAGTCCTGATTCTGCCAAAGGTCTGTGGAAGTGGATACCTTTCCCTGTGTCTTTGCCTCGATTTACTGCTATTAGTAGCTCTCCAGAGAGATGTAAAGTTCCCAATTTTATGCTGATTTGTAATTGCCGCACTGTTAAGAAATATCAAAGGGTAATTCTTGATATGAAGCCCTTAAAAGGCATGCCAGTTTGGGGCAGTAATGAGAATCTGCTTTATTAATAGTAGTTTTGCAGCCTGGTTTGTTGATGTTGTCCTGAGAAGTATTCTAAACGCAAACCGAGAAATTGCAAAATCTTGTGTTTGTTATCGATGTTAAATCAGATTCAGGGTGATCAAAGCATGTGATCAGAAACAACATGCGCTCAGCTTTAAGCAGGTCTCAAAGAAACTTAAACACACACTTGCCTTAAATGATATACCTAAAAGCTGTTTCTAAAAGGGCCATTTTCCTGAGTAGGCTAGGATATAGAATTGAAAAATCTCTTCGAAGCAGAGACTCTTAATAATAGAGAAAAAACATCACCCAATAAAATAAATGAATGTAGTGATATTTCCAGGAACCCTTCTATAATGTGTGTCTGTTTTATAGAATGAATATACAAAGGAAATGTATAGCTGTGGCATGACACAATAATGTGGTCATATATTGCTTAGGCTGGAGCAGAAGAAAGTGGACTAGCAAGATACAAAGAAATGGGAGGATTCAGTGTTAAAAGCAGGATGGTGATTTTTTTTTTTTTCTTTGATGCTGTACTATAATGCTCAGTGTGTATTAACCATTTGCCTGAATAACCCAGAGAAAGTGATAAAATTCCTGTCACTGGATTTACTTAAAATTAGGCTGGACAAAAAGTTTTCAGTTCAATCTCCTGAGCAATATTTTTATGATAGGACATGACAAGTAAAGCTGAATGCCTGTCTAAAGTCTGTTGAAATGATTGAAGTGAGAGAGGAAATTTCCATGTGGTGGTTGACAGAAAAATCTCTTGAGGACATGTTCTTAACTAAAGCATATCTGGAGGGGTTTATGAACAGTTGCATGGGAGACAGGGGGACAAGCATCCTTGTTCTTAGCACCTAGTCATGCCATAAGTAAAACCTAGTACTATATTTTTGTTCAGTGCAATATTCTGTGTTTGTGTATTTTGCTGTCTTACATTACACACAGTGGCTTGCGTTGTCCTATCATGAAACAGAATCGCACTGGAAAATAGCTATGATTATGATCCATACAGCAAACAATAAAACCCACTGAATTTCTCAAACTTCCCAATGCAAATTTTGTGCAGCTCTGTGTGCAGAAGCACTAAGGGAGCGTAATAGAGAACAACTGCCTCCCCAAAGAACGAGCTGAACCTCATCAGCTGAACAGGTGGTTAACTTGTGCTTGGTTGAGTTTGGCAGCAGTTGTGTTAGATTCCTCTCAATGAAAATTAAATAAAATTTATGTTTTGAGTCAAATTCTTAACTGGTGCAATTCGGTATAGCTGAGTCAAATTTTTCACTGGTGCAACTCAGTATAGCCACATCCCGGTCAGTTGAAACTGCATCGGCTCGAGTTAAGGATCTGGCTCTCCATCAGCAGATAGAGACTCAGAAGCGCATCCACTTCTATCGTGTCTGTGTCTTCGACGATCCAGCTTAATACTGAAAAACCAGTGAAAGTGGGTAGATAGGATACAAAACCCAACATGGCTTTATTAACAGCCAGTAGTTTCTTTGTATCATTTCAATTATGCTCCCCCGTAATGAGTTCAATATACTTTTGTAATGTTACTATAAAGCTGCCTATGGGATGACAAGAATATATGGGTCGATGTTACAGTCCTTTCATAACATTCTGGAGTAATTAGCACATAAAATTGAACTGAAACTTTAAAACACATTTCAACACTGTTCTATATATATTACTCTTCAGCAGCAAGGACAGTAATTTAATATTGACTTCTGGCTGCAAGATTACCATATAATCTAAATGCTAATAACAATTAAAGCACAGTGTGGTGATTAAAGCGTCTCTCGGAATATTGAAAATACAGGTAATAAATGGTGTAAGGATGTGAAGCAAAGCTGGAATTTAAGAATTTGTTCTGAAGGTCTGTGCTGAGAAAAATAGGCTGGGGTGAAGAAAAGTTTTCTGTGCAGTCTGTGTACTATTTTCATGCCGAGCCCTCAAACACAGAGTTTTGTTTGATATATTTTTATTCCAGGCTCTGTCATATGGAAACCAGACCTTTGAAGCCCAGTTCTCTACTCTTTTTTTTTTTTTTTTTTTTTTTTTTTTTTTTTTTTTCTTCTCTTTTTCTTTTTCCTTCTCCTTTTTCTATAAGCAATAGTTTGTCTCCGGAGAGGTTAAAATAGTGGCTTCCCTCACAAATTGAGAGGAATCTTTTCTTTTGAAAGTTAGTTCTTATTAATGAAATACACGCTTCAGAGTTGTCTAGGAGGCAGAAGAACTATGAAAGGCAACTAAAACAAGAAAGAAATGAAATGCTCAAACCCTTTAAAAATACACAGCCATATGTGAAAATGCGTGAGATTTATTAAGCAAGATGTATGCTGTGATAAATGTGCGGCACAAAAGGTCTCTTGGCTCAGCTGTTAGTTCTTCCAAAACTGTGTTTGTGTTTAGCTTTGCTCGTAGCTTAAAGCATCAGTACTTGTTCCCCTGACTTACGTGCTAAATCTCATGGATTTTTAGTGGGTTTATTCACAGTAGCATAATGGATAGGGAATATAAGTGCTGGAGGGATCAGGGTCTAGATTCTGGGTTGGTACCTGCCTTGCGCTGACGGCTGTCTGGGTTACAGCAGCAGGGCAGGTTCTGGGGGGACCCTGGTGACACGGCTGGTGCCGGTGGATCCAGGATTTGTCCTGAGGTCTTCAGTCAATCCAATCATCTCTGCCTATATAATAACATATGGGGGGAAAACTGCCTACGTGGCTTCTGATATCATACCGCCACGTCCACCATAGCGCCAAAGCTTCAGAAACCCTTTGAAGATGTTCATTGATGTGCTTGTGTAGAAGGCAGGTTCAAAAGCCTCTGCAAATTTCTTTGGTTTTGCAGTCAACGGGTTCACTTCAGCTTCTGAATTCATTCTGTTATGAGAACTGAACTTTTTTTTTTTTTTTTCTTTAAGTGATAAAAAAAAGCTTTGCAAGACTGTTGGTTTCTGTTTTTTTTCTCGGTCTCTAAATTTCTCCATCTGCTCCCACAGATGTGGAGTGCCCTTAGCAGTGCATGGAACAGTTGTCATAAGCCGTGCAGCGGCTGTCCAGGGATCCTTCCCCAGCCAGTGGCTTCTCGTGGGTTTTTTTTCAGCCTGGTTTAACTTTCTATATCGTGGAACTCTCAAGGCCGACAGACTTCTCTTGCTCTTGTTTTTTCTACTTTTTCCTTTGTATTTTGCAGGGGAGGAAAGGGGCAAAACAAGGCTATAAAAAATCCATGCTGCTTCCCAACTCTTCCACGAAGCTGCTGCAGCGGTTTCCCCCAAGCGCTGCTCCTCTCTCTGGCTGCATTGCGTGCTCCGAGCCGCAGGCACGCAGTGGCAGGGTGTGCTGTCACTTGGCACTAGAGCTGCTCGTGCAATTAGCCCTTGAGTAATGGGCCCTCAACACTTCATCGCTTTTAAAGAACGGGGGACCTGCGTTGCGAGTGTATAAACTAAACTATACCTCTGGTGCGATGTTTTATATCAGAGAAAGCATTTAAAAGAAACATGATGGGGAAGTGTTATGTTACACAATAAAATATAAAACGAACGACTTGACTTGCTGTTCCCCTTTGTGTTCAGAGAAAGGCAGACGGAAGAGAAATAGTTGAAATGGGTCTGGTTTATATTTTTTGCTTCCTTTGCTGTTCAAATGTCTTTGAAATGTCAGGATTTATATAGGTGGAGGTGCTGTTTTGTTTTTCTGTTCTTTCTCTCTTCCATTTCTCTTTTTCCAATCCCGTATTTCAGGCTTTCCGTAGTGGATCCAGGTTAACACAAGATATCAAAACCTCACTGTTTCTTGCAGGTTTCCCTACAGACTCCTTTTGCGGGGATCTAGTTAAAAGGCCCTGGTACTGTACGGCAAATAGTGCCTGTTGAGCACAAGCTGCTCGATGCTTTAGAGGGAGCCAAGTTGCTCGGTAGCTTGTTGTGAGGAGCAGCTTCTCCGCTACGGGGACTCTGCTACTTCTGGTTACAAAGGTGAGCTACAGGTGGTGGATCTTCACTAGTCTATACGGGAGGAGATACTTGAAAATATTTCTCAAATCGGCACTTCAGCGCTGAGGGTGTTGGGGACTGCAGGGAAGTGAAACAGTTTAAAAAAATATAAAATCCGCACTTACGCTCCTATAAAAGTTCATTGGCAACAGAGCCTGAGTGACTACGCTTCATCTCTAATCAAAAGGTCTAAGCTTGCCACCTCTCCTCTTTGGCTTCTTGGGAAGTTCCATTGAGTTGGAATGTAGACCTGCTGCTTGTGGTTGTGTCCCTACGTCAAAAGATAAGTAGGATGCGAACGAGAGGAGCTGTGGCCCCCAACTCTTAGGAATGTTACTTGTTCAGATCGGTACATTAAGGACACAATCTAACCCTGTAATTTGATAAGGAGCCATCTCCAAGACAGTGTGTTTCCTAGCTCCCAGATGACTCACAAATAGTGCAGGGAGAGGAGANCTTCTCTATTTTGTGAGGCCATACAATAGGCTGTATGCGTGCCAACATCAAGAAGAAGCAGAAAGGCATCTCTGCAGGCAAAGAATAGCAGCATGTGGTAGCAGGGTCATTTTGATTGTTTAGTCTTGCTGTTGCTGATTGAACGGGGACAAAGATCCCTGTGTTGTTGTGACTTGGGAATCAAAGGCATTGAGTTGTCTGTGTGAAATACCCTATAAAGGGAAGAGAGGGGGAAAAATAAACTCAACGTTCTGGTAACCACTTGAACAAAATGCAAATATAATGGAAAAGACTTTTGTGTCTCTTGGTGTGTTTGTGAGCTGGGATTTACAGTGCACATATATTATTCTTGATGAAAACATTTTGACTGCTTTTTGTCAAAGCCCTTCTGCGCTGTAACTGCTTCTCTTCATCATAATGGGTTTTCCTGATAGATATCCCTGCCTGAACCATCTTAACCAAAATGATTCCAAGCTTTATTTCTTTAGAATTTAAGAATGTGTTTTTTATGATAATGCTTTTACTGGGGATGTTGAGCAGTACCCAGAGGGCTGAAGCATTTATTATTGTTAATAATACATGTTTAACAGATCTGCTTTCTTCTGGAGATTGCAAAGAACTTGATTAATTCTGCAAATGGGGATTATTTCACCTGATAATGAAATGTCCTCATCTCACGGGCAAGAAGAGAAATAGGGACGGGACATAGCAGTTCAGCAGAGGAAATACAGAATAGTTTCTGCAGCTGTAGTACCAGAGGAGAATCAGACTGAGGGAGTGGAGCCCCAGCCTCCTTCCCCTCTCATCTCAAGAACATTGCATCTGCGTTCAGACTGGCAAGGAAAAGCATAAGCACTGTCCTCTTGCTCGAGGCTGAAGGGAAGCAGTTGAGTTGGGAGTGAGGAGGGCTGGGGAGCTCCAGTAAACACCAGTCGCTGGGACAGCTCGCCCTGGTGTACCTGCCAGGGGTACGTGCTGACTGCCCGGAGTTGTGTCACAGGAACACGGGCATCACTGGAGCTTTGGCAACCAGATCCACCTTGGCTACCAGTAAGGAGTCCCTCTGTGGGTTGTTGCACTTTGGTAAATCTTGATCAAACATAGCCAAACCAATTAAATGGATAAGAGATTATAATCTATATCCACAAAGATATTTACATACTTGCCTTGCCTTGATTTTTTTTTTTTTCCTTTGAGGATCTGGGTTGTAATATTTTGTTCAGGTAATTATTACGGGCATTTAATTTCTCTTTTATTACTAAAACTCTCAAGTGGAATTCTGCTAATAGATGGATAAAATAGTCAGCTTTTTGTTCAGCTATACTCAGTTTCCTGGAGTTCAGAGCCCTAAAAACCCCGGTAGATATTTAGGTGTGTAGTTCCAACATTTTCATTTGGTATATCTTTGGACAATTTTGAACTGCTGAAACTCATAAATGCTGAGAGGGGCAGTGGAGAACCTGGTGGTGGGAGAGGATGAAATTTTGTCAGGAAACGTGGACAAGAAGCTGCCTAACTTGTGTATGCAGGAAAGAGGGGAAGGCAAGCCCACTGGGGAAGGGATGGGCATAATCTCAATAGTATCTGAATCGCTGGGCATGCTCTTTCTGCATGAGGTCTTCCTTCATTGAATAACTTCTGAGTGAGTGAATCAGGAAGGCTACAGGTAAAGATGTCAAACATAAAGAACAATTTTCATGTCGCTGAACCTTGCATATTCGAATAGCCTTTGTTATCTTTTGTTTCCGTCTCTTCGTTTCAAGCAGCCAACAGACACAAAATTTAAGTGTGGTGTGGGTGGAGATTAAAGTCACGGGGAGACGAGGAAGGGTTAGTTGCATGAAACAACTGAATCTGTGCAAGTAGGAGGAACTCTAGTTTTTACATTGTCTACCAAAAATATATTGGGCAGATCATCTGCTTGGGCCCACAGGAGAGAACAGGTCAGTCTGTGCAGAGGATTTGCTGTGAAGGCACTATTAATTTCAGCTGTGTTTGATTTTTCACTCTGCTGTTTGAAAGGTGTGCTGCTTGACATTCCCCAGCCCTGGGGTAGGACACAGAGTTCATGTTTAGCCTCAGAACATTGATGTTTGATAAGGCGCTGACTTTGTCTTTATGCTTATCTGGGAATATATCTTGTGTAAGATAGCGATAGAGAATTACAATATTTGAGTCTCCAGGCAAGGGGGGTTTGTAAGACAGACTGGAAAATTTAGCTGATCTGTATTTCTGCGAATTACAGAGATTTTAGCAAAAGCAACAGAAAATAGTCCCCAGAAATCCTTTGCCATAATAGCAACAAACTGACTGAACCTGTAATATGCAAGCTTCTAGGTGTGTGTTCTTCTAAACCGTCGTTAGCAATGATACCGACTCTGAGTACACAGGTGAGATTGCGATTGTCATAGTCCACAGAGAGTTTAAAACTCTGGTCAGTGTCAAAGAAGTGGAATATTGTCAGGCTCCAGATTTCTAAACTGCGCATTGCTTGTGTGGAGCTATTCAAATGAGCATGGAAAGGACAGAAAATGGGCTGTGGGCTCAATACTGAACGGGATAATATCTAAGATCTACGGCAAAGTGATAGTAACGGTGTTCCTTCAGCTTTGTTGGGAGATGTCTGTGATCCCAAGAACTCCGTGAGTGGTCCCTAAGAGAAGGGCTTGGAATTGTGCAAATCCACGCTGCCCCTTATCATTGCCAATTGTAAAGACTTTGAAGCCTTAAAACATTTCCAGTCCAGTAGGTTTCAAGCTTTACTGTTGCCACTCAGTTTTGTTCTCCTTGTGGGGTTTGTATCAGTCTAACCTTTTGTGTGCTGTGAACTCTTCCAGAAAGTGGTTATAAATTTGACTTGGGAAACTTTGGTTGTTAGAAATGCTACGGTAAACCACATGGACTGATTGCCTATGTCAATTCCCACCTTATCAGGAGAGTTTATGTCAGAATAAAGAAATTTTAAGGAGAAGTGCTTACCTGGTTTGGCAAATGACATTGCTGTTTATTACTGTAATTTTTTTTTTGTGCTGCTTGTTGCATGAGCTAACTGAAAAATGAATTTTGCTTAATTATTAAGGTTAACAGATCTGAATTTCTTTAAGTTAAATTCAACTAGGGACTAATTTGGGCTCACCAAATCATACCTGACAATTGCATGCCTTTAGCTTATTATGTCTATTAATTTGCTTTGCATTGTATTTCCTTTCATAGACTGAACTTGACTGGCTTGACATGACTTTCCTTTTTATAACTGTTTCTAGTATTTTATTTCCTAATAAGCACTTCATTTTTCATCCCGCTTAACCCTGTGGCATGATGATATTCTTAAGAGGAGCAGCAGGACGGATTCTTCAGCTACTTAAGTTTGGAAAAGTCCAAAGTTTAAAGCACCAGCAACTGTGCCTGTTCTTCAATTATTAGTTTTAATTGACTTTAAGAGTATTCTCCCACCCCGTCCACCTTTAGGACTCTGATCTTGGAAACTCATGCATGTGAGCGGATTTATGTATGCGTAGTCTCCCAGCTGGCCCTGAAATACCGCAGGTGAATGGCAGAACCAAGAAAGGCGGTCCTGACTCCCAGCTGAGTACACTTTATTACAGGCTCCAACAATTCAATATTCAGAACAAAGCAATATTTTAAAACATTCTGAAAAGCAGTAGAGACTTTGTACTAAAAATAACAAAGGCTTTCCCATTTAGCTGCTCCAGCGGAGAACTATTGTTTGTTCTCTGAGATAATTAGCAGCCATCCTCAGAGCTTTCTGAATGGCTTTGTACACATTACTGACAGTTTAAAAACACAGAAGAAATACAGCAAGGCTACTTAGAACATAACACAAAATACCGGATTAATGAGTCATCTCCCAGGCTGATGGAAGAGTAAGAAAAGTCGTGAATAAAAAAGAAAAGCCACTCATTCAGTAAGACACATCATCTGTCTTTTGAGCTTGTTTACCATCAGGCCATCATTCTCCCTGTAAGCTTCCTTCTCATTGCCACACAAATCATGAATCTTTTTGGTTGGAGCCAAACACTTTGAAGTTGAGACCTGCTTTTTTGGGAGCAGGAGAGAAATTTGGCCCTTCAGAAGCCCAAGGTGAGAGGTTTAAAACCCATATGCATAGTGAAGCATTAGATACCACGGTTAAAACTTATCAGAAATAGAAGTACAACTTAAATAGTCTTTTATTTTTAGTTCAGAATTCTGTAACTTCTGCATTTTATTAAAAATGACAATTCACTCTCTGTAACAACTGATAGGCAGTTAATCTGAGTATGGTCTGCATACTTGAGGCCAGATCTGCAAATATTCACACCTCTAGGTGGTCATGGCCATAAGCTCTGTGACAACCCACTATGTTCAGCTGGTGCATCACTGCACTGGTACTGATTGTTTCCGACTTATCCATCTGCCAGGTGAATTTCTCTTCTCTTTAATTTTTTTCTTTCCAAATCATTCAGCAAAGTTGGAATATTGTTTCGTTACTCGTTCATTGCCCTTAGTCCTTGGATGTACCTCTCCAGTCATTTTGGCCTATCTAAGGCAAGGCAATCAATGACTGATAAGCAAAAGGGAAAATTCCCTCGCTCCGAATGAACAGGCTCCTGGTTCTTCCCAGTTCAGTACCCTCCCAGCCATGGGATTTCAACATCCTACTGTATATATGTCATTGGTTGATAATGTTGGGATACATGTTTTGTTTCATCCACGGTTGTTTAAATACTTGCCATGGTTTTTCTCTCTTGGATAGCAGAGGTTGAGAACCGCAGGCTGAGAATATCGAGTCATTTCTTTCAGCAGCCTTTCCGTTGTGCTAATTTCACGGTGACCTGCAGTGTGGTCTAGAGCAGACAGTTGAGAAAAGTACATGCTAGAGTGCACTATCTATATGCTCACAGCTGTGTCTCAGAACTGTATTTTTGTCATCCCCACATCAGGGAATAGTGGGCATTTTCTGCCACATTTCCACAATGAGATTAGTGTTTAAAGACAAGGCTATAGACAAGAATACAGCTTGTTAGATCAAAATGACTATGAACCATGTTGAAGGTTTTGATCATCAAAGGAATGCACAAATAAAGTACCTGTGGCTTTGATTTCTCTCATACATTGACTAATTTATTTTTTTTTTTAATTAAACCCCCCAACCTGTCAAAAGCCATCATTTTGAAGATACCTACATGCACATCTTTCAGTGTGGAATGCGCACGGTAAATCGGATTGTTTCCTATTACAGATTTTGTCCATTGCATTGCTTGTAAAGGTTTTCTTTATCTACTAGATGAGCTTTTATGACAGTCTCTCAGTATTTAATATGATTTTGGTCTCCGTTATTGGCATCTGCATATGAAACGCAGACGAATGTCTCTGCGCCAGAGGATAATGTGACCTCAGGATGTGCTGTATGATTACAAATGATATGAAATTTGTCTTCTCAATAAACTGTTATGACCATATGTAAGGATGATTTAAAAGCAGTACTGTTATACATGGAGTTATTTAGAACTAGAAAATTCAGTCACTGGATAATTCCTGTTAGGAAAATCCAAAATTTCCAACAAGGTACATATTAATTTTTTTTTCCTGTTTTGTTTGTAACAATCAAAATCACTATTTCTAGCACTGCCAAGGCAATAGCAGTTCTAATCTCACTTTGATTGTAGTTGTATTTAGTATGTTAATATTGCAAACATCAAAGGCTTGTTGCTCTACATGCGGACTTACTCGAGACTATGTTGAGATTTTTCATTTTGCTCAAGAAGTGTTTATAGGGTGCAGCTATTACAGAGAGTTAGTTCTTAAAATCACTAGTAACCAAATGGTTAAATTCTATAGAAATAAATTCTGATGCTCCTGAACATGTCTTTGAAATTGTCTTAATTGTTGTAATTTTGAAGTATGATATGTAAGAAAATAACCTTGTTATGCTTTGCTGGCTGCCTTACTATTTGCATCCTCCCCTAATGCAGAGAGCAAGATCTGTGGAGGATTTTGTGCTGTAATGCAGCTGCACCTGGGATTATTCTGCATTCTCTTGTTGTTTTGACTCCTGCACAAGGTTAAAGATTTTTCTGTAACGGTTATATTTTTATGCGAATGAGTTTTCGGTAGTCTCAGAGAAAACAAATCTTTGAACATCTCTGCTTTGTGACAGAACATTGGCATTCTTTTAAATATAGGAAATATCAACATTTCTTATGTTTTTAAAAAATTAATCTTTAATCTTCCAGTGCCTAATCTGTTCAGAAATCATGCTGCTGTTCAGCATCATTCATGCCCAATACAGTTGGTACAAATGTTATACTGTTTGCTCAGCTGAATTACTCTGTTATTGAGGTTTGTCCTTTTTGGGCCTATTTACAATGTTAGACATGGTCAAACCCAGAACTTCTATCACAAAGAAAATTCTTGTACTTGAAAGCAAAAACCTCAGTTTGTTCAAGCTTTCATGAACTTAGGTATTCCAAAGCACTTTTACTGAGAAATGTGAAAAGATTGTGTTTTGATAATACTGACTGAAAATGAAACATGGTTGATGTTTTTTTTTTTTTCCTAGTAGAAACTGCCACAGAAAATTTTACAAAATTGATCAATGCAGACCTCTTTAATTTGCCCAAAGCACATTTTCAGACATAGATCACTTTCATTTGCAATGTTATACCACCCTTTAAATAATACAACAGTGCCAAGGAAATAATTCAGCAATCCTGTCTTTAAACCCCCACTCTAATTGTTAAAGAATGCAGTCTTTGTAAGAAACTGGAGGTGAATGTAGAGCTCTATAGCTGTTCCATATTCCTTATGCCATTTATGGATGTCGCATTCCTTTCCATTCACTGGTTTATTTCCTTTCTATAGTTATACTTGCAAAAACTGAAATGTGCTGAGACTTAAATGCAACCTCAGTGTGTAAAAGGGCTCTGTAATGCTGTTTATTCCCCTCACCTTTTGGCTCAGCAGATGCGCTGCTGTTAGAAACACTGGTGAGCTCCCAGTGAAGCCTGTCTCCTCTCCAGTGATTTAAGCTGAGTTCTGAGAAATGACTGGTTTTGTCAGCAGGCGTGCCAGCTGAGCTAAAGCAGCCTCCAGTCTGAGCGCCCAGAGGTCAACCTTATGAGTCTTTTGGGATCTGGCCAGCTGTGGCACTTGCACATAACAGCTATTAACTCTTCCTGAATTACGGGGAGACTTCATTAGCACCGAAATGGCTGTTCCCGTCTATACCCTTACACAACCTCTGGCTTTACAGTGGAGTTGAAACAGAAGATTTCTCTATGGCAGGGTGATCCCCTCCAAGCATTCTGCAAGTCTCTTGAGTTGTTTTTAAGTTGGAATAATGAGCGAAGCTGGATTTTCTAAGACCGCACCGGAGCAGTGGCCCAACTTGTCTAGGTTTTGTCCCTTCTATTGACCAGCATCAGCCCCTTCCAAAAAAGCTGTGGTTTTATGTGCACAGTCTACAGGCCATGGTACAGCTCAAAGAGCAGTGACTGAAGGAACTGAGCAGAGAGGTTCTTCTCTGTGCTCTGTACACAGAGGTGAGAAGAAAAAGGTCCCTCGCACTGGGTTTACAAGCTAAGTGAAAGCTAAGTGTGTGTAGGAGATGGGCCTTTGGAGTAATTCATAAATTCCAAAATGAATATCCCCTATTGTTTGTTTGTTTATTACAGTAGTGCCTGCTGATTCTGACCGAGATCACTGAGATAGATGCTGTAAAAACATACACTGAATGACAGCTCCTGTTGTGCTGCACTTATCTAACTAGAGATATAAAGTACAGAAGGAGAAAAGCGCCTCAGAGTTGCTCACACAGCTGGTCAGCAACAAAGCCCGAAGGATGATGCTCGCTGCAGTGTATCACTTGCCAGCCTAGATTCCTCAGTCTTTTTTCCCCACCCTCCCAGAGCTCCAAAATACAGAATTATAGAAATATCAGAGAACTGAGACCCAGGAGGTATTAAACAGCAGTGGCAAAACACAGTAACGGGCAGAAACAAACAAAGCATCTACTTGGCAGTATGTAGAAAATACTAAGGCTCCTTTCTTTAAAACATAGACCAAAAGGCAAAAGAATTCAACTCGATCCTTTAATATAAATAGCTTCCTTCTGTTAGGACTTGCCAAACATGTGGACTTGGGGACGCTTCTAAGCTCTGTAATCTGAGTTTCCTTCATGATCATATCGTGACTTTGGGCTAGGATAAGACCTGCCCACCCTGTCTCCTGTTCACCTTTGACTCTGTGGGGAATAAACCTGGGTTCGTGGTTGGGATGAAGCCACATTCAATGCGGGGTTAAGTCTACAGAGCTCACTGTGATGCCCATCTGACTTGAGTTAAACACTGACCCAGTGATTTCTACTGAGCCAATGCACAGCTCTGCATGGCTAATAATAACTGCATCTGGTGTGCCCCAAAAATGTCTACTCTTAATTAATTTGTATTATTTGTTGCCAAAATTTTGGGCACAGAGTATTATAAGTAGATTTACTACGTATAATTTTTTCATGTGTTCCTGTGGAGGAATACGGTGTTCTAACAAATTGCATGCTTTCCGAATGCATGTACTGAGATAGTGCTATGCTTTCTGCGTCGCTCCCTCTCAGTGGCTGCGGTTTAGTGGGTAGTGAAGAGCTGCTCAGGCAGTAAGAGCTGCTCAGGCAGTATGCAATTCAAATTGGCATGGCTGGTGTCAAGCTATATTAAACTTCAGTGTGATTTTACTACACTAAAATTTGCTGCCCTTTGTCTCATTGCTTAAATAAAACAAATAACCTTCACTTGCATAAGACCTTTGTGGTTTGGAAACAGAGAAGTCCTGATGTTTGGAACTCAAAAGCAAGATCAAACTAGTTCAAGTAAAGAAAAAATACATCTTTTTTTTTTTTTTTTTTCTAGAGAGACATGAATGACTGAAGAGGGTAGATTTCATTTAAAAAGGAGGCTAGGGAAAAGACTTTCTCACCAGAGTCTGAATTTCTGGCAAACATGTCATTCCTCTGCTTATTTATCATCTACCCTTCATAAATGTCAAGTGTAATAACAAAAGCTTTTAATAAACCTGTCAGAGTTGTTTCATGTCAGATTGAGTGAAAAGGTTATGTATAATAACAAAAACAAGACCTAAAACAATACTAAATTCAGCTTCAGGAGGGGTCCCGGTCTACCCGTCTCTCCTGAGAACTTAGTGCTTCACTGCTGCATTGGTTAGAAAAATTAATTCTTTTGTAACATATTAAAACCTACATCAGAATCACATACATGCACACTGTACCTAGTAGAAAAGGAAGTATTTTAAGCTAGTAATTTCAGTACCGATGACTCAATTTGGGGAACTGATGACAAGCTCCCTTTCTAAGATATGTCAGATAACAAGAAATATCCTGGCACCTTTGTGCTCTCTGAAATTGTTATTTTTTTGAAGCCAACGAGGCTGAGAATACTTTCTTGGACCCAGTTCAGGAAAGTCAAGTACTTGCCTTACTGCTTGACTTTAACTGGATATGTGCAATTTGTTGCTATTTATTAAAAGCATAGAGTACATCTTATCACTGAGTGAGCTGCTGTCCTCCCACGCTTCCTCCGATGCATTTAATTCTCTCCTTTCCATCCGCCTGCATAATCATTCCATTACAATTGCCTGGGAAAGAAGTAATTGGTTTCAAATGTTCCTGGTTGACCAATTTCTATTTGAATACTCAGTTGGGGACCGTGTGTTCTCAACGGAGTGCTTGCTGTTGCCTATATTACTGATGGTTCCCTCAGTGCTCATCTTAAATATTTCCTTCTCACCATGCTACTATTTTTGCTTGACCTTGCATAGGCATATTCATAAGAGGATGTTGTTGTTAAGATGTTCTGAACTGAGTGACTGTAATAATGTATACAGACTGCCCAGCTCAGATCAGCCATTAGCTGGTACAATTACTGCTCTTGTCCATTTTACTGCTATTTAATGATTTGTATTATGTTCATTCCCAGAAGCACAGAATGAGCGGGCCCCAACGCGCTGCATGCTGAACGTGCGTCTCCACAGGGTCTGTGGAGGCAAGACGCTCGTACTAACTAAACGGACAAAAGAAACAATAGGTCAAGGGGATGAATATGGTAGCGATGTATCTGAGACTCCACAGTTTGTCAGTGGCAGAGCTGGGAATAGTCAGTTTATGATTTAGGATGGTGAGCTTATTCCATTAGCAGTAGAGTTCCTTTACCCTGCTGAGTGGTGGCAGATCGTCAGGCAGCTTAGGAGCGCGTGTGTGATGTACGCATCCCTGTGCACCAAGTAGACATGTAGTCTGAAGAGCCTTTCAGAAATGGGGAATTTCTAAGCCTCTTTCACTGCTGAGAAATAAGTTGCTGCCTGTGCCATCTTCCTACTTCGGTGCTGTTCTCTCAGATTTCCATTCATATTCTCATGCCCCGCTCCTCAGAACAAGAACTGCCTGTGTTCGGGACAGCTGACCTGTTCCACGTGGCAGTGTCCCCCTTGCAGTGGCACGTAGCAAAGCATACTAAAATGTGAAGTGAAATTCTGAAGTCGTCAACCCCGTTGATGGTGACTGCTTTCACATCAGCAGTTTTGGTTGCCCACGTAATACATGCGTTTGATTTCTGTGCTTGTTAGAGAATGATGTAGAGGTGGGGTTTTGTTCAAATGAAAAGGGAAGAAATGTTTATTAAAAAAATAAATCGATTGATTTCTATTAACAAGTTATTCTGTAATTACTAAGTAGTTCCAAATGAGCTGTTTTTTCTCCTAGGTCCCTAGTGAAAAATGAAGCCCGACAGTCTAACTAGCAGAGACTAGAGTATTGTTATCTATTTTTTCCTCTCCTTTCTTTACAGCTGTTTAACACTGGCTCTTCATGTTTGATCAAAGAGTCATGTACAACTCAGGTTATTCTACTTAGCAGTCTAGTGATCAGCAACTGCCTTCTGGGACAACCGAACTCAAACATGTCATGCATACTACTAGCGTGTTGATAACTTCCCAATGTTGGGATTCATGAAATATTTAAAAAGCAAAATGTTTTAGGTCAGGTATACACCGACAGTAACTAGCTACTGCGCTTTTAATGGAAAGAATGAT
Organism: Ibidorhyncha struthersii; assembly: GCA_013398815.1. Classification (NCBI taxonomy): domain Eukaryota; kingdom Metazoa; phylum Chordata; class Aves; order Charadriiformes; family Charadriidae; genus Ibidorhyncha; species Ibidorhyncha struthersii. The sequence continues at coordinate 779,385 of VZSZ01009691.1, read as the reverse complement.
TATGGTGCCAATCAAAGGCAACAAACATCTTCACATAAGCTGCGAATTCTTTTCTGCCCCAAGTTTCTGCATCTCTCTGTTAGATGGCTCTGCATCTAATTTTGGTATTTTGATTCTTGAGTACAACCCAAGCTGCACGGCCAGCATAAGCTCATTGGATTGAATGTTACTGGAGCTGAAGTTCACAGTTGCTCACTCAGAAACTGTACGAGGCTTTTCTTTCCACTGATATATCTTGGATATTAAAAGGAGGGATTTGTGGTGCAAGCTGTGTAACAGCTTTAATTAGCACAAGTGCTCTTCATTGGTCAACTCTGATGATGGAGGTCACAGCAGTGTAAAATGTCCCATACAGATCTTCTGCGGTCTTACCTTCACCTTAGGCCTGCGAAACTAAATGGAACTTTGTTGCATAGTAGTTACTTTGCTCTCTGATTAGGAGATAAGGATGCATGGGAGTCTATCTGTGAATGAGAAATAATGATCAATTTTGTGATATCCAAAACATATTCGATAGGTTAAACCGTGAGGTGTAAAACTCAAGCGGAAAGTTGAAATCTGGCTCTGGAACAGATGCAGCACAACAACAAAATAAGAGGCTTTAATAATGACATGGGTTTGAAATGAAAGGATTAGTTCGTTTTGCAATAAAAGCTAAGGGAAAGAAGTAACATGAAGCAAGACAGAAGGATTGGATGGAGGGGGAACCCTAAAGCTGTTTGGAGAAGTGGGGCTCTGAAGTTCAGCAAGGCCTTAAGGTGGTAGCTCGAATATCATGAAATATAACGAGGGACAGAGAACTGATTCTGTACTGTTTACTTATATTGCCTTCATTTTCTTATACTGGATAAAAGACAGGCATGAAAAAGAAGTATAAAAATAAAACAAAAATAATAAGGGAAATGAGGGGGGATTAATGAAGAATGTTTCAGATATTCTTTTGCTCCCCTTGTTTATTGCTGAATATTTAGGGGTTCCCATAATGGCTCAAGGATTTAGATCCCTGACACAAACTGTAAATGTTTTACTTCCTTAAGTGACAGCGTTAAACGAGTTTTACCTGGGGCTTTGTCTCTTCTGCTCAGATTATGCTGGCGACTGTTGGCATTACTTAGGGAATGGCAAAGATTTTTCTTTGTTGACGAAGATTATGCTGGGACTGTTATCACCATCAGTTAATACGTGATGAGGGACTCCTTGGGTTTTAACCTGGTCAAGATCTATTATACAGCTGTCACTCATCACAGTTCTAGTGCCCCTTTCCACGGCAGAGTTGCAGCGGAAGCGTGCAGCCAGCCATTGCTTGTAGTCTCTCCGATTTTGAACTTTCTTCCTGTGTGAAGAGAAATAGTTGCAGAGTTTTCCAGTGATTTATGCTCGGACGTTTTTCATCCTGGAACTCTTGAGAATTGTTTTAGCACCATCACACCTCTCTGATTCGTTTTTCTCTGGGAAGTCGTTTCTAGAAGACCAAATTGCTGGGCAGAGATGTATTAGGAGAAGGGGGGTGCTAGTGATGAAAGAAATAGTAATGTTGGTTTCCTGATATTTCCTGTGCTTTAACTGTAATTCTTAGTGATAGACTAATTTCAAATTCTGGTAGCTTCTAATTCTCTAAGGAATGAGGGATCTAGTTCTTTAAAATATAAACAAGTATGTGGGATCTTTATTGTGTATTATTTAAGTTTTCTCACGCGCTCTAGGACTTCAGTGAACCGTGGTTTTTCAGTTTTCCAGTCGGGTTTACACCTGCTATGCACTACGTTTGAGCACAACAGACAAGCTGTGTTTGTGTGCCAAAAGACTACTTGGTGGTTTAGGCATGAGACAGGAATATTATTGCTGAAATTTGTTTTCCAGGATATATGTCCAGAACAGAATTTGCTAGAGGGAGAACGTACCATAGCTCTTCCATTCCTAGTCTGACCAAAAATTATTAAATATGCAGAGCCCTATTGTGTATTGAACTCATCTTGATGGAGAAAGTACTCAAAGAAGAAATAGACTTATATAATGTAATTACTTCTGTTTGACCCCAGTGTTATGAAGATCACTGGCTTCATCCTTGTTTAATTTAGTTGTGGCAAAAAAAGATCGCATAGACCTGATTCCCATTTTTATCAAGGCTATTATTCTGATAGAGAATCTTACTGACTTTTTGTAATACTGAAATGGAATAAAGGCATCTCAGTAGAAATAAATGTTAAAGCTTTGGCAATGTAGGTTTCTGCTATACATTACAATGAAGGTTTACGTATTTTTTAGAGCTCTTTTTATTAGCAATAAAGGTTATACACAAGCTGTAGTTGAGTGGAAAATGGTAAGCACGGGTGTTAGACACAACATAATACTACTGTGAACACTTGAGGTGCAACAATCTTGTGTTGGCTTTTATGAGTTGAAATTAATCTTTTGTCATTGTAAGTATTGGCAACTTGTACACAGTAAAAACTAGTGATTCCCAAATACTAAAATGTAGGTTATAAATAGGAGATTTTCTTGCTGTGGTTTAAATTCTAGTCCATGCCCTAGTCATTATTGACCCAAAGAGTGACACTGTTGTTAGTTGCAAGGTTGGAACACCTTGGATGTTTTTTGTCTTGGTGCCAGTTTTTTTGAAAATGTGGATGCTCAATCAGGCCCTTGAATAGAAAATCCCCTAAATACACAGAAAAATCTGGTTTTATCATTAACGGAAATGGTATAGGTAAAACGCGCTTTTGAAATTCTAATAAATCTTTAGTTTCTTATCTTCTTTTGACCTTCTAGGAAAACTGATCAAGGGATTCTACAGTAATACTATTGCAGCTGATAATTTAAGAGAATGTCTTTATTTTCTGTGGAGCCTACTGCTGACAATACTCAGAATGGATGGCCCTGTGGTTCAGATCAATAGATATTTTCTTTTAGCGCTGATTTAGCTTTGACTGGAAAGGAAAGCAATTAAGTCAGGCGCGGAGAATTTGTAAGTGTGCATATATGTATTCATGGAGATGGCAGTTAGATGACCCAGTTTTCATGATAGTATTGAAATAGTAACGTTTCAAGTAAATATCAAATGCCATCCAAACAGTTACCATAGTAATGATAAAAGAAATTTCATTTTAGTCAATCAAATGAATATTCAGTTGATCCAGTTAATTTCCACAAAGGTATTGTATGCTCATTTCATATCAGTATTTGATGATATTCAAGCACAGATTTTTCTATAGTTGGCCAAATTTTTTCTTCTTCTTCTTTTTTGAAGTATTTTTTGTGAAAATACCATTGTTGAACATTGGCCAAGTGTGCTGTTACTTTAAGACAAAGTTCAATATTTATTAGTTTTCTCTATCTTTATGAAGATAGATATCCAAGTCAGTGGGAAGAGAAGTCTCAAAGTATCCTGGTTAGGGAAAAGTTATAGCCCGACCTCGTTTCTTTGGAGGAAAGTAACGGCATAGGACTCAGTTTGCTGTTTAGCATCTCTTGTTTTCCAATGTTTGAGAATATTGTCATGTACAGATAAATGGACAAATTCTAACTGATTTGTTCAAGATTTCCCTGGAAATTTCCTCTATAATCTTGCTTAGGCTTCTATTCTTAAGCTTGCATATTCATATTCCTTGTGAAATGTATAGCTCACACATGCTGTATGGATTTAAATATTCTCTGTTAAGAATAAAGACAGTGCCTGCAAGCATAATGTGTTAGAGATGGAAAGAAGACGGATCTGTGGTCTATGGAGTTTTTGCTCCCCCCGTCTACCCAAATCTTTCCTGGCCATTTCTCCATTATGACAGGATGATAATGAACAAGGTATTTNCCCCCCATCTTATTTAAAGATCTTAAGCATCCAAAATTGTTAATCCAACCAGCACCTATTACCAAAGTTTCACAGAAAACTATCTGAAATGGAGTGGCTGCGTTCAGTTATACTTTTATTTCAGAAGAAAAAAAAACAGTGATGGTGCTTCCAGTGTAGTTTTTAACACAGTTTGTGCAAAACTGTGGTGCTCTTTTACACTGGTTGCTCTTCTCCATTGTCTTGATTATTCTGGTCCATGTAAAAGGATGAACTTCCTTAGAGCCTAAAAGAAAAATAAGATCCAAGTCTCATGTCAGCCAGTGTCCAGTAGTCAATAGACTGTTCACAAAGCTCTTTTGCAACAATGAATAATGTATATCTTTTTAAGTGCAAAGGGATTGTATTTGTGCAATTAAAGTGCAAGGCTACCACTATTGCAGTTAAAACCATTTGGCAGCACTTCATTTTTCTCTTATGTACTCCCAGATCCCTAAAACGGCCAAGTGTATCCCGGTGCAGCACCAGTCCTGTAATGGTCTCATATGATGATGAACCTATGCCTGTAAAATTGATGATTACATTCCTTCTGAATTACTTCAGTTCTTATTGTTGCTTATGTTTATAAGCACCAAGCGATTATTGAGTAGCCCTGACAGACCAGAAATGTAGGTCTTAATGAAATATAAGGAAAGATAATTAATGAACTCCAGCAGACTGCAGGATCCTTCCTTGAGAAGAGACAGCTGGAAGGTAGGATCCCTTAGAGAGGTGTCCTTGAAGACATAACTAGAGATAAAGAGGTGCTGTTAACTGGGGAAAGTAACAAGTTTGGTTTGTGGTTCGTTTGGGTTTTTGTTCCCCACTTTGGGGTGCACAGGTGTTGAGAAAGGCATGGGCTTGCTGAAGTATCACTATGTGTTACTATACTCCTTTAAAAAGAGTGGATTTTGTTAATGGTTGCTACTAAAGATAAATATTTCGACTTTAGAAAGGAATGCCATTGCCTCTGTCTTCAGAATGTCCTTGAGTACATTTTTAGTGTGACTTTAATCAAATGTCATTTTAACTCTAGTCCTATTCTGCAAATCTCTAGTGAAATTCTATTAATTTTCAATTAAACTTCAAGTAAACCAATTAGCATTTTCATTTCTATAGAGCAACAAAGCCAGAATCTGTAATGAGTCTATCCAGTTGTTCACAGAGGAATAAATGGTCTGGATAGATTTCTCCAGTGTATCTTTCTGTGAAACTTTGTCAAGTATATTACCTTTATAATTTTCTCCTCTGCTTCAGGCTCCAAACTGGATTTCTTGTGGTATACAAAACTGTATTCAGCCATTTTTTTCCCTAAGCTTGTATTGCAGTATTCTTTCTGTCTTCATTGCAAATCTTTAATATTGCACTAATGTTTTTTGTTGTTGTTTTGTTTTTTTTTGTTTGTTTTGGGTTTTTTTTTGGTTTTTTTTTGTTGTTTTTTTTTTTACCAAAGTCAAAATGGTGTCTAGCTGAGGCAGGCACTGTAAAAGCCTTCTTGTCCTGAACAACTTCAGGACCTCAGTTTGACAGAGGGCAGGAGAAGGATTTTACCTTTTCATTCTAAATACGTGAATGGAAGTGTCTGAATTATCACAGCTGGAAACGGACTCAGACCCAGATAGTTTCTGTCTCCATCCAGTATTTCATCCTCTCTTCCACTTTCTCTTATTGCTACCTCCTCTTCACAGACAGACGTGCTCCCTGCCCTGAAGAGCTTCATTATAAAGAATATATAGTCCCTGAGAGGGAATCCTGGAGTTCTTCCAGGGTGGGTATGGTATCATAAACTTTCATCATTACTTCAAGCTTGCAGCTGTCTGTAGTGGTCTGCCTTGCCTTTAATGTTGAGCTAATCTAATTGCTGGGTGCTGCAGTCCCCTACCCTTGCTTGTGCCAGCTCCACTGCTTCTCTGACCCTGTGTAGAGCTGTTGTAGGTCAGTAAGCTTAGGAGACGGCTAATTACCTTTTTTTTGGTTGGGTTAGTTTTGTGCCAGGTTAGCTGTATGAAATGGATCCATTTAAGCTGCCGTGGAAGTGCAGCTCAAATCAGCATTGTAGCCAAGCTGTAGTTATGCTCGTCTCTTCCAATATCCTTTAAACTTGAAAGTGTGAGAAAGACTCACCCTGGCTAAGTTTTATATCAAACATAAACACCTGAGTTAGGAAGTTGGTCTGCTGAGGTTCCCTCACTAGTTCAGAGAGGACTGGGCTCTCCAAGGGATGCTTAGAACACCTAAGGTAGTACCTACTGTGAAATCCTAATGACAGAGCTAGCCTCACTGAGTGAAGAGGATATCCAGGGAGCCCAGCCACCTAAGTCAAATAATAAAGTTATTTCTGCTTACAGCAAAGAGATCTAGGCTCAACCAAATAAAAACCAGACACCCCTGGGCTTGCAGAAGCATGAGCAGCTCTGACCACTAGCCACGACCACAGAAAAGGAGCCCATCTCTTGCACTGCTGGTACTAGTGAAGCCAGTGATATGCCCAAATTTCTGGCTTCAAGGATGCTTTAGTTTTTAAAGGAAATAGACCAAAGTTTTTCCTTTTAACCAAAATCAGCCTTAGTCTCTGTTGAACTCCCCCTTTGTTGATGTCTTGTTTCCTCCTGCCTTCTCACTGCAGCCACAGCACTGCCCCAGAGGACCCTTCAAGCTCAGGACCCTGCTCTTTTTTCAGGAGCCCCCTCACAGAGGTGATTTTTGGTTTTGTGTTTTTTTCTCCCCCCTGCTGACTCTGCAGGAATAACACTTTCTGTGCCTTTGTCCTCTTTGCCAGGCCACAGTTCCTGCAGGTTGCCCTTGCCTCAGAGATAGCATTGGCTTGTAAACACCTTCCTCTGTTGTTTTTGTGTTATTTTCCTGGTAATATGAACAAAGTGGGTTTCCACAGCTGTCAGAAAAGTGTGAGTACACAACACAGGCTTTTGTAATAGAGCTGTTGTCTCCAGCAGAAGCTGACACAGAACATGTTTGGCTCCATAATTCGGATGCTTCAAGGCGGTGTGCAGTGTTCAAAAGCAGCTGTGTCTCAAGACAAATCCCTAATTAAGGATCCCCTGACTGTTTTCCAAAGGGTTCATGACTTGGGAAGTGGAGAAGAAATAATGTCGGGTATGTTTTGACAAGCTTTACAAATTCATGGTGAGAGCATCTCTGCTGTGTATCTTGTTTTGGTGTGTCAGACCACCTGCAGTGACATTTTGCAACCACTGCTAGTTGTAATGCCTGAAAGCGTGTGTATGTAATGTGTGAACGAATGTAATCCACCTGAAGGGTGGATAAAGGGTTAAGTCACCACACTTAAAAATTGGGAAGCCTTGCAGCTGGAGCTGGTTGTAGCGCCTGTGAAAGGAGCTCCCATGGCAGCTGTGTGGGAGGCAGGTTCCTTCCCCGTGGTAAAGGCTAGTAGCTGAGGCAGCTCTCGCTTCACTTGGCGGTCTGGTTTATATTTGGTGAGGGTAAATCTCTCTTCTGTGAGGAGCCGCTGCTCTTGCAGAAATCCTGCCGGTCGGGGCTGAGGAGCTGCTGCGCCGTGCGGGGCCTTCGCCGGGGTTCGCTCCGACCTCGGCGGGACAGTTGGTGGCAGCACCTGAACGGGAGAGAGGAAACCTGCGGACGGCATTTCCTGAAGGCTGAGACCAGAGTATTGAATTTCGGTAGCGTGTTCGGGGTGTGATTAGCAGGGCTTTGGTAGCCGCGGTGGGGCTGCCGCGGTGGCCTTTGTGGGAGGCCTGGGCCGGTGGCAGCACACAAGATGGCGCCGCCGCCTGCCCGGGGCTTCAAGTGCCGGAGGAGCACATGGGGGCGCCGGGAAAACAGGTTTGGGACAGGGCAGGGGGTGCCTGGGCAGGGGACACCCGAGGGGACGCTGGAGGAGAGGAGGTGGCAGAAGTGGAGACCCAGAAGGTGTGCGGGGAGTGCAGCTGAGGTGTTTTCTGTAAGTGCTTGCTTAATTCTTGGTTGTCTCTACTGCTCAGTACCACAGCTAGTAATTAAAAGTTTATGCTAATTGGCGTAATTAAGTGAAATTCCCTGGCTTGAGACAGTTTTTGCCTGTGACACTGGGCATAGATCCAAGGATTAAAAAAAAAAAAAAAAAAAAGTGGTGCTAAATATCCCTGTGAGATTTCACTGTTTGCAGGTGTAAAAATGAAGTTTTGAAAAGCTCCTAAACAAGTCTCAGTGGGATGTGCAGGTTCTTAAGACGCTCAACTCTTTAAAATTTTATTTGTCTATGCTATCAAGAACCTAAATACTCATAAACAGCAAAATGTTTGTGTCTCAGGAGAGGCCCCCACTTTTGTTGAGCCAGGCTGTAACTGAAAGAAATGGCGCTTTACTGGTGTGGTATTTCGCCCTTTCTTGTTACAGCCCATGCAGAGCAGCAGGGTAGTTAAAGTGGCTGTAACTTGTAGAAACTGGAGAAATTACCTTACAATAAATAGAGCAAAGAATGTGTGTGTTTGGGCGAGAGGGGACTTTTACAATATGCTTTTGCTATTTGAGAGAACATTGGGGACGAGAAACTCCAGCCTTCCTGTTACTGTTCTTAATACCACACTGAGAAATAAAATGCAGCAAAGATGTGATCCAGCCAAGAGGTTAGGTGGGTTAGCAGAGGAGGTCCAGCAGCTGGTTGGCCAGGCGTCTGTCTTGAAGCTTGAAAAGCAAAACCAGAGAGTAATGAGAACGCTTGATTGAGTCTTTCTGATTGCCGAGGCAAAAGGATGCACCGAAATGTGAAGCAGCGTGTGGCAGTGGCACATGGGCTCTGGTGCTGCGGCGATGTGAGTGATTGCTAATGAGCCAACAGGCACTGCACTCACTTCCACAAGCTGCAAAGTGAAAATATTCCTGCTCAGCACCTATGCCCTGGGGCGGGCATCCAAATGACATGCGAGTGGGCAACATGACAATTAGTGAGCTATTCTAGGCAGGTAATACATGCTGAGCATAATAAAATCAAATTCACATCTTGGAGGTTATGTGGGTCTTTCTGATGACTCCATTCCTGAGGTGGTATTTCAGTTTTAAGGTATCAGTCAAATCGGTTAAATATTTCTTTCTACTGTTACCAAAACTATTAAGTAACGTGATGAGACAGAAGGTAGAACAATTTAAGCTAAAGGCTGAGGTTTTAAGGTACGCAGTTCTACATTTCATATTTTATCCACATAAGTGTGTTTGTCCGAGTTTGGTCTCACTGAAGCGAAAAGACTCCTGAGTTATGCCACTGTGAATGAGAACAGCATCCTTTTTTAAGAAAGAAGTTTTATGCAAATCCTTTTTCATTTTCTTTTGACTTTTTTTTTTCCAGCAAAAAGGCCTATGCAAGCTTATTAATGCTACAGGTTATAGGATTAACCTTATGTTTGACAGAAAACGTTCTCAATTCTAAATTGCTTTTGGCTCACATTTCTGTGTATGCTGCTAATTAAGCTTGAAAGAAGTTGAGTTTGTTTTTGTTTACTTAAGATTCCTAAGCACTTAGCTCGTTTCTGCCTGACAAGTCTTATTTGTGAAGAACAGAATGCTATTTTCTATGAACCTGAAGAATTTTTGAAAATCTCAATATGAATAAGTTTCCGTTATTTTAGTAATAATATAATATATGGTATTATGTTGTGTGATATGAAAATATGGAAATTGAGCATTATGTGGGAAAACTGGGACAATCCTAAGGTGTTCTCTTGTACTAACTTTTGTGGTTATATTCTAAGGGTTTGGAAGTCAAGATTAAGGCCTTGGTTTAGATTTAAGTAAACCGTTATCTAGATTTCAATGCTGGCCTTGAGATCTTGATTCTCCTGACGTGTCTCTAGTCAGCTCCTTTTTGTTAGGGCGGAGTTGGTGTAGGATGCTACACTTTGGCTGTAGTAACAGTTCATGCTCCTTTTGTCCTGCAGTAGGGGTTGACAGAAGGTGCATCACAGGAGAGGACTGGACTCTGGGTGGCTCTTGCATTTTAGCAGCTGAGCCAACATGCCTTACGTTTTAGATTATCTATATAGTGAAGCATTTTAAACTGATGGCCTTGAGCAGATTCACAGCATTGCTGTGACCTCTGGTATTTGGAACTATTGATGATAATAGTAATTTGGGAGTCATTTTGTGGTCCCCTGATGAAAGTGAATGTGTAATTAGGTATTTGAATTAATTATGTTGCACTTGAGTTAACTGAGATGCCAAAAGGCTAAATGAATCCCCCAGGGGCTCATGACAAGTTGGTGGCAGAGCTGAAAATAAAACATAAATATCTTTACCTCTGTGCCTTCCCTTAGCCATAGACAAAACTGGTAATTGCTCTTACTTTACTTTTTTTTTTTAAGGAAGGGCTGTGTGTTCCAAAATACAGGCTAGGCAAAATGCCAAGCATTGAAGAAAGAAGAGCTTTGCATAAGCGGTATTTGCTTTAGGATGTCCTCAGTGTTTCTCTCTCTGTCTCCCACAGACTGAGATGGGATGCTTTTCAATGGAAAGTGTACGGTGCGGTCAAAGATCTGAAGAGCCTGCTGAGAGCTCCATTTGCAAATTCTTCATCGAAGGTAAGCTATATAAACACACTTCTGTAAATCAATTTAATTTATATAATTGAGGCGACAAATTAGAGAAAACAACCTCATGACAAACTATTGTAATTATAGAAAATCAGCCAGTCAACTAATTGAAGTAACAATCTATCAACAAAATTTATATGCTTAAACACTATGCTACATACAGTAATTATAAGGGTAAAGCCGGTGAAATGTCATCTTCCCCTTTAAAAGGGGAAAAAATAAGTGGAAGTCTGAACTTTTTAAGGTTCTGTTTTTGGGATTGTGTAAAGGTAAGTTTGTATTATGCTTTTGTTGCTGTTTAAAGCAGTCAGCTGTAGGCAGAAACTCTGAATATGGGAGAACCACTGAACTCTTTGGAAAGGAATTTTTGTTTGGTTGGTGGTCCAGTAAGAATTCTTGTGACATGAGTTTTAATAGGTTTTGACAAGTGTATCTTGTGTTGATGTACAGTGTTTTTGCCCAGATGTACTTGGAATACTATTTTCTGAGCAGCAGTAATCATAGTTAATTATTATTGGTCAGTCACTAATTATTACTCTAATTGATCTTTTTGAGTAAATAAGCTCTTAATTTACATTTGTACAGAATTTCTTTGTGTGCTTATCCCTAACACGAGGGGAAAAAATGAGTGGGAGCAGAGGTGGTTCTGGTTAGCTACAGTTATTTTTGACGTGGTGTATAATTACATCTATAATTCCATTTAGTACAGTGCAAATGCAGTAAATGAGACTAAGTATAACTATGACTTCCCTTCTGTAAGTATCCCAACCTCCTTACGCAGTCATGGTAACCAGAATGTAAGAGATGGAGTTTTTACTCTTCCAGGCTTGTGCCGTACTCTGCAAGTAGGCCCATCAAGAACATTAATCTCATTTGCACAATAAACAGCATTACTTATTTAAATAAGGTTGGAAAAGTGAAGGGAGAATACTACTACTTTACTTTTGGACTGCAAAGCATTTCTCCATGGGAACGCTAGGGAAGAAATACCCCTTGCTGCAATGTTAACAGAAACTGTGCCGCTAATAATGTTTCATGTAAACAGTCGGATGGTATAAACAGCAGAGAAGTAAAAAAAGCACGTGGGGACTTGTTCAGTTTCCCAGCAGCTAGAATTGTTATCATCTTTACAACACAAACCAAGACAGTATCAAAGACAATGCTAAGACACAGTCACCATGATAAAGCATTTACACACGTGTTCTTTTCTTGAAAAACAGTAAGAAGGAGAGAAGAGATTATGAACTTCAAAGAGCTGCCTTTAAGCTAGGAATTTTTATACATAAGCTGTTGGAAAAGTATTTGTGCCTTGCTAACACAGGAGCAGTCTTCGCTTGAACCTAGTCTCTAAGTGAAAGCCAGAGCAGTTGCCAGCCTTGAAACTTTGCATTGAGTTTTGGCAATTAGATGGTTGGCACTAATGTCAAGCATCATTAATGCGGTAAGTGTATGGATGCATGCAGCAGTTGTTTCAGATTCTGCGATTCTGTTAGTACATTTGCTTTGCTGTCTAGGTACACGTCACAGCTGCAAGCACCAATAAGAGGTTATTTTGAAAGACTTCGAGAAGCACATGTAAACTGAGGTGGTTCATTCCCTTGGTGTTTCTCCTGTAGGAAATTGCCATTAAATGAAGGAAAAGCTAGTATATTGAAGGCTAGGATAGATGAGCCTTCTGTCACCAAAAGAGAGCAATTAGGAGGAAATCAGCAGGTAGCTGAGATTAGGGCAGCAGTGGATCAGACCAGAAGGGCAAGGATACCTCCAGACTGTTTTTCTGCTGTTCCGCCCCAGCCTACGTGTAACATTTGGTGCATTTGGAGTCTTTAAAAATCAAAAAAAGAGTATGTGTGTGGAGGTTTGTTTGTTTTTTTACTTCTCTGGGTTTTTTTTTTTAGTTTTGCATGCCTGGAGTATTGTGCGTTGAGAATCTAGTGGGTACGGCAGTCCATTCTGGGTGTTTTATAGGATAATGTATCTTGCCATGCAATTTGGCAAGAAGCAGGTTAAATATATTCAAAATACTGTCTGCTAAGCAGCTTTCGTCATGGCTTCAAAGTTACATGGTTGTTTTTTGGGGAGAGGGGACGCTGGCAAGTGGTGTAGGTGAATTGTTTTTAGTCATTGAATCCCCAATTGAATGTGCTAGAAAGTATCAGTTTTAGGTGTTTTTTTTTCTGTCATTCTGTAAACGTTTGTGGAAAGCAAAAACTATCAAAATGTAATCTCCTAAGGAACTGAAAACCAAAGTAAACCACAGCATTCTTTGATTAACTTTCTCAATGGAAACAGAATTAGGCCACTGCCCAACACCTTTGCGTAATGATTTTATTTAAGACTTCTGAGCTAATTTTACTGACCTTGTTTAGTATCTCATTTCATAACCAGTTCCACTTAAATCAACAGTAGATTATGGGCATTTAAATTTTTTTCCGATGTATTTCTTAGTCTTGAAACATGGACATCATAATTCTCTTTGTCCTTGTATTTAGTACATGCAAAGTTGTCACGAAAATATGTTTGGATGTTTTGAGTGATTCTTTCCTGTACCATTCTCCTCACATTCCCTGGCACAATTTGGACTGCTCTCCTCTATGTGATAAGATGGATAGTTTGAAACTTTTTGTGGTCTGTGTGTTTATTTTACCCTCACTATTTTTGATATGTATCTGCAGAGAGAAATGGGCAACGTGTAGCCATTCAGTAAAGGGTGAATCTTATTTTAGTAAGAGTTATGCAAACTCATTTAACTTGTTTACTGAACAAACATATTTACAAAGCTTTGAGTTACACTGTTGACTTCTACAACAATGTAAAGTGGAAATGAACACAGAGATAAAAGTGGGAGAATAAAAAAAGGAGGGATGATAAAAGTGCCATTTTTTCTCTTAAGAACAAGGCTGTTTTACACTTGGCCACAAACTCCGTTCTTGGTAATATATATTTAGAATGATTTAAGAATACTTTAGCATTTTAGATGCATATTGCAGGATTTCTGAAGCTGTGCACTTTTTGTAGGGCTTTAAATAAATTAAATACTATCTTAGGTATTGTCCTCCATTACTGTACAATCTGAGCCACTCTTAATCTTTAACGTACTTACGTTGACAACACCCCTGTGAGTTAGAGAAGTTCTATTATCCTTTTCACAAGTGAAGAACTAAGGAACAAAGAGGCTCAAACTGAGATGTTCTTTTTAGGCTCCTTGCCTTGATTTGAGTGAGAACTACATTATCTAAGTGTCTTCTCTGTTTGCGTTTAAGTTTTAGTGGTGCAGTACTGATTGAGGCAAGATCTAAATTCCTTTAAAAAAAATAATTAGGAAAGGTCAGTGAGTAAGGCATGTTTTGGATACAGTCAGTGAAAGTTAAATGATTTGTTTTTAATACATGTTATGAATTAATCCTTTTTGCAAAAGGTAAATAAAGTCTGAACTGCATTTTAGAGGAACTAACTGAGAGTTAGGGGGATTATATGATATGATGCCTGGGGTGGCAAACCTTTTCCTTTGAAATCTGAAGTCATTTAAAGTGGTTTTTCTAAATATAGAAATAGGGAATTGAAAAACTTGTAATTAGAGGCATGTATCATCTTGGCTTGTTGTTCTATACCAGGCTCTAGCTGGCTTTGTGTAGGAACCAGGGGAAGGAAAAACCCACATGCCCCTCTAGTACCCAAACATAGTAAACCAATATGTGATCGACTCAGGCTGCCTAAAGTTTGCTGAGATTTTTTTGGGCTGGTGAACAAAATCAAGTTTCCTTTTATGTGATTATTCCGCAGAAGCAGAACCTGCATGGTTTGGGTGGTTGTCCTGCAGATGTGGCTTATAAAGCTGCCAGGATGCAAGTGTAGCCCCCACCCTTCCCTTTTCCCGGCTGAGCTGGCACCTCTTTAAAACATCTATACAAATAAATTTTTTTTTTTTCTTACCTTTGGCTGTCATATAATTTGATTGTACGTTCCCGATGGAGCCCTGATTTCAAGTGTGATTTCTTATAACTAATAAAGGGTATAACTAACTGGCTTATGGTTTTCATTATATATGGTTTGAACTTTATGATTTTTTTGACCCAGAAACAAGAAAGCTTATAGCAATGCTTGAAGTCTTAGTGCAGTGTATTACTTCAGAGTCCCAGGAAGACATTTTTTTTCCAGGTCAGCAAATGCTTGTAGGTTTTGATAGATATTCTCAATTATGTCTCCAAAAATGAATTATGAGTTGTGAAAGGAACAGAATACACACAGTCTTAAGTCTTTGGGGGATTCAACTGTGTAGTTCCAGAGCTGTTTCTGAAAGGAGGAGGTTATAGGAATCAGGGAAAGAAAATAAAAAATAAATCCTTATTACTTGCACTGGCGGTGCTGATGAAGCCTGATGTGGAGTGCATGTTGTGTGCATTTGTAGCTGTATTCATGTTGACTGAAAATGTTTTATCAGAGTGTCTTTTTTCAAAAAACAGTTTCTCATCAAAATGTGACTTCTCAAGGGAAATGACTTCTTATAAACATGCTTTGGTTTTCTTTGATATGAAGAAAAATTCCCTATTTACAACATACAGACACTACCCTTACTGTACCATTTTGTGTCATCTTGCATGTGTCCAGTGAGTGTGGCACTGACTGAGGCTCCAGAACTCAGATTTCTACTGCAACCTGTGCTAGGGCTCTACTTCAAGATGTTGATCAAGTCAAATAACTTGGTTTTATTTTCATATGTATTCAGTGGAAAAAATGAAATTGATTTATTTAGTTGCTTTGATATTCGCTTATAAATGTTGTAATTATTGGCTATTTATATTTATGTATTACCTACAATATAAGGAATAATCACATGTGCAGGTACTAGATAATAAATTACACTATGATTATTTGTTATGACTAAGTTTTTTTTCAAGGGATGCTGAAAAGACTTAGTATCAGATCACCATGTGTTTTTTGTCATAATTGGATGCTTTATCTTTTCATAAGAAACGTGCATCATCATGCACAAAACTTCATTTTTTGTAGACATGACTTGTCATGGAAAAGCACTCTTGTAGGTCAGTGAAACTGTATGGGATGGCTTAATTATTTTTTGCTGGTGAGACTATTTTGTCTCATACCATATGCATACCATATATGCATTTTTGTATGTTAAGTAGGTAATGTAACATCCTAGTTGGCAGTCAGAGAGAGATGCTGATACCGAAAGACTTGTCTTACTTTGTGGGGCTTTCCTTAAATTTGAGATAAACCTAATGTTGGGAGAGAGGGGAAACCAAGCTGCTTGTGCCTGCGAAAAGGAGAAAGGCTTGTGATGTCAGCTGTTCTTTATCAATGAAGATAAGAGGATTGTCTTCACTATTGTCTGTTTACTTTCTGTCTAATTTCCTGGTGCTGAAAACCAGCCTTCTCCTTTACAGCCCATGGAGAAAACCCCAAACCAGTTCTCTTTTTCCACTCTGGTTGTATTTTTGTTCTTGCTGCTTTCCTCTGGACTTTTTTTGGTTGATGTGCATCTCTTATTGGTCTGTATTTGTTGAAGGCAAATGCACTTCTGTAGCCAAATTCTTACTGGTGCTGGACAGAGTTGTGTTTCTTCAGCTTTTGTGGACAGGATCTTCCAACATGGAAGAATTGTAAAGAAAAAGTCCTTGATCTGTGAAACTTACACACTGTAAATGAATCAGAGCTTCCAAGAGCCTTTATTCTTTTTAACGTTTTGGCTTTATGTGTCTAGGAACATTACATTGTTTTCCCTATACTTCTAATGCAGTGTGAGGAAAATATAAAATAAAATATGGTCCTTCTAAATAAAATGGTAGTCATTGACCTTAAATTATTTGTGCAAGCCGTAGTCTGAAGCTGAAGTACTATATTGGTTTTGAACCAGCCAGTGTCTTATGCAAAGATTAAGAGAACTTAAGTGGAAGTAGAGCAACACAGTAAAGGAATACAATTTTAACAGCAAAAGATTATTTTTATGAGGATTTATTTTACATTCCAACACTTATTATACTGCTCAGTAGTGCAGATCATTTTGGCACTTTGCAGTTCCATTAAAGGTACAGATTTTCAGAAACAAGAGTGTGTGGTGTGTGTGACAGTAGGCTGCAATTAAAACCTTGGATATTGAATGATAAATAGGAAGAGTTGGTTTGGGATATCAAAAGAAGGAATACACTTAGGTATACTAAGTCTATACCTAACATTTAAAGCTCTATAATGCTTTTTGCTATATTCACTGATTAGGTTGAACAGAGCTGTAGAACATAATGACTAAGCAAGAAGTCTGTTAGGTACTTCAACTAGAGTTTTCTAAATGAAGTTATTTCTAGGCTGTTCATGGTCCATGGAACAATTGCCTCCCGAGGAGGAAATAAAACATCTTGAGTGGTTCAGACAGTGTCTTTGATACTACTGCAGCCAGGAAGTCTCATAATAAAATGTTTTACCTAAAACAAGAGAGGGGGTGAAACACCCAGAGACTGAGCCATCACCACAGGATCTTTTTTTGAGAAAATGCACCATATTTTAGATAGGTTGCAACTGCATTTTGTTCACAGGGTGACTCTGAGGTTTAACAGGAGCTGTAAATGCTCAATGTTGAGAAGGGAGTTTGGAAATGCAGAGGAAGAAATGTATCAAACCCAGTAACATACCAGCGTGGCTATTGCTGCTCTTCGAAACATTTTTCAATCCAGTGAAAGTTCCCAAAAATACCACGCAGACAGTAATGAACAGAAATAATAAGCTACTTTGCCCGAGCT
Source organism: Ibidorhyncha struthersii (assembly GCA_013398815.1). Lineage (NCBI taxonomy): Eukaryota > Metazoa > Chordata > Aves > Charadriiformes > Charadriidae > Ibidorhyncha > Ibidorhyncha struthersii. Next base: position 762,250 of record VZSZ01009691.1, on the reverse strand, counting down.
TCTGTGTGCAGCACCTGAATGTGAAGTTGCATGGTAATAAGCTTGGAGGCATATTTTGAGAAGTTATACTGACTATGGAAATATAGTAAAGCTTTTAAGCTCTGGGAGTTCCTAAGTTTTCCCCTTGTCTCTTTATTTTGGCAGTAGCCATTTACAACTGCCTTTTTTAGCCACAGGAAATCCCTTCTCTTGAACTGAAGAGGTATGTGAAATGTATTCCCTCTAAAGGCAACATCTGTGCTGCTGTGTGACTCATCAGCCAGGAAGGGTGCTGTGTATGCTAATCAGCTTCACCATGTTAATGGTAAGGATGATAATTATTTTCAGATGGGAGTAGGTGCTGTTTGACACCTAGGGAAGTAAGATTGAGACCATAAATTATTGCAGACATCTGCAAAGACGTACTGCTACAAGTTGTCTTTTTGTTTCTGTTTAGCTGGTTGCCCAAGTGTGTTTAGGTTTAAAAAAAAGGGGAAAAACTATGCAAGTCAGTAAAGTCTTCAGTTAATCAGAATTTGATTACACTGAGAACTCAGAAATCATCACACAGTTTTGTTAATTATTAGACAGATGATGATGTATGTTGAAGTAATTGCTGTAAACAGCCCAGCTGGAAAAAAAATGTTCTGATTTTCAGCCACTAAACTGTATACTCTGAGCTTGTTTCTATCCCCGTCTATTAATTGCTTCATTGTCAATTTATGTCTTACTTTGTGTTATGTAAACACTTGATACTTACCAACTAGTTAACTATGTCCTAGGAATTTTTTAGACACGTGAGAAAACACTGTTTTCTGAAAGACTTCCTAACTTGCTGTGCCCTGTTTGTGTAGTTAGTAGTATCCTTTGTATGTCTTTGCTATTTAAGGTACTATTTTTTCTGGCCCATCTCTGTTTCAGGTGAAGTCAGTTTGCCCTGGCCACACACTGGGTTAAAGGTAGAGCCAGCAAAAGACTCCCTCATCTGTTGAGAGCTCTTGGAAAAGCCCATTTCTTTCAGAAATCTTTGGGCCCAGGCATTTTTGCCCCTCCTTAAACTCAGTCTTCCCTACACTTGCGTTCAGTTTAGGATGGCTGGACTTCAAGATGATTGAAAATACTATTTACGTATTAATCTTCTCCTCTTCAGTAACAAAATTCTCAAATGGATTATAAATTTCTGCCTCATTTTACTAGCGTATAAGCCTCTGATGTTGAGGTGAAATTATAATGTTCAGGCTGAAATTTTACACCCCTCCTGAATTTTGACATAAACATGATCTACCAGGAGTGAGAAATTGATACAACTGTTTATTTTTTGACTTTGTGCATGGACACTTTCACCTTGAGCGAGATCACTGGATAGAGTTTAAGTGCATGGAAAAATAAGCTGTTTCACACCAGCTATGAGGTATGCAGTTACCTACAGCAGTGTGAAGGATCGCCTGATAAGTAGGAATTTGTCGTGGCAGCACAATGGTCTGAATATCTTTCTGTTGTCTACTTTGAGCTCTTGAAATAGGTTTTAAGTTGTTCGTCAGCCTGTTGTTCCCTTGCCAGAGGTTTGCATTGCAAAAAAAAAATGTGGATGGGACGTGGGATGCGAGCAAGAACTTCAAAGGATAAAGGTTAAATTCTTCATGACTTTGTGCATTTTGCTACAATTATGACTATTGTGGAAGCTGCAGTAGAGATACTTTCTTTCAGCTTTGATGCTGGATGCAATACAGTTGTATTTTTACCTGGGTTGCCTGATGGACCCCCTGTGGCTGCATAGTCTGTTAGCTCCAGCGAAGTGTTGTGGTAATGTGAACGTTCAACACCTGGTGCTTGAACAACATCAATTATGTCTGTGTGGCACTGTGGTGTATGGGTACACCTGAAATCAGTGGTGAGACTTGGGTAGAAGAAATGCTATGCTTTTTCACCCTTGTGACTCAGAATCCTCTTCATGTTAAGTAATAGATGGCACTATAAAATATTGAATCTGCTCATCTTTTATGACCTTGGCAATAATAAAAGATCTCGTCTGCATAATGTTAGAATGTTGAAATATATATTCAATATATCTCATAAATTAGTTAGTGGATTTGTGCAGGTATTGAATTTCAGTTTGAAAACATAGAAGAAAAAATTAATTGTTTTTTTTAACCTTAAAATTTGATGGTCTGAGTAAATGTTAAATCCGTGTGTGCATATGTAACTTGGATCAATAAATAAGTTAGTCCATTTCTAATATCAAAATGACGTAGCCAGCATTTTTTGAGGAATAGAATGGTATTGATTTACACAGTAAGTACAATTAAAAACCCCTGACAAATAATTCAAATTTGTTAGGGTCTGTTTGAGCTATTTTGAATATGCATCCTCTTGGGTTACAAGGGGTGAAAGTATTACTGATTATTGACGGGATTGATGGGATAGTCTGCGTATTCATGTGTGCTGCTAAAAATCAACTAAAACTTATTGCTTTGAAAAGAAACTGTAAGAAATTGTTCTAAATGGTAAAATGGTTTTAAGAGTTGCAATACAGTCCACCAGGGATGGAATAGTGAAGCAAATTATTACATGCTGTTAGAGATGGACAAAAGCTTAGTATGCTTTATGTTGAATACTGGTAGTGGCCGAGTCTTAAATATGAGATTGTATGGCCTCATAGGTGGTGCTGTGAACTGTAGCATAAGATTTGGATTTGGTTTCCAGCTTTTCCACAGAACTGCTGGGTGCCCTAAGGGAAGCCATTCCCTAAATCTGTCCAAAAAGGAATTAAATGTTGCATAGCAGTTGAAATGACTCTGAACTTGAACTAAGGAAGAAATTAACCCATTTAGTGTAATCTTTAAGATCTTTACAGAGTTGGTCCCAAAGGGGAGCAAAATTTTTCACTGCTCAAGTAAAACTTTGAAGCCATGCAGTCTTCCCATGCGGGTATTTCTTAAATTCTAGTCATATTCTTTCATTGCGAGAGGAGTTCTTAGGAGAGAATTTCATCTTAGTTTAGAATTGACCAACAGAGAGCTCCTTATTTGATCTAAGTTTAAAACTTACCTGGAGATTACACTAGAGAGGTAGATTGCCCTTCCCAAATATTGAGAGCAACGTAATGACTTGAAATAGATAGCATGATGATGTGACTTTTTTTTTTTAGTAATAAAGTAGACATGTTTTCATTAAGTATAGGCATAGAAACAAAGTACTTCAGCTTTTGGTTAATAGGTTGAAATTGTAAAAGGGCCAGTTGTGTGTGGCACAGTGCCTTTTATATGGTAAAATAGAAATTTTTGCAACTATAGATCTGTGACTATAGGGAGAAAAATCAAGGTTTGGAGGGGTTGTCTGTATACTTTTATTATTCTACTGATCCCTCCAATTCTTCATACCTACCTATCCATTCATCCTGCCCTTATCCCGAGGGCACTTAAGCTTTTGCTATAATCCATATGGATAGCAATAACCTCATAAATTATAACTTTGCAGTAAGAGAGGTACTAGAAAAATATCCATCAGCCTGCCAGGTCCTTAGCTTCAGGTCTGAACGTGGGGTTTGTTTTTTCAGTAAACCAGAACTTTATTAATAATGCTTTGTAGCTCACTCTGCATGTTAAGGTGTGGGGGGGTAAACACAATCATACTTTAAATTACAGACGCTTAAAAGTCACACAAAATGACAAGCAGATTTTTTGGAAATGGACATCACTGCTTTAATATGAAAAATGTTCATAGGCTGTAAAGAAGTAATTTCAGTTCAGATATAATCTGTGAAGGGCCTATTAGTTTTTTGATTGCTAGGCCTATGGTAGGATTACATGGCAAAGCAGAAAGATAGTATTTGTCAAAAATGACAGAGTATTTCCAAGAAATCCATAGTGCAGGAGCTCTAGAAGAATCAACCTAGTTTTCTATTATTGGAAAGTCAGATTTATTAAGCATTTAGAGGAGTACTTAGGTGTCCGGCCTGAATCACGACATTACCTTACAGGGTAAGGTTGGGAAAGACAGACCAAGAGGCCAAAGTGGAAGGTAGCTGAAAATGCACCTTTTGTTGAAAAGGGTAACAATGGCTTGCTAAGTAAGTATGCAAATAGTGTATGAGAGAATATCAGCACCCTGTGAGGCTGATCTGCAGCATTGATCTAAGACTCAAAGATGTTGAGAAGAAAGCTGCAGCACTTACTGGGTTTTGGGTGGAAATGCTGTTTTGCAGTCGGATGTTCCCAATGTCGTATGGTGTAAACATAAAACCTAGCAGATGATTCTGTAAGTTGGGGAGCACAAATGACTACCTGGAAGGGTGATGGTGGGGGGTGTTTTTGGTCTGTTGTGTGTTTTTTGTTTTTTTTTTGTGGTGATTTTTTTTTTTTAAGACATTTGTCCTTTTGGAGTCTGAATTGCATTCCAGAGGGGAGAGCTCATATCAGAAACGAAATGTAGAATCTCTCAACTTTGTGCATTAGGGACTTCCCTTAGCTGGGTGAATAGGTTTTATGAGAGGTGAAAGATGGGACTCGTAGATAGGGCACTGAAATGTCACTGAGGTCTGGATTCAGGGGAGTTTTGTGCTTCTGCCACAGTGTCTCCCAATGTTTCTCGTAAATCACTCGTTTCTTAGAGGAGCTCCTGCGGTATGTATTTTTTCTGGCCCTTCTATGTTTTCAGATGATGCACTTTCAGAATATTTGCTCAGTATCTTAGACTGATCATTTAGGTCTCTAGGAGAGACTGAAATACAGAAAGTAAACTTGAATGGATGAAGATGGCTTCAAGGATCATGAAGTGGGAATTAATGGAATAAAGATTTCATATAGTGAGTATGTACTGGTTAAGATTGCTGTTTATTTGTATTTGAAATGCTGTTAATAAATTGCTAGAAATGGAGGGACAAAATGGAGGAAAGACTAGGTCCTCAGGCTTGAGGGTAACTTGGGAAGTGCTTGAGATCCTTATCTTGAAAGGCACTGAAGATTCTCAGCAGGCTTTTCATCTCTCGACTGTCTGCAGTAGTGCTAGGACTGTATGAGTATGATGCAGTTGTTTGGGAAAGAAGTGAAGAGTTTTAACATAAGCAATTTAAACTGCTGAGGAGATTTTGGATAGGAATGGTGCAGCAAGGATAGAAAATGATGAAAACTTTTAACAAATGAGAACCATGAGAATTTTAAAGTGTTTTCTGCAGAAGATGGGGAATGAAAGGGGGACCAGTAGTTTGTGGTTTGACTGATAGCATAATCACAGCCAAGCGAAGACTGAGATGTTCATACCAGTTCTTCTGCATAAATCTTTATAATGCCCAAGCAGTGAATTATGACTGTCTTATAGTGTTATCTTCCATGAGAAAAATAAAGTTGGATTGACTTATCTTCAAAACCAAACTTTTTCAAAGGGAAGGTATGTGTAAATTCCAACACGTGCAGTTTGACTTGTGTGCCTGTGTTTACCTAAAGCTCCTATCATTCTTTTGTATCTTCTTACCACCAGGATAATAGGGAAATACAATGTATTCTTACAGCAAATCTTGTGTATATATGTGGATTTTTTTCTCCTCTCCTGAGAAAAAAACATACTTACATGGTGAGGAATGCTTGCTGAATGCATGTACCTGTATTACAGATGTCATAAAGAACAGTTATGCAATTGCATTTGAAATGAGCATTTCACCCATTTTTATGAACTTCTGCGTGGAACAGAAAATGTTAAGGCAATATTTGGGGACTCATACAAGATATGTGGAAGAAGGAAACATTGGTCAAAGTGTCCCAGATAGCCTCTTCGAGCTTAATGGGTGAATAACAACCTGTGTACAGAGCCAGCTGAATGCATCTCATCACTTATTCAGACTTAAGCTGATGGTATGTGGACCCAAGCCAGGATAAATTTTGCCCTACAGGGTGACCTTCGTATTTTTTTTGCTGGATTAAAGTGCAGCAGTTTGATTGTTTATTTTGCAGGAAACTAAGTCTTCTTACCTCACTGGTAAATGAAACAAAATTTTGCATTAAAGCCTTTGCTAGAAAAGTCAGAACACAGAAAAGGGTTTAGGTACAGTCTACATACTGTTTGTCAGTTATGTCTCTATAGGTGGCAAGGTCATTAAACATTATCTTTTGGCTCAAGGTAGAGTGGAAGATGCTATAAACTTAAATAAAACACACCCCAGGCTCCCCACAAAAAAACTCAAAACTCCACACCTGACAAGCTACAGAAATCCAACCAGGTGTGCTTATCCCTTTGAGAAAAATGGGTTTATTAAATTGTAGATTTAAAGATAGGGAATTGTTGATTATTTTTTTTTTTTTCCTCTCTCTCACGGACAAGATCCAATTTAGCTGATACAGAGCTGAACCTGAAGAGCATTCTGTGAGTTGTTTATTTTCTTCACAAATACATAGCTAATATTTAATTTGCAAACCAAGTCCTCTCTTATGTTCCCTTTCAAACCTTTTATCTGTCATGAAGATTGTGGAAAAGTTGAGATAACTTGTTGCATTTTATTCAGCTTTTGGAAGCTGAAAAAGAAAAGCCTATAAAAAAAAAAAAAAAGCTTTTCGAGGGCCCGCTGTAGCCAGAGGTGTCTAATTCCAGAAACTTAAAATAGAGGTTCTGAATGCTCAAACCCTCCTGGCTTTGCTGGAGATTCTGCATCAAGTGCATAGTTTTCTTGTGTTTTTT
>VZSZ01009691.1:739797-753420 GCA_013398815.1 Ibidorhyncha struthersii | reverse complement strand
AATAGGCCTGTTTGCTACTGTTTGGGTTATTGTTTTTACTTGCTGCAGCATCTGCTTCAAAGAGATGGGAAAACTGATTGCTAATGTAGCATAAATTTAAAGTTATAAACTAATAGTGCTGTGTTGAATAGTTTTGAGTACCCATGCATCTTTCACCCAATGTTCCTCGCAATAATGGTCCCATGCATCCCAGAATGTTATACTATTGGTGTGTTTAGGGTAACAATGTTGTGGGAAAGGTGGATAGTGTGAATCAAAGTCTGCATGGTAAATCACATTTTCTGGGTCTTTGTGGAATTGAGATCTTGATTTGCAAATCCTTTGCAGCACAGGTGAACTCTACTGATGTGCATATACAAATCCATATGCAAAGGCAGCCAGATCTCAGCTGGGACTTGTGTGTGCTTCTGGAAATGAATAATCACAACCTTCTGACTATGCTTTTGCTAAGTACGTTTATGCAGCCCCTCATGCTGCTGCTTCTTTTGTACAGGCTGTTAAAAGGAATTTTCAGAGCCTTGAGAATTAAAGCTCCTTACACTGATTTGATTGATGGTCCTTTTATCAAGTGCTGTGCTGGTACTTGTGCATACAACATACAAAGTATCACACGCATTTTCCAGTTGAATGACTCTTCTCAGTGAAGAAAATCCATATTCTCTGCTCTAAACAATGTAGACCAAAAGTCGAATAAACATTAAAAACCGAATGGAGTAACCAGGGATTAGCAGACAGTGCATTATGTTGATTACCCACATTGTCTTCAGCTTAATAAATTCTATTTTGCTGTAAGTCAGTTCAATTGTGTGTGAAAATAGAGAAGGTGGAAAATGAGACTGAACAAGAGGGTTAAATGACAGTGTGCCATTCCAGAAGCAATTAAAAAAAAACCAACCCAAACCACCAACCCTTGAGGAAAAGAAAAAAGGAGATTTTGAAGTGTAAAGTAAAATACACAATTCTGTTTTAATGTGGGAAGCTAAAATAGTCTGTCCAATCCTTATCATTAAACTCATGCAAAAGCAGTTGATGAAGTGCTTTTTCATGCATCATGTGGCACTTGCAATATTGCAACATTGACTTGTGCTATTGAGTAATCACTAAAAATGGGCAAACAGGAAGTAGCAGTAATTCTAAATCATAGTTTTGGCATCCCATTCAGTGAATCCAGATTAAGATCCCCGAGACGTGCTGTGATTCAATATATGCTCTGGCAGATCCTGTTGCAGAATAAGGACTTTTAACTTTGTGTCATAAGTGAATACCTCCTGAACAGATGTGTCTTGACTCATAAGAATAACTTTGCATCCCGGAATTTTTAAAGAGCTGTTTGGAAGGCTCAGTTAATATCAGCCCTTATTTATTTATCTTTGGTATCTTTGGTATGCCTTGGTAATTATGGAATTTTCAGTAGACTGCAAGAAAACTGCACAAAACATCTAAACGGAATGGTCTGGTTAGGCTGGGAAAAGAAGAGTCAAGCACAAAGGAAAGGAAAACATATGAAAGAAAAACTTTGCAATATATGCAATATAGCTGAGCTGCTTATCTTCTAGTCTGTTAATAGTTTTATTTCTGTGTTCAAGTTAGGAATTGATACCCAGAACTCATGATCATCCAGAGCTCCAGCTGGAGCCAAGAAGAGGTGGAAGTGCTCAGACACTTGGGAAAGTGGGCTGGTATATAAGGAAGTAGTGTCATCTAGTGGTTAAAGAAAAAGACTAGGAAACTGGGACTCCTAGGTTATATTTTAAAATTTACTACATACTTGCTGGTTGATGAATGTACTTGAAACTCTCAATATCCCATTTCTCTGGGGGAAGGGAGGAGGAGGACAGACTATGCAGCTTTTGGCCCACCTGAGTTCCCAGTTTTGAAAAAGCAAAAGACTAGATCTGGAAGTGTGTGCGCCACCGTCAGAACTCTTTTGTATAATGGCAATTTGAAGCAAACGGAATTCTGTTTCAGGATACACAGGGAGGATGCCTCTGGTGCATTTGTATTTAAATGTGACCAAAACAGTTTAGAATTTGGCAGTTTTATATCCCACAGAGTGCCAAATCCAGGCATGGGTTAAGGAATGTGCTTGTCAGTCTGCTTGTGGATAATGGAGGAGAGACCAAGTTGTTTAGTGTATATATATATATATATTCACTAGTAGGCAGCTTAAAAGCAGTTTATGGTGGTTCAGTAGTAGTATTGTTCGTTGCTAATGATCACTTCCAATGTCAGCAGTTTGTGGAGGACTCCCAGCTGTACCTTTTGTTTCTATCAACTATAATCAGTATTATCTCCTGCACTTCTTGGCAGCGAACAAGCTGGGATGAAGGATACAGTAGTAGAGCTGAATCCCAGAAAACTTGGAACGTGTTGCAGTTGGGGGAAGAGATGCTGTAATGGATTTCTCCTTTCCACAGACAGCCCTTTCTGAGAAGGGTCTCAGCCCTGACAGGGCAAATCTGCAGCCTTGTAGTCTCTTGATCCTTACAGCATTTTGGGTACCTGGAGTTGTAGTGCACACTTGCCCAAATAGGAAGATCCTGTCCTGTAGGCCAGGTGGAAGCAGACGATGGCAGGACAAGGGTGGTAGGCCACTGCATATAGTTTAGGATTATTTACTTTCTTCTCTGAATTTTGAAGGTTTCAGCTGAATAATTACAGCATAGCTAAGCCTGCCTGCTGTAAACTGTTGGTGCCAAGGAATGAATTTGCATGAGGTGCCCTCCAGCTAACACAGTGCAGCAGCCTTAAAACAAAATGACACAGGGTTATTGGTCCATGTGTTTTTGCATTCGGGGTTGACTCTCGTTGCCACTGTGGCACTGGAGTGTATCACACTTCTTTAGCAGAGATGACACCTGCATGGTTTAGGAAAGAGTGATTGATTTCCTATCTGTACAGTAGAAATCAGAATAGAGGGACTAAGGCAGGGATTTTTTTTTTTTTTAAAGTGTTTGTGTATCTAATTCTCATTAAAATCAGTGGAAGTTATGCAACAGGAGTATCTTTGAAAGGGGTTTGCTCAAGCTCCCTGATGGCACAAGAGGCTGAATCCTCATCTCTCATGTTGCATGCTAGTGCTGTTTGTTTCTGTAGATTCACTCAGAGGTCTGTCCTTACATTCAAATAATTTCTGACGTTCAGATTGACTCTAGCTATGGCAGATGCTCTGTCTTTCTTAGGTTCGTTGACTTGCCATGCTAGAAATATTTCATTGGTTGAGTGATCCCATCAATAAACAGCCTATGTGATTCCCCATGGAGAGGGACCTGCAAATAAATGGTATGAGCTAGGGACATCTTTGTGTCTAGTCTTCAGGTGCTACATATGAGATTTTTCATGTGGATAGAGTCTCCACAGCTCTAAACGTAGGACTGCTTCAGTAGTCCTCTCACGTTGCTGCTCAGCGTGCTTTTACGATGGCCGGGAGCACATGGAAATTTTCAGGGGGAAGGCTCCATGAATTCTAGGATGTGTTCCTCCACCCTCCTGCTCCGTGGAAGCTCTTCTTGACTACCTGATATTCTTGTTACAAAACAGCATAGACGTTTTTGTGTTGGCAATAAGAAAATGCTGGATTGGCTGACTTCTCTGAGCAAACTTTTCTTACCAAGCTGGCATGGAGAAGCCGTGTCTCAGTTGCTATGTGAGCCTGAGGAGCACGGCGGCATTTGGATCTGCAGCCTGGGCAACGCGACTGAACAAGGGGAACAACATAAAGGGCAGCCGACTGCAGAGCTGTTAGCATTCTGCAGGGCGCACAACTTCAGCTCAGTGTTAGATCTACTATTATAATTCTCTGTTAATTACATAGCGTTGATTATATAACTACTTAGCAGTTCCTCCTCTTTTAATGAGCACAGCTGTTTTCTGTCCAGCTTCAACAGGGAAAATTTCCCATCTCTAATTTAAAAGTAATACACTCAAAGAAAACTCCAGAGGGCTCTTGGGCTCGTGCTGTTTAATATGTTTTAACGCTCATGGTGCTTACAGTCTTCCTTCAGCCTAGAGAGCACTTATGGCCATTCCTCTTACCCCCTTAAATGAATCTTTGTAACTAATCAACTTTATTAATAGTGTTAAAAAAACTAACAAAGCCCTCACCTTGTTGTAGAGAAAACCATTTTATTTAGGCAGACTGATACAAGCTGTCATGTAACTATGCTAATTTGGACCCATGCACTGTATTCACTTTTCTGACCAAGCGCTTTCTACAAAGTGGGCTAACAGGCAGTTTTCTGCCAAAAACTCTCCAAAGAGTGAGTGGTACAAACATGTATTTGCTTAGGCTAAGGTTGCTGTGAGTTACTGCTTTCCAGGAGACAAGTGTGTTAACATCTGCTGGAGACCAGAGAGGCTGAGGTGCTGGAGCATTAAAGGAAAGTAATGTGTAAGCAAACAGCAGCAATATGCTGAACAAAGACCTTCAGGTCATTGCTTGCCCCCAGGTTCATGCCAGACATGCTGCATCAGTGACAATAACATCTTAAAGAGCTCGTTGGGAACTCAGTCCAATTTTATGCGCTGCAGCAGCAGTACAAACATTTTGGGCATGGACAGGTTTTCTTTGGAAAACATGGTTTTGTCAGAATTGAAACATTTCCCAGGAAGATGTAGGCTTAGATAAAGTTTCAGGTGGAAGAACTGTCAAAACAAATCACTTCAACTTTCTAGCTTGGTTTTCACAAAGTCAAATTAATTTCACTAAGATTTTTATAACTCTTAATTTTTCAGGTATATGATAATATGATGGCATGTTTTGACACTGTCAGAATACAATCATTGTGGCCTGAGCAGAATGTGCAAGAATGGTTTTTTTTTTTTTTCTGCAAAACTTTTAGTCTATAAGCAATCTTGAAGGTGTGACGCAGAAGGAAAAGTTGCTGAAGCACATTTGTAGTAGTGGCAGGAAGTCTGTAGCAAGAGTTGAGCTTTATGTCTTAACTGGAGGCCCATTATTTCTGCTTCATGGCTCTCTGTTCTAATTTCTAACAAGATTTGGGACTTTCTCGATCTGTTAACTTGACCCTACTAACAGTATTTAAAAAGTTCAATAACTGGTAAATACCTGAGGAAATGATTGAACACACTGTAGAGCTGCAAGTTGATTTTAACCTCCTAAAATAATTTTTGTTGATGTGCTTTTAAAGCACTGTGCTCATCTGTAACATCTATTAATTATTTATTAGTCTGTATATTCTTTATAGGTGTAACCTGAACATAAATTGAGACTGCTTGATCTGTTCTTGTATTCCTAGGAAGATGGTGATTTATCTGGAAGTTGCTCTCTGCCATTTTTAAATACTGCACAGATAAATATGTCTCTTCAGTTAAGAGTGTCCTTTTGTTTCCCCAGTACACTTGATTGTAAACATACGTCAAGTTGTTTCCCTCAGGGGGCCCTGTTCAGATGCAGCTCGAGTTACATTATGGTAATAATGTTCATTCTTTGCATTAATAATTACATTGAATACCCCATGTTCAGCAAAGTATTGTATTTCTTTGATGTTTTCCTTGCTATTATGAACTGCTGTGCTGTTACTGTGTATTTTATGCTGACAACTCAGGTCACCTGTTCTCCGTTTTTTCCTTTTCTCTGTTACTTGTGCCTCTGTATAGTAACATACCATGTTGGATAAAACAGAGTTAGGGTCACCTAATCCACTCAGCTCCTACATCTGACAGGTGAAGACAAACTGAGCTTTGGTATTGACTACCGTGTTACTCTAGTGAACTTTTGTAACAAAACCAGCAGACTTGATTGCTTCAGGCAACAAATGACAAGAATCTAAGGTAAAATGGCTAGTGAAAGTACAATGTTTATAAGATTAAAAATAATTAAAAAAAAAAAGAAAAAAGGCAGGTTATTGTAGCAGTGGCGTGATGGCGATTTGGTGTTGTGTGTTTTTTTGTGGGTTTGTTGTTTTTGTTTTTAAATTTAATAACCCTTTTACACAATTCCATTGATTTTACTGGCAATGCTCTAAGACTGAATTTGGCTCGCAGTGACTGATTTAACAATATTGATTTGTAATATTATGCAATATTTGCATTCACTAATGCCCAGACATACAGGGGTTCCCCTGTTTCATACATAACATCCTTCTGTGTCTTTTTTTAGACCTGAATGATCAGGTGTTTTTTGGTCCTGTAAGTTCCCATTTCAGGAACAAATAGAGAGCAATCAGGTATTTCTTGTATAATCTTGTTGGTTTACAAAAGATGTTCAAGTTTCTCTAAAGAAAACTGCAATCAAACATTAGAACATTTAATAGTAATGCTTCATTAACATTTTTTTTTTTTTAAATCATCAGTGTCCAACAAATTATTTTAATCTTTTTCATGTCTTTTTAATGTCATTCAGTGACTGTGTCCTTTGCTTCCTGCAGTATCTGAATTAGCTGTATTAACTCAAGGAAACTGTAACTAGTCAAAATTCTCAATATGCTTGTGTTTTGTCCCTCACTTTTTTTGGTTCTCTTAACCAGTTTGAATGGGGGAATTTCTATTTAATTTTCAGATTGTGCAGGAAAACACTGAAACAACATGCATGAATGAGGTTAAACTTGATTGAAACCAAAATGTAAAAGACACTCCAATGCCCTGAACCTTTACAGCTTATCTGGGTAGGAGTTGGGCGGAAAGAGGAAAGGAGGAAGTAAACTCAGATGTTGCCCTAAGATCAGATGGACTTTGCTTCAGTTCTATGGAATTAAGATGTTTTTGGATTTCTAATCTAATGCCTTTCCATTCATTATTTTTCTTTGCTTTGAGAGGCAATTATTCAGCATGGATTTTGCATTCCTGGCTAACTTGAATTAATCCAATACTCTCCTGGTGCTTTACAAAAGCAGGATGTAGATGAGGAAAGTGGACCACAATATTTTCACAGGGTCTGTATTTATTTTTTATTTGTTACTGGTATGTATGTTCACCTGGAGTCCAGAACTACATTAACAAGGGCAGCTGTGAAGAGTACACACTACAAAACTTCCATGAAGTTTTCTTTTTATATTGGCAAGATGAATTGACTCAGGTTTGTTCATGTATTTAACATTGCTGACTACTGCCCCTAGCTTCTAGGTGGTGTATTGAAACCGCATGTGAGTTTGCATGTGCTTGACAGGGGGAGGCAGTAAAAGGTGAAAACATTCCCACTAGTGACACCTGAGCATCATCTTCCCAGGAGGAAACCGATCTAGTGTAATAAGGCAAAGGCCTGCAGCAGTGAAGAGGGTAATGGCGGCGTTTACAGAACCTGCTAGCTAGATTTCCTGGGCAGAAAATATATAGTCTGTGACTGAAGATCATCTTTTAACCCGGTTAACCTAGATAGAGAGATGGAAATGAAAACTGGGAGAGGTTATTTAGCTCTCACATATTGCAACTTTCAGTTTGTTGGTCAACTTGAAAGCCAGTCCAGAAAATAAAGGACAGAACTTTTCTTTCTCTTGGACAAGATTAGGGTGCAGAATTGCTGAGGAGAATCTTCTTTCCGCTATGAGCAGTGGAAGGGATGGGTAAAGCTAAGAAGATGCCCACAGATGAAACCCTTTGCTGGCTTAAAAAGCCCAAGCCTTTGTTAAAAGCTGTGACCTCTTTAGCTCTGAAGACAGCCATAGAAAGAAAAGGTCCTTTGGATCTTTTTGTCCTGTTCTCCAACCCTGTGTCTCTCCCTCTTTCTTTTAAAGCAGCAATTTCTCTTTGTGCTTTTTTTTTTTCTTTTTTTTTTTCCAAACTTCTCAGTTCTGCTTAGCAAAGACTCTCCAGGGAGCCAGCTCAGAGTTGAACTTGGCACAAACAGCCAGGGAGACAGCTTGAGCTCAGTGTCTATACAAATGTCCAGGATAAACTGCTGTATTAATATTTCAAATGATTTCCTAATACAGTATGCATTGTGGCATGGATCCAGGGAACAAGGTTTTCCTGGTGAATTCTGCCTTCTTTTTTTAATATGGAGCTATAAACAGTTTATTTTAAAAACTGTTATGTGGCAAGAGCAAAGTTTTCATTAATGGAAAATCCTGACACCCTTCTTTAGGCCTTATACCAATTTTGTTTCTACTTCTGTGGAATTAATACCAACTTTTCTGGGGAAGTAACGCTGGAGAATCTAGCCCTGTTGTTTTACAGCTGTACTACTGGAAATCTCTTTAGAGTTGGTATATCTTTATTAGTTAGAACTTCATTGTAGTAAATTGTCATATCAGGCAGGTTTAATTTAGGTTTACAAGGTGGGCTTTGGTTATGATGCTCTAACGGCCTGTCCAGTGTGAGACCGCTAGGCTCTTGCTTATCCCAAAACAGATGTTGGGGTTTGGGGATGTTTTTTTTTTGCCCCCTCAGTCAGTGTTGACTGGGGTATAAGTGAGAACTTGCCCTATTCTGGAAAAGTGGCTAAAAATGTTTTGTTAATGTTTTTGCATGCATATTTTCCATAGAAATTAATTTCAATTTAAAAAAGGGAAAACAAATTTCTGAAATCGAAATGTTATGTAGTTGAAGAAGGTAGTTTTTGAAATCACTGGGTTTAGAGTGTCATTTCGGAATGACTGTTAGAGGTTTTTGTTTGAAGTTTGGAATTTAATGCAGTGTTCAAGTTGATGTGAAACAATTTTATTTTTTTCCTTGTGAAAAATTAATTCTTTTTTTGTTTCATGTCACAATGAGGGAAAACGCTAGTATTTTCTCTGGAACAGAAATGCAAAATATTAAGTCAGGTGAACTATGTTTTTTACATATATACTCTGCTAAAGATAGTATTAAAAGAAACTCTACAGCACAGAATGATTGAGGCTGGAAGACTGTCTAGTCTGACTACCCTGCTCAAAGCACGGTCAACTAGAGCAGCTAGCTCTGAGCTGTGTCCCGTTGGGTTTGGAATATCTCCAGGGATGGAGATTCCACCTTTTCTCTGGGCAACATCTTCATGTATGTGGCATCCTGTCAGCAAGAAAGGTTTCTCTTATGTTTAGATAGGATTTCCTGTATTTCAGTTTGCATCTGCTGCCTCTTGACCTGTCACTGCACAGAGAAGAGCCTGGCTTGGTCTTCTATGGTCTCTACCCTCAGACGTTTATTCACATTGATAATGTTTCCCCTTCCTCACCCAGAGGCTAAATAATCACAGCTCTTTCAGCCTCTGCTTGTATGTATATTAATGCCTTTCTGGCGCTTGGGTATCATGCACATTCCTCTTTAATTTTGGATTCGTGAGTGGGATATGAAACTAGGGCCCTTGGAAGACCAGGACACAGATGCTGATATGACAAGAAACATGAAAGTAAGAAGGCATCATGTGTGAACAGTGCCTATGACTTTTCATGGGTTTTCCACTGCTAAAGCATTCTTTTTCTACAGACGATTTCTATTTCTAGAGTGGGAGGTAATTCTCTAACAAGAACAGATTTGCCACAACTTGTAGAACAGCCACGTTTTCTAATGCTTATGCGAAGAGGAGGGAATGCTGACATTAAGTGTGTTTGAAGAGCAGTGACAGATACCTTAAGGTCTCACTCCATAGCTGTTTAACTTGGCAAAGTCTTTACTTTGTCTCTGTATGGCTCCTGGAAGCGTTGAAAAAATGTTTGCTGGCTTGTACATGTAACTAGATGAGTCATTTCATAAAAACATTTGGTGAGGTAAGCCTCACAAAGGCAGTTATTACCCTTTTCAATCAGTTTTACCAAAAGGATAGTATTTTTTTTTTCCATTACTGTAAGAGTTGTCTGTTTCAAGTGATTCTGAACTTTGATAGTTGATTTGTTTTTGGGCTTGAGTTTTATCTTGCCTCTTGTGACTCTCCTGACTCTAGAGGAATTGATCCTGACTCGTTCACTGGAAGTTCCTTCAGATCCAAATCCTGGCTGCGAAATACCCATTTATATCATTAGTACCAGAATTCAGGAAGGCAATAGAACAGGATTATTGTGACAGCTCTGAATTTGTTTACATTGTGGAATACTCCTACTTGCATACATTCATAGGCAGATGTTTACATAATATGCATGTTTTGAATTATGCTGTTGATCCCTCAGAGGGATGAGTTTTCTTAACCCTTTTAAGCATCTAGGGGTAAAAAGCAGGGGTGTGACTTCCCCTTATGCCAATTTCAGTCTGGACAACTGTATTGGAGTCAGTGAAATTAACTTTTAAGGGCATCTGCATGGTGGCACTCAAACTGAAATCGTAATTCTGCCAGCTAAGACTCTCAGTTTCTCAGGATGCACTGTTTCCAAAAGCTCTAAAATCTCTTGGGTGAACCATGGAAAGCTGAGTTCCACCCTGGGTGTACATTAGCACGTGCCCCAGCTGGAATCAGGTATCCCGCATGGTGATAGGTACAGTGCACATGCTAAAAGACGCTGCACAGACTGATTTGGGATGGTCTTGAAATGAAATAATGGTGACAGGTTTTTTCCTGGAGTGTCTAGGGACGAAATGAGAAATGTTGTGCTTCGGGGACACTTAGAGATATGATTCCTTTTTTAAAAGATATGCGGTTACATGAGGGAGGTGGCAGGAGAGGGGCTTTAGCGGTTGGTAAGTGGCCACATCGCAATCCTAGAATATGACTTTGTTAGAAATTCTCCTTTCCCAGTAGTGAACCACACACAAAAAAGCTCAGTGATGAGCTGTGCTGGGAAATGCCTTCTCTTGAGTGAAATCAAATGCTGAAGCTGTTCTTAGGGAGGTGTGATTCTGAGATCTGCAGCACTTATGATCTGGACCCCGAGTCTGAAAACTGTGGTGATCAAACTAGTGGCTTGTTTATCAATCCCGAGTCATCATGGCCCTTGCCAGGAGTCAGCCCTGCTTCCTTTAGCAGCCCTTGTAAGCTTTTGGGGAGCTTTTTTCAAGACTCCTTGAGGCCCTCAAATTGCTTTTGAAGTTTCTTTTGGCTTGCAGAGTGAGGATTTGACCAAATATTATCAGTATACTGATGTGAAAAATCAGCAACTTTTGACCCAGCCCTGAACAATGCCTAAAAATCAGTGCTAAGACACTCTTGAATTTCTGTCTCCCTGATTACTCCATGTTGCAGACCAGATAGTTTCTGGTCTAGACCAGAACCTTGACACTCTTCTATATGACTTCAAACTATATTCAGGAGATGAATAGGCATGGGATGTTTGTTGTGCTGTTTACACTGCTAGAGCCTGGACACTGGAGGGCTCATGCAGCAGCACAGAACCATGTAGTTCTGGTTTCCTAATTTGATGAGAGCACATTCTGAATCGCAATATTGTCCAAATGAGCAAAATCAAGAAAGGCTGGCTACAAATAGAAACAAAGCATTTCCCCTGTTTCCTAAACATTAGTGTTTCTCATCCATTTGATTTAACAAGGGCAATCACCCTGCCACTCTAATTATCTCTGTCAGACCCACAGTGCACATAAAGTAGACCTCTGATTTTTGAGAGGAAGAGAGTACACTAGTGCCTGCATGCCTTTTAGTCCATCATGGTGCACATCTTATCAGAGGAAAGCATTTGGAGGTTGCCTTGATAACACAAGCAGATTCCTGGCATATGGCAAAGGGCTATTTTTTATTATTTACACAATTAATGGAAAGGAAACATCGAGTGTCTTTGATTAGAATTAATGGTTCATTAGCCTGGGCTGTCATCGCCTGCTAGCACTGTGGATCTGGATGGTGAGGTTGATGAATTATTCTGGTTAGAAGAATAATAGTGGGGATAGGGACTTACAGAGAAACACTGGGTGAGAATAAGGCAGCAAAACTGTGGAAGTGGTTTCTGAGGGCGAGGAGCCCAAAGGCCTGACTCTGCGCTCACTCCAGGTGTAGATGAATGTGCGCTTCCCAAACAGCTGTGGCAGATGTTGCTGCCGACTGCTGGCTGTCTTCAGCGCTAAATACTCATTACTGCTCCACTGGTAGAGTTTACCAATCCCTAAATCTGCTGGCAGAACTACTGATTTATTATTACTGTTTTTTTGTTTCTGTCAAAATGGGAGCAAAATTAACAGAAACAAGTTACTGTAGCTGTTTCAGCAGATGAGTTTTTCTTCCCCCAGCCCCTGCAGTGATCTGGGTGGTACTGGAAGACAGGAGTGTTCAGGAGAGTAAACCTCTAGCACAGTTGGATCTGGAAGACTTCCCTCTTGAAAACATGTTGCAGGGGACAGAGGTGCATTTGGACAATGCTTTCCCCGTCTTCTCAATTGAAAGAAGTGTTTGAAGACTAAATGTGCTGTGTTTACTGTAGTAGGCTTTGACTACTGAGCAGCCACCAGCGCGTTGTTCCCAGGTTAGGTTTGCATCAGGAGGAGGAGATGGTACCGCAGCACAAGTCCAGAGGGGTTTTTAACTAACACATAGTTCTCACATTACTGTTGGGTGGTTTTGTAGCTTAGTTATTCTTTGTCACAATTTACCATGTGTAAGAGCGGATTTGGAGCACGTATTTTATCAAGCTACTTTTGTGGACCTGTTGTTAGTCTTTGATGTTTTGAAGCAGGCACTATCTTTTCACACCACGCTGTAAGAGAAGCTGTGGGTCCCAGTGCAGAGAACAGGAGGACTCAGGAGGTTCACAGACTGTATTGACTTGGACCAGGGTAAGTTGATAAACCTGAAATCAGACCTGTATTGGGGAACCCATTTCACAAACAACCAAAACTTAGGGCTATTCTAACGAGAGGTTTAGATTTGGCCATTATTTCTAACTTGGGAAAGTAGCAGGGGTGAAAAAAAACAACCCTAAGGGGTTTTCAGGGATATTAGAGAGGAAAACAAAACTCTCATGAACAAGCAGATGAGTCTGCAGCACTCAGAGCACTCTATTTTAGCAGAGATGGCTTTTCCCTTCTATGTTCAAACTGCTGTGAGAGTGGGTAGAGAGTTAATGTAACATTCGTAGCTGGCCCCCACAACAATGCAAATGTAGTAATTTTCTCTGTAATACATATTCTCGGTATTAATAGCAAAGAAGCCAACAAACAAAAAGTAATCCATCACTTTCTGTAAAAATGCCTATATAGACAGAAAAAAACCTACTGCTCCCTGTGCTGCTTTTCTTATTTCTGTTTTATTGTTTCTATTTAATGAACTGGCAAATAAATTACAAAAATCTGTTTTATAAGCCAGTTACATATTAATTCCATATTTTCTGCAACAGGTTCTTAGATTAATGAATCAAGGAGATGGAAAAGCTTGCTAATTTAATTACACGATTACCACTGCTGTAACATTTATTTTAAGGATATGACATAGCTAATGGATGTTTTATTTATTTATTTAAAGTAAGTAATCTTAAAATCGGCAAAATTTTTTNTTTTTTTCTTTTTCTGAATTTAGTGAAAAATATTTAAGAAGAAGGATTGTTGACGTGCCTAAAATAGCTACCTTTTTGAGCAGATCCCACTATGGTTACAAACTACAGACTAGTTCTTGCTCTCAAAATGTCTTCATTTAATGATGAGTGGATAAAAGGTGAAGTAATGTTTCTGAACAAATACTGAACCCCACATGGCTAAATACCACAGATCTCTATTAAAGACACTTGTGTGCCACCTCCAAATTCTACTGTTTATAATTACCATCCTTTAGGTGTAACCTTAGGTTTAAAAAAAAAAAAAAAATCCAGTTCAACCACGGAT
>VZSZ01009691.1:715659-739787 GCA_013398815.1 Ibidorhyncha struthersii | reverse complement strand
GCGGTAGTAGTCTCATCCACTCTGTAGTGAGGACTCTTCCAGAAGAAGACAGAGATGCTGCACGGGTTATGCTGAAGCATCTGCCTAAAGAAAGTATTATTTTGGTAAAATACAAATGGGTCTTTGAGAAACAGTTAATTGTGAAGCAGGTAGGGATTTTTGCTGCTGTAGTTGTCTGCAAAAAGGCGGAAAATTAAAAGCTATATTTTTTGCATTTGGATGGTTAAATGCTGTTCCAAAGGATGCTGATGGGAGATCTGGCAGACACGGGAGTAGGCATTTAGTTCCAGATCCAGGCTGCAGGTATCAGCTCAGTGATTGAGACCTACTTCAGGATGGGGCCAGAGGACTGCATTTCCTCTGGTTAAGAGTGTCATCACCTTTGAATATTTCAAACATGCAAGAAATTTGTCTTTGTTCTACTCTAATGTATGCATGTGTTTAACCAAAAAGGAGATCGATTATTTTTGTATATCTGTATCCATCATGTTATATATGAACACTTAACACTTGATTCATTTCATACCTGTTTGAAGCTTCCCCAATGAAACAAATTCTTAAAATGGGGCTTTGAGTAACTGTTTCTTGCTGAAAAAGTACGCACCAAGAAAGGAAACATCTCCCATTAATCTTGGGAGTGCAGGATATATTATTACTATTAATTTCAGTAATTAGGAGGAAAACATAACAAATTACTCTTAATAAGCCTTTCAGACAGGATTTTCTTTTTAATCTATGGGCTCATTTATATCTATTTATTTTCATTTTTTTTACCAAATGAAATTAGCATTCTCTGCACACTCTGATATGACCTTTATTTGTTCGCTGACAGATACAACACATAGCTTAAAATCAAAGTGTTTTTTTTTTTTTTTTAACAGTCGGGGGAAGATACAGGGGGAGGGTACTTTATTTTTTCAGTATGCAGAAGGACTTCCACTCCCTCCATACTTTTCTTCCATAATTCCATTCATGGTAAAAGACAAGGGTCCTTCTTTGGGGGGGTGTCATATTCTCCGTAGTCCAGGAAAACGCAGACATTCCTCTTGCCTTTCAACCTAAGCAAAATGCTTCGTATTCTCTCACTGATTTAAATATTTTGGCTTGCATGATTTTCTCTGTTTATTTAGGTGATAGACAAGTGAGGACTGAATTTTTAAGGTCCCGTTTGCTGTTAAAATTGGACAGAACTTTATTGTTTCAATGGTGAAGAGTTTTTCTCGGTTTCCAAGCTATGTATTTTCGTATGCAGTTGTACAAGCCACAGTAGAAGATGAAATAGTGCAGCAGGACTTTTCTACTTACTTGTTATCCTCCCTCCTCCCTGTTGAAGTCAGTAGTTACTATGACAGTGTCTGCAAAGATGTTTGTAGTTTATTTATTTACACAATATACAGCCTAAACCAGTAACTGGGTCTTGGAAAACAACTGTATTTTTACTTCGGTAACATAATCCTTGAGTTAAAGCACAGAGCAGTGGAATTGTTCCTTAAGCCTCTGAAGCATTGAAAATTTCAACAATAAACTAACTCTGCAAGTTTATCAGACCTATTAATCACCTAAAATTAGATTCTTCCCTGCACTTTCATTTAGTCAGATTAGATGAGCTCTCATTTTCTCGTGGTTAAACTTTTAAGCCATTTAACAGTGTTTATATTTTTAAAGTTAACCTTTAGACCAAATTATTTGTTGTTAAGAGAGAAAGGTGCACGATGCTTTTATTTTAGTCTTAAAAGGAAAAAAAACAAATCTATTGCAAATAAAGTTTTGATTATCCTTTAAGTTAGGATTCTTTACCAGCTTAGTCAACTTAATGATTTTTGAATGATAACATTTTTTAAGTATTGTGCTTATGTCATAGGCTATCTGGAAAAACAGTTTTAAATATGAAGAAATCTTGCATATAATTTCTTATGAGGCAGAAATTGAGTAGTAAGCCTATAATCGTTTACCAATTTATTTACATTCAACAAAATACTGCATAAAGTGAGTAGCTGATACAACTTCCAGTAATTTTAATGTTTTGTTACTTCTCAAACAGCTTTCTAGTCATCACTAGTGCAAAGCACAAAATAAATCTTTCTTCAACTCTCCTGTTCTCTGCTTCTCCTTTATTGGAATAGATATTAAGGTGAGGAAGTTCCTTTACTGAAAACTTAAACATCTGCAGAACTGCATGAATTTTCCTTTCCAAATTTTCTCTTCTCTTGGCGAAGAACAATCTTCAAATTTTCATAAGAAAAAAATTTATGGATTCCGAGTCCATGGTTTTCAAAGTACTTATTATTTATTTGAAGAAAGGCATAGGCTGAAACATTATGAATATTAGACCTTTTAAATTGTGTTCAGACCCCTTCAAGTGAATGCCATGGTTATTTATGAAAACCTGTTATTTTTGAGACCCAATATCTGTTCACATGAAATTGGGTGATAGACTTTTTTTTAAAGTTTCTGTTTTCAAGAGAAGGTAACTTTTCACTAGTCCTTTTTAGTAACCTTGCCATCTCCAACTAATGATATCTAAGTTTGAAGTTGCTGCTCAAGTTTTTGAGGGTTCTTCTCATGTTTATTGTTCCAGAATCATTTTGGATAATAGAAAATTCTTCAGAAACAGAGCAAGTTCTGAAGCAATCAATTCAGGCGTTGTTTTAACACAACTAAAATACATGACTACTTCATTTTTCTGGGAGCTCTAGCTATTACTAACCATGTAATCTGCCTCCCTAAGAGGATTCTCATGTGTAAATCTTTGTTTATCAAAACCGTGCTACTATTTTTTTTTTTTGACAGGGAGAGGGAGAATACTTGAGAGAGTTGTATAGAAGACCTTTGAAAGAGAAAAATGCATTTGGAAAATGCTCTGATTTTTCAGAATATGGAATTTTCATAAGCACAGTGGATTTTTGTCTTGTGGGACTCAAGTTTTAAATGCTGCTTTTGAAAATGGAACATGATCTCCTCCGTTGTTTCAGAGCTCTTTTACCAGTTTTCATTCAGTCTTTAAGGCTTGTAAGTATAAGCATAGCAAGCAATTGTTTCCTTCTTTTGATTTAAATCCTGTTTGGAGTAGGTAGTTGTCTGGAAATCTTTTGTGAAAGTTGAAACAAGTGCACCCCACAGCAGGGAAAAGAACCTAGATCTGGTTTCTGCTTCTTGCCTTAATTAACAATTACTTTTTGAAATCTCTTTACTCAAATGTAGTAACAGTATATTTCAGATTTTTTTTTTTTTTTAAATGAATGCAGGTGCGTAAGTTTCTTGTTCAGCTGGCCGTGTTTGCCTTCACAACCTAATACTAAACATAGTTGCTGCTGATAATTTAGATTTTCCATGGATTGAATTTTTTTCCTTTTGGTAGCTTCTTTCTGTGGTTATCAGGTTTAGGTCAAGATCTGACCGTAAGTTTTTGCTGTACATTACAGAAGAAAAGAGAACATTTTCTTCCCGGTTCTACTGAAAAGGTTGTTCAAGAGTTGACATGGAATATATTAAAAAATATACTTCACTGTGAACTCCACAACTGTGAGCTGATCAGCCTGTTTCTTGCAATATGAACGTTGTCTCTCAATGTCTCTATGTTTTTTCCCTGTGTTACTTGTTTATCAGGCAAAGTTTAACATAGTTTATTGTTCCACTTGCTTAATCCTCCTCCTTTTCTTCTCTGAGTTCTGCCAAAACTCTTCTAAACTAAGAAGTTTGTTTCAGAATCTTGCAGCTGCCTGATTATTGTATACCATTTTGTATTACCTGAGCATCTCATGCTTTTTGTTTTCCGCTAGCATGTGAGAGAACTAGTTCCACAATGTGTAGAGTGGTGGGAAAACATCTAAGGTGTTTAGAGTCATGAGAAACTTGAAAAGAGTTAATCTGTTGCTACAGATGACAAAGCCACTGGCCATCTGGTCAAATCAAAGTTAATAAGTATCACTGCTTTTAAATTAATAGGTACTATGTTAGAAGAGTAATTGGAAGTTGCATAAAATATGGATTTGGGACTTTTGGTATAAATAATAGCACGTATACATTTGATAAGAGCTTTAGAATACTTCCACAAAAAGTTCCACTTTTGTGATTACTGCAATATTAAAATATGTAATGTTTGTCATATAATCCTATCTGATGATGAGGATTAATAGAATAGCATTATTTTCTAAACTGCCATGGCAAAGTTTCAGCTTTATTAAAAACTGTATTAGGGATTTGTCCTTTAGAAGTAGAGTTCAAATCCCTGTGAAATGCAGGTTACCTTACATTTGTTTTCCTGTTGCCCACAGCTTTAGAAAGGATTGCCCTAATTCCATCAATACAATAGACAGTCATAGGAAATGAACAGTGGTATGGAAAAAAAGGTACAACCAGAGATCTAAATGAGGCCAGAGGCACAACTGTGTTACACCTTAGCTTGGTAGTAATTAAACATAGCCAGGAATATTTAAGTTAATGGCTATTTATCCCTGTCAATACACTGAAACAGAACTGTTTTACAGGAATGAAGCAAAAAGTTTTCAAAGAAAAATGTTTTGAGTTCAAGTTGCAATAAAACTGATGGAAGAGTACTTAGAAATGCTATAAAAGCTCAGGAGGTAAGGTTGCCACTTGGGGCATGGAAAAAACTAGATTAATAGTCCTGTTTTGCCTGAGTCAGATCAGACTTGAACATTTGTTTCACCAGTTACGGTTCCTTTCTTAATTGCTTCCTAGCACTTCTCTGCTGAGGCTTTCTTCCTGAAGAGCATCTGCTACCTCTTTTATGTCTAAGGTGGAGGTAAAGAGTGAAAATGTTGTAAATAATGGGGGAAACCCTCTCCTTCACCATTCCCTCGTGCAGAAATAGGGTGGGTCACTCACAACCTCTTTTTGTGCAATGCTGGTAAAAGGAAGTATCTTCAGTGGTGGGAGGAGGATGTGAAGAACTACGACCCTAGTAAATTAACTTGCAAATAATTGTTTGCTCTTCTCGCTTTTGAAGTGGCACAACCATCCACCTTTAGCATGATGTATCAGTGCTATATTAAACTAATATGGCTTGCATTCCTCCTTGGTATTCATCCTCGATACATATTGAACCTTGTTACCAGGTGTTTAATCATAGCTACTGTGATTTAAGAGTACTTGTTTTTTCCAATAAAACCTGGTATAAAACGAAAGGGGGGGGGGGAGGAAAGCTCAGTTTCCAAATTGAATTCATACAACCTCCCACTAGCTGCGTTAACTACTGAGAAACAATAACTCCAAAAGGGAGTTGACACAGCATTACTGTTCCTTTACTGCTTTTTTTTTCCCCGTCAAATCCTGTGAGAAATTTGAAGAAAAAGCATTTTACTACATATGAATTAGTAGACAAATCCAGTTCCATATAAATTCATGCTTCCTCTGAAAATCTGAGTTTCTGAAAATTAGATTCTCTAGTTAAGGTCCTGTACTAATCATGCTCACAGGCTCTCAAGCCCCCAGCTGTTAAAGATGAGTTGGCAGTTCATGAAAGATAGCTTGTGGTAACTTAAAATGTACTCCTCTGAATTTGGCTTTAATTTAGACAACTTCATCCTGCAACCTGCCATACCTAGCATGTTTGATATCATGCAGAAGTCTGAGGTGGCTTCAAAAGATGGTCCAGAGCTGGTTAGCAAATACTTGTGTTCCTGTAACAGGTAGCTGCACAGCAAAAGCTGAAAGAAAATAATAGCAAAGGAAAGAAAAGAATCTGGTCAGATAACCACTATAAATAGTGTTTGCGAAGGTGTGTTCCTTTTTCATTTTGCTGTCTGTATTTCAGGATACGTTCAGACAAATAGTTGATATTTGGGCATTGGAATATGCTTTGCCCTTTAAGCAAATCACTTTAAAACATGATTAAGGCTACTGGAATCTGTACTGGGATTTAGAGGTATCAAGATCTCTAACGTTGGTCATGTTCCTTCACCAGTTACGGGAGGACACAGGCTCTCGTTCTACACCTTTCTGTTTGTTAGCCGTGGGTGGACGATGCTGCAGTACACGTGGGCCCTATGCAACAGTGTTTGCATTGGGCTAGTATGAGCTGGAGACCTAATGCCATCGGGGACTAAGGTGGGGTACGGTCAGACTAAAGATCATAGAATCGTTAAGGATGGAAGGGACCTTTGAGATCATCAAGTCCAACCATTAACCTAACCTGACGAAACCACTTCTAACCATATCCCCAAATACCACATCTGCCCTTTTTTTAAACACCTCCAGGGATGGCGCATCCACCACCTCCCTGGGCAGCCTATTCCAATGCTGGATAACCCTTTCAGTGAAGAAATTTTTCCTAATATCCAACCTAAACCTCCCCTGGCTTAACTTGGACCCACTTCCTCTCGTCCTATCACTTGTCACTAGGGAAAGATAGTCACTTTAAGATCTTTCTTTCCAGGTTAAATTCTCCCAAGGTGAAATACAATAGGTTTAGGAATGAATTCTGCTGTTCTGTTCCCCTAAAGCGGCAAGAAATGATGACATTTAGGACTGGTTGCCCTTGATTTGTTTCTTAATCTGGTGGAGTAACATTCACTTTGGCTTTTTCTCCTTTGTCCATTGTGGACAGTTATACCACAATTATTTGGGGGGTGGAGAGGGAAATTTTTTTGTTTTTTTCAGCTTTTTAGGAGTGGAGGAGGAATGTGATGTGTCCAGGAGCTGGGTGAATGCTTGTGTTTCAAGTGAAAAGCTTATTCCATTTGTTGTGGGGGTGAATTTGTGTTACATAAACAAAGTTTTGTTCTGTCGTCTCTGACTGGCACGGCTGTGAACTTTAGAGTAGCTCCAAATACAGTCCGTAGCTTTGCCAAAGTGTACCGGCATACTGTACTGCGGGTTAGTCAGTTTGGGATGCATCACAGTTGGTGCATGAGATGTGCTGTGGAGCTTTAAAGAAGCCAGTTTAAAGCTCTTGCAAGTTCTTCATGGCTTACGATCAGAGGCTTCTACTTCTTAGGAACATGTTGCAGTATTTATGGACAGGAATAGAGTGAACATAACCATGTTGTTAGCTCCTTTCTAGCCGTTTAACTTAACACACAAAGAAATTACCGGCCTTTGTTAATTGGTATTGAAATTTGATCCAAGTAAATTTGTTTGGAACTTAAGATTAAATTAATTTAAATAACTTTTGACAGAATACTCTTTTGAAAGGCTCTGCCTTATAAGTTTCCCACCAAAGTAAATCACTTTCATTGAATTATTTACGAGACAATTTCATAGGGAGAGCTTCAAAAACCCTCCAGGCAATAATAAAATGATCTTCACTGTTACAGTCACAATTTGTTCTGGATAATTGGCTGCCTTTTCCCATTGGAGAATAGTGTGGTTTTACGTGCTAGATAGGTGCCTCTTCCTGCCAAGAGGACAAAGTGGTGCCAATCATATGGACTAAGTCTGTGTCTGGTTTTTCATTTAAAACAAACAAAAAAACAGAAAAGCCAGAAACAAACAGGTTTATACCACAAACCTACCATTTGGATTTGCAGTACATTGCAGAAATAAACTTTCCTGTTTTGTTTGTTTGTTTTTAATCATTTTAAGTCCCAAACGGGTAACTTACTGATAAAGGAACAGCACTTACCAGACCATTTTATTCTCTCACTTAGGTGTTTAAGTGTAGGCTGTATGTTTGCAAATGGCTGTTTACAAAGCTTAATGGAAAACAGGTTTCTTTCTGTGGAGGTGAAAAAAAAGTTAAATGTAGATTTCATAATTCTGTTGACGTACTTCAGGGGAGCCAAGTCAGTTCATGTTTATCCCATCCTTTTCGTGTTCAGTGGTCATCTATTGCAACACTGGGTTAAGGGGACTGTTGCTTTGAACTCTCATGGGTTCTCTGATGATGTCTGCTCCCTCTCACTCCTCTGCTCCTGTGAGTTGAGCTATTTTGATGAGATTTCTGCAGGTTATTGAATGTGGTGTGTCATAACAATTCTGTTAACCTGCTGCAGTGAGGAAGACTGAAGAGCACTTGCACCTTTGAGAAGAGAAAAAAAAAAAAGCAGCAAAATCTCTTGGGTTTTTTTGCCTAAGCATTATGCGTTTCAACAATCAAACCAAAATTAGAATTTTCTTCAACAAGCAGACTTTTACTGTTGAAAAGTCATCCAGAAAAATTGTTAAAAATAATTCCTTTTGATTAATTAAAAAAAAAATCCAACTACATCTCGGTTTCTAAAGTGCGTGCAGCCTGTGGTTGGATTTTGACAATGTCTCTTCAAAAAATTTGAGTCCTTTAGTGGGTTGCCTCCTTTCCTTTAATGGTGGCCAACAGATTCTATCAGAGCAATAGCCAGAATGTAAAAATGATGAAAGTTGTGACATCAGAAATTGCTCATCCCTTAAAGATTTTTCTATTACGTTTCAATTTTAAGTAAGCTTTTTAGTCGGAATGGAGTTCATGCTTAAAACCTGAAATAACCTCATTGGAGTTCCTGGTATTCCATTTCAAAAGGTGTTGACATTCCTTTTGTGCTGGGTGAGGCCCTGGAAGTGGTAGAAATCCCTCTCCAACCCAGGGGACAAGGGGGATTGAAAGTTGATGGTCTTTTAAACTGCAGGTGAGTGTTACATCTTCAGCTATGTATATAAGATGTAGCTTGAGTTCTCCTTTCAAGCTTTTATCAGTGTTTGTTTTCCCCTGTTTCCTTTGTAATTTTTTCATTTCTATTCAGGTAAAATAAAACCAAAACTTTTTTTTTTTTTAAATACACTTAAAAATCAGCATAATATTTGAAAGGAAAGAGGGAGAGGACTGGGAAATGACCATGCTGTACCTTTTTCATTACTGTTGTATGCTGTGGCAAGTGTTCTTTTGTCTTATAGCTCTTATTTAAAAAACCTTTTATTCTTTTCAGAACTGCTCATGATACATGCAGTAATATTAACTTAGGCTGACTTTCCTGACAGTCACAATGTTTCATAAAAATCATAACAAAGCAAAATGAATAAAATACCCGTTCTCTCGTAGCTCATGAAAAGTCCTCCAGAAGATGATTTATTTAGTCTGGGATTTTCAAAAGATCCTGTGAACTGGGTGCCTAATTCTCCTTAACTACTTGAGCGAATCCTGCTGTTATTTCAATAATTCAACATAAACATTTGCTCAAAACTGCCAAAAACTCTACATGATTCTGTGTTCTATGATGTAAATA
Organism: Ibidorhyncha struthersii; assembly: GCA_013398815.1. NCBI lineage: Eukaryota > Metazoa > Chordata > Aves > Charadriiformes > Charadriidae > Ibidorhyncha > Ibidorhyncha struthersii. Next base: position 730,629 of record VZSZ01009691.1, on the reverse strand, counting down.
TTAGATCTAATATTTCAAATAATATTTTACATTAATTTGATTAAACTTTCAGGCAATGCTTAAAACTGGTATAAGAATCCATCTTCCATACAGATTTCTCGTTGTAATTTATCATTGTTTAATGAAAGCTTAAAAGAAAGTGTCCAAACTTATGTCATATCCCCTCCAATGCTTTGAATATTTCATCTTCACTGAATAAGCTGCATAGCAATTTGAGCACACCCTTTAGACAGATATCAGAGCTTCCTGATGATTTTTTTTCCCCCCCCTGACAGTATTCGCTGCCTGGCTTCTGTCTCTGACCACTGTTGATAAAATTGTGGAAAGGATTATAGTGTTTCATTCCATTAAATGTCAGGGTGGAGAACATAAAATATGTCTGCTTATGAGCAGCACTCATCAAGGACAACCTTGATTATTCAGGCTTGTTTGAGCAAGAATTCTCAGTCTTCAGACCACATTAGTGGATGTATTTGTTTTTCTTTCAATGTTCAGTTGATTTTTCTTCTTTTTTGGGGGGCTGGGGAGTGAAGGTCACCTCGATCGTGCTTTCCCCATACCTTGGGACGCAGAATCTCTCCTGTTGCATAAATATGAATGATTCTGAAGGGTTTTCTGTTGTTATTGAATATTGCCTAATTTGAAGTTTGTCATTTATGATTTGGAGGGTAACAAAGCCATTTCTCAGAATGTCTGGCGTATTGCATGAGGCATCAAATACAATGACCTTGCATGCCTGCATTCTCAGGAGAGCTGCCTGCAGCCATAACTATGAGCTTTCTGTGAGTTCTGAAGTAAAGACGGTGTTATTTAGTATAATTGCTGTGACCTTATGCATTGGTATAGGTAAAGTGCTGAGTTTAATTCTTAGGAGGAGCTGTGTGTTTGTGTATGTGTGCATATATGCACTTCTGTGCAGAGGTTTGCGTTCCTGGTAAATATACTCGAACTGGCCTTTACGGCTGAGATTGTACATGCTGGTGAGCTGGAGCCTTGAAACTCCAGGCTCTGTAAGAAGTACTTGCAATAATTCCTAGCACATTGACCATTCTTTGTTTATTTTAACATCTAAGTTATGTTGGATAGATGCATTTTCTGTTCCTCGTGTACTGTTCTCAGAAGGCATCTTGCAAGTTCCTAAATGTGTGTGTTCATTTTGTAACACCCGGTGGAATTCTGAGCTTGCACACAGAAATGCGGAAACCATGTTATGAGTATATTGATGCCTTTAGGAAAATACCCATTTTTTTTTTTTTAGTGGAGAGGAGAATACTTGGGAATAATAAGAAAGTCTGAACAAAGAAGTTCAAGTTGCTCTAGAATTGTATGATTATAAGTGAGTGGAGAATCAGGCCAGATGTGTCCTGGGAGAGCACTCAGCTTCGCTTTAAACAAGCTCCTTTGGTTCTGTTAAAGTGCTCGTGAGACAAAGCTCTGCAGCAGAGGAGAAAGCTTTGCATCAGATGAACTAAAAATATTCCATATAAGAAGATGCAGGTTGGAAAGTAAGAGTTATATTGCTGTTTACAAAGATCTTTATGGTTAGATAGGCAAGAGAAAGAAAAATAATTCCTGGGAGCTTTTTTGTGTGTCAGCTGGTGACTTTTGCCAGTTACAGATTTTTAAACTTGAAATCTATTCATAAACATATATATCCATATACAGTCATGATTGAAAAATCATGTTCTTTGATTCTTTATTTTGAGCTGGGGCAAACAAAAATGTTTCAAAAGGAGGTAGTGGTGTTGAGACAGAATCCCAGATAAGTAATGGGACATTTGAAGGTGAAATCTAGTCGCCCCTGAGAAATTTGTTACTTTTGGTAATCTGAAATGTAACTCAGCATGCAATACTTTTTAACTAGGTGTGACCTTTGAAAGAGGAAATGTGGAAAGAAGAGAAAACCTGTGTGTTTGAATGTGAATTTCAGCATCTGTTGGGATGTGGAAGAACGTTAGTTGGTGGCATTTAGCTTCTTTCTCTTGTGCAGACTTAAAAGGTCTTGTTCAAATGCAGCTGATGGAAGAACAGTTTAATTTGCAGATCAGGCCTATTTTCTGGACATAAAAGTGTAAATAACAAACAGCTTTTTCCCCTCTCCCCTATCCCTTTTAAGTAGAAAGCTGTCAACCTTTTCAATTATTCCCACTTAGGAACGATTGCCCAGTTGCTTACAAGTTGGCTCATGTTTTGTCACTTTGCTTTTATGTGAGTAAACAGTAGCTCCATGCCTGTGAGAGCTGATGAAACCTGCTTTCCAGTGGCTCTGTGTCTTATGACTTAATATTTTTATCATAATTTAGTATGTCTTGTTTGAAGGTTGTATTGTGAGTTTCCTAATTTTTAAATATGGGAAAGTCTACACAGGAAAGAGGTGGTATAGAAAATTTATGCTCCTTATTAAACAAGAAATTGAGTAAGTTAAAGTTGATGTGTTTGGTATGTTAGAAGTCATAATCTTCCATGGGTAGCACTGATAATGCCTGTTGGCTGTGGATTCTTCTGTGACTTAAAAGCTTAGAGGTGTTATGAATTTCTGGGTGGGATGGCATGGGGAAAAGGCATTAGCAGAGGCTCCCCGCTCTTCTGTGATCTCTTTCCCTTTGTGAAATTTGATTGAGACTGCTTATCAGTTGGTGCCTCTCTTGAAGGGAGACAAGATGCAGATCCTTCAGCTTCTTCAGTCTGAAAACAACTTGAAATATGCTTTTTATAAGACTGAAGGGAAGGCACTGTGTTGAGTTCCCCAAGAATTGGGTTCAGTTCCAGAGTCTGTTGTGAAATATCTATGCAGGTTGAGGGAAAGCGTAGCTAGTTTGCTCAGTTCAGTACTGCTAGTTACCACTGACACCAACTAGTCTTGAAAGTGTGCAGTATCTCTGCTTGGTTTGACTTTGGATTTGATCTCCATCTGCTGAAAAGCTGCAGCTTTCTGTCCATCCTGGACACTGATCACACACTGTGGCCAGGGTCTAGAGGCATCAGGACACAACAGTAGTTTACTATTATGTTATCTTTCAGCTATTTAAAACAACTGCTTTTAAAGTATTGGGCATCACAGTATGTAAGTATTGTTAATACCCTTAAAGCCGAGCTTAGTTCTACACTTTGAACACATTTGTCTTATAGAATATAAATGGTTGTCTTTCCATTTCCTCCCTTCTTCAGTTTAAGACATAAATTGATAGTTTTTCATTCCCCTATTGTGACAAGTATGTACTCAAAATGCGTTCAGCTCACTGTCAACAGACCTGGAAAAATTCTCCGCTGGAATTGAATCAGAGACTTCTGAATCTAAATGTATAAGCCCTCACCACTACAGTTTTAAAGATTCAATTTCAGTAGAATAAAGGCATTAATAGCTTCACACCCCTGGAGGGGAAAATGATGCTACCTGAGGCCAGTCTGTGTTACATCCTGTTCCACAGACATAATCCTTCAAAAGCCGTGTTCACAGAAATGGTATTGTTTCTTTGCCTTACATGTGAATCGAGCATACCTGCATGCTTGATTCTCCAGTGGATTTCTTGCTGTGCATTTCAGATCTGATGGAGTGGCATTAATTTACTGTGCACTAAAGGTATTCTCTTTGAGGAAGAATAATCACTTTCAGACATTTGTTTTTGTCGAACTTTCTTAGGGTCTACTAGATGGACAAAAAGAAAAATAATTACACTTTTCTGTTGTAGTTTGCTGCTATTGCGCTAGAATTATAACAAAGTCAGTTGTTTCCTTAGCTTTTAGTCTTTATGGTTAGGCGCTGGCTCCACTCAAATGTTCGTATGGTTACAACACAAGAAACATCTTTATCCATCTGAGAGGTTTTGGATGCTAACCTAACACAAACAATAACCTAATATTTAAGATATTAATGCTTCCAGGAATTCCCTTAGTGAGAAATGCTGAATATAGCAGGCTGGGTGTTTTCTTCAAGACTTCAAGGAGTTTATGTGGAAATATTTTTAGGGATGTAATTTGAGAGAGAGATCTTGCCCAATCCTGAATAACAGAAGGGGCAGTTAGGGCAGAAGGCAAACATTTGGGACCTCGCTCTGCCTGGTTCATTCTCTGTGCAGGTTTAGTGATTGATGGCTATTAGGGGTTCTCTTACTCATTCCAAAACAAAGCACAGTCACAAGAACTCTTCTAGGACAAGAAATTGGCTTTTCATCCTATTAAGGCTCTGACAGATAGGATAATGTCACCTCTCAATTTGGCATTGCATAACAGCATTGGTCAAACATTTTGTAACTTATTTTAAGTAATTTAATCCAATTAACATGCAGCTAATTTAGCATGACATGAACTCTAGCTGTGCAACTCCAGCTTTGTTCGTTAAATTCAACATGAAGTTGTTGTCTTGACTCCTAAAAGATGTATAATCAGTCACCAATTAATTAGCATCAGTATGTCAGGTACTCATTAGAATAATTGACTAAAGTCTGTCTTGTTGAAAATGGCTTTTTGCTTAATTTTATGCACTTAGTGAAATGGAAAACACAGTCCTAAAAGGCGTAGACAGATCTCATAGGTCATCTGCATAATTTGTTTGCCAGGTTAATTTAGGCACATCCTCGAGTGCTTTCTGTAGCTTAGCTGACATAGCTTACACAGTAAGTTTCCACCACTTTTTTTCAGAAAACATATTTTGTGTTATTGTTAGGTGACCGTAAAAACTGCACGTTAACTCTGACTATACTGAAATGTAAAAATGGTTTGGTTAGCCAACTTCAGAGGAAGGAATGTGTTAGGAGAATAGTCTGCACAAGTCCTCCCCAGACCATCTTTGACAAGAACTGCTTTTGAGATGGGGTTTTGCAAAGACAGATTATCCTTCTGTGTTTCATGCACTCATCCTTCTTTGTTGTTAGATGTGTTTTGCTGTGGCTGTGTCGTACGCGACTGTGAAGCCAGACCGAAGACACAGGATATATGCACAAGCATAGACAAAAGGTAAAAGGTGAAAAAGCAGTATGCAGAGGAGTGTGTTGTGCCGGAAGATGTACTGTGTGACAGATTGGGCGCTTGAACTCAGTACTGTATATTATTTATATAGTATATAAGCTCACCGATATCTAAATTGGCTTTGTTTATGTGAAGGAACTTTTAGCTTGAGCGTAGAGCAATGTAAGGTGATGAGAGCTCTGCGTGGTTCTGTACTGATCCGTGGTTATCTTGGCTCTGGTTAACTGGGGAGTCCTTGCGCTGCGTTTGACTGTGGGGAGTCGGTAGCTACATCGAGTTTTGGAACCTGTGCGTGTTTTCCTGCATTGTTGCACTCTGTTAGGAGGTGTTTCTGTCTCTTCCCTATTCCTGTTGCCCTTGAATCATTACACCAAGCATTATTATCCAGGTCAAATGGCTAGATCTGGCACTCCGCATCTGCAGTGAGAAGGCAAAACTGTGCCAAATTTTCCGTACCCACATGGGCTGGTGGCTGCCTCTGCTCATCACCCTTCACAGAACATACTGTTTGCTTGACTATGGGCAGCAATAAAACCGGCAGTGTTTGCCCGTTCTCTATCCCCTCTGGTCACAAGCGCGCCCGGGGCTGTGCAGTTGAGTTCTGAGCAATGATGAAATGCAGCAGACATGTCGCAGCAATGCGCTGAGCAGCACAGGCTGCAAATAATCTCTTATTATTATTTTAATACTTCAGGGGCCTCCCTCTGAAACAAATAGTGTTTCTTTTTGGCTAGCAATATACTGTCAACTTTAGTTTTAATCTATGTTACAGGAATTAGCGTTTGGTTTGTTGGTTTAACTCATTAAAGAAATGTTCTGTAGCTTTGCTCTAGTTCAAGCGACATCTATCACTGAAGATGATTTTCTTTAACACTGTGAGACACAATAGAAATGTTTTTATTTAAAACCATCCACAGTGATACATGTTTTCAAGGTGACTACCGATCATGCAAATGCCCATGTTTATTTTTCCGAATTCCCCTTAAGAAAGGCAGAGGACTGTCTGACAGGATGGGATGAACAACCTATTTAAGACTACTAATACCACTTTATTTTCATTCATAGACATCAAAAAACTTTTCAAAGGAAGTTTGTAGCATTTTATGTTTAGCATGCATATAGTAAATAAACAAAACAGTGAGGAAAGGAGGGGAAAGTGACCTTCCCTGAGGCCACCCGATAAATAACTTTGCGGCCTGGAGAAGAACTCCTGTCACTTGAGCTCTTTGCTGGAGATACAAGATTGGATATGGCAGAATTTGGAATAAAAGCCTCAGTTCAGCGCTTTATCCAGGAACCAGCACAGGAGTCTCATTTCCAAGAGTGGTATTAAAAACATTCTCTAAGAGATAATCTAAATATTAACTATCAGTTTTCCTAAACTCTCTGAATTAATGGGTTTGAAAAAAAGCTATTTGAAAGCTTTTGAGGTGAAGGACTGCCAGTGTTTGTTTGAAGTATCTTGCACTGCCTGACAGACGATTCCCTTAGGAAAAAGGGTAAATAAATTGCTAATTTACTGGGAAGTGAATCTGAAGAAGAAGTAGGTGTCAGGCAAGGCTGGAAAAAGGCACTGTGAGAAAAACCACTCAAGGGAGAATATTGAGATGACCTTTCTTACTCTGGGTTCCTTTTTTAATGAAGGCAAAGTCTCTTTAAAGGGCAGCAAGTCTGAACTTCTGTGGACGGGGTTTGTCAGTCTGGGAATTGGTCTATATCTTCTATTAGGTGAGCCTCTCTATGAATTGTAACCTTTAAATATTAAATACAGTTCAGGTCAAGGTAGCCTAGTTTATGAGGTGGCGGGTACAGTGAGAGAAGAGTAAATACCTGCATTTTATGAGTGTAATTTCAATCCAAATTCCAGGTTTGTTACTCATGCCAAAGATGTACATAAAATCACTGTAACAATCAAAACATGAATCAAGGCTCATAAAGCAAACTTGAATTGTTAATGAAATTTCTTTCAAGGGTTTGTTGCCACTAACAAATCGGCATTTTTACAGCCTAGAGGACAGAGTGCTGTAACAAAGAGCTGTTGCCAGCTGTAGTTCTACAAGGTGAATCACAGTAACTCTGAAAGTCTTTTCAGGAGTAATGATATTCAATGGAATACCTTTCCTGGGCATTTTCTGCATTTAGGAATGCTGCAACATGCATAAAGAGAATGGGAACTTTCTGTGGCTGAACCAGTGCTACATTTTATTCAGGCCCAGCAGAAATTCAAATGTGTGAAAAGACCATGACAGGACCAGGGATTACAGCTTTGCAAAGTATTTTGAATGGTTAAGATTTGTAGCTTCAAAAAATGTTCTTTGGAGTAATCAAATGTTTTTATAAATTTGATTACAATTCACCGAATGGCTATGAGATTAGTGGAAATGCTTTGATGGGAAATAGATTTCAGTTTTCTTTCCTGAAGTGCCAGTGAAAAGTAATAGTTGAAAAAAGGGAAAAAATTAAAATTGAGATACTTACATTTTATTCTATATGTTGTTATTTCAGGTTTTGTTTAATTAAGTTTTACCAACCAAATTACTTGTCCTTCAAGTCAGTCACAAAGAAAAAGAAACAGTTATTCACACTGACTTAATACTCCCTGTAAGAGGAATCTAGTCACACTTGATCATAGTTTCCTGGCTTCCAGAAACCAAAATGATTTTGTGTTCCTTAAAAGACATTGTTAAAAGTGCCCAGTTCTAAATGCTTTAATTGGGATTAAGACTGTAACCTGCCAAACGGAGGGGGTTCAAGAAAACTGCTGAAATCAATTGTACCAAAAGAAAACTACAGAAACCTGTGGTCCACTTTTGGAAGTCTGTTCATAAAGTCTGTATATCAATATGTGCGTGGCAAACTAACTCACCAGATTGTACTAAGAGAAAATATGTTTTAAAAAGATGCAAACAGAATTTGAAAACATTTGCTGGGAAAGGAGAGCTAAATAGGTATTGTGGTAGAAGAAGAGCTGGGGTACCATTATTAAGCTTTGGATGCACCTTATATTTTAATCATTGTGCTTCTACAACTTCAGGGGGGGGAAAAAATTACAGAAGCTGGAGTCCTTACTTATTGTTCCGTCTCCGGTACTGATCATCCAATAATGTTTTGTAAAATGTCCGTGGAAGTTCTTAAATTTTCTGGCGCTTATAGGGTGTCTTACAGAGCTCTGCAGTCAAATGGACAAAGTGTTTCTGTTAAATCCATATTTATATGATCTAATGCTTTTGAGCTAAGCAGACTCAGTTAAATTTTGCTTTTAATAGAAAAACAAAGAAAAAAAAAATTGCTGAATTCCCCAGCAGAAGGTAAACTTTTTTTTTAAACTACTACGCAGGGCACTAGCACGAATCATGCAAATCTGAAAGTGGTGTTCTTTATGGAAGAAAGTCCTTGGGACAGTTGATTCAACACTAATATTCCTTGTTTAGACCTGGCGGTGTTGTTGTTGGCGGCATATAGAACAGTCATTGTTTTCTGTGAAGATCATGTAAAGGTCTATTAAATGGCTTGACAGCTGGAACAGAAGCAATTGCCTGATTTGCATTTTAAGGGAGTTGTAGAGATCTGCTATCTGAATGTGCTTCCTCTGCTATATTCCTGATAGATGAATAAATACTTGATGTGACTGGAAACATCCATTTGTGCACAGTTAGCTCTTCTCAAAAATTTCAAATAAACCTTAGAAATTCAGCAATGGTAATATTACCCGTTTCTCCAATGCATCTGTCTCTTAACACATTCAACAAACTGCCATTTTTCTCATCTTTGAGATTGTTTATAATTGTTCCAAATCTTTAAAAATAGAAATTTCTCTAGTGTTCCATGACTGGTGTTTTTTACAGCTACTTGTTTGTTTCTGGGACTCTGGAAGCTGAGCAATCCAAAGAAACTGCCCCTTATGCCAATGATGAAGAAAGCATTGCTTTGGTTAGCAGCAAATATCCAGATGGAGTATGCTTAAGGCGAATTCATTTGCTATGGTACCTACAAAAAAAAAACTGTCCATGGAAGATGTGTTGGAAGCCACTTTCATGACAGTCAGTATTGTCTTAAGGTTTCTTTGTATTACCTTCATCTGTCTCTTGCCTCTTGTCTGGTTAGATTATAAACTCCTGGAGCAAACAATATATTTCCGATAATATAAGCATGGGAGGGTAGTAGTTTAGTTTATGACAATTTTTTTACAGTCTTGTAAGATACTAAACTTCAGGCTGGAAGGTTTATGCTATGAGACAGTATGTGATCCCGGGTTTGGTCCCGTGCAGTAGTTCCTAAATTCCTGGTGTTTGATGTGGGAACATAAGACATTGTGTTAGAATGAGCTATTCAAAATGTCTCAGATTTTTTTTTTCCCTAGTAATCCAAATACGAATGAAAAGACAAAATTTCAGAGTGTCTCCACTGAGATATCTATTTGCTTTATTTCACTGTGGGCAAAACAACTTGACTTTGGCATTTTAGTGGTAGCACATGCTTAAGTTTTAAGAGTGAAAATAATGATGTGGAAACATAGCAACGTTCTTTGGAATAGTTCTCCAAGTGAATTCAGACAAAACTAAAGTAATTCCATGAGTGTCGTTGTCACTGATGAAGGCGATCCAACTGAAAAGTAACCGGTTTTCTGATTTTGGGGTTTTGTGCTACGTTAGCCCTTGGCTTCCTAAATTGTCTTGCTGTGCTATCACAGAAGTGTTTGATACCAGTGCTGGTCTATGTGTGGGCAGGTCGGGTCTGGCAATGAGGAGGTGGGCCTGTATCAGCCCAGGCTTAAAAGCGCTGAAATGGCTGTGGAATTGCAGTCAAAGGTTCAGTCAGTCGTGACAGGCTGAAACTTTCTGCTTTGAGAGGTGTCTATTGCTGTGAGTGAAGGTTAATTTTTAATGCATATTTTCTTTTGTCTCAGTTGCAATGATGTCCAGGCATATCCTCAGGATGAAAAAAAAAAAAATAAAAATTTCTCCTAAGATTTCTGGGAGGCACAGAAATATTCTGAGCATCACCTCAGAGATTGACTGGCAGCATTCCAGAAAGATCATGTGGCTCTTTTAAAAAGTTCACAGTGAACTGAGGAACAGGAAGTTGCCCAGCATATGTTCCTGTGGTTTAACCACTGTTGCCTCCATCTCGCACATGTGTGGGAATCCCATCAGTACGCAAAAACATTGATCTTTCAGTGGTAGTGGTTCTTGGGTAGTACCCTGTCCTGGACAGAACTTACCTCTGTTTTGTGTTTTGTTTTTTTTTTTTTTTTTTTTTTTATTTAAAAAGTCACTCATAGTAATATTTTTGTTGCAAAACTACTAAGCTGGGGTTTGATCAGTTATACCCAGTTCAGTTCAATCATGGCACCTATTTTGTCAGTGGCTGCAAATGAAACCCCCAATGAGAATGCCACTTGAACTGTGGTTCAACGAATGCTGCTTAGTGTTCTTCTGCTTAATAACAAGTATTAATGGATATCTTGGAAAAATATAACTGTAGATTTGGTTTACTGAAAATCTTTTAAGTGATGCTGATTTTTCATAGTTTAAGGTTTATGGGAAAATTTAGGCTCTCTCTTTATAAAATAACTCAAAATGAAGGAGCACAAAGGTAATTGTGGATTATAATATTTTTCCTTCACTACAGTGTAAATTCCATTTGATCACACTGAATTCTCATTCTCTACCTGTGTAGATGATGGAAATGTTGAGTTCCAGGGTGGTAACAAAGCTTGGTGCTTTAGCTAGCCTCATCATCGCATGGTGTTTAATCATCATCGGAATCGCATCACAGTCTTTGTTTTGTGTTTGATCATTTTCATCTAGGACCTTTGAGTGATGTTACCCATGTAAGATTCGATTCTTATTTGCTCTAAATCCTCTGGGGAGTAAATTACTTACACTGGCTTTAAGTCCTCTCTTTAGTGGTGTGCTGTAAAATAAATTTAATATGAGTAAGTCTGACAACATGTGATATGCCCCAGACTAATGAGTCTATGGTAGAAAGCTCAGGAAATGAGTCTTGAAGTCTGGATGACTTCTCTATTTCACCTGCTGCTATTCTTGTGATGCAAGGTTTGTTTTATAACATGTGCAGTACATGGCAGAAGTGCACATTAGCTTAGGGGCAGGCAGGGGGGTAGTCGTAGTAGGAATGTTGTTACAACTCCTTCCAGAAGCAGAGCATATAAATGTGGGTCAGGACCACTATATTACCACTGTTGCACTCAGGCACTTGCCTCTGTGTTTTTGTGTGGTACTGCGCTCTGCTGCTTAGAGACATCGAAAGTGTCTTCTGGGGCTGCTGATGGGCTTGTGTTTTAAAGAATGGTGACCTACTTGAGAATGTTGTCAATGTAAGAAAAAGAGACCATGTGATACACGCTCTGCAGGCTGAATAGGGATTAGAGGCATTTAACTGTGAGTCTTGTATCTTTCAGGTTTTATGACCAGAGCCTTTTATTCTCTTTAATTTTCACAGGTAGGGGGAAGGAGAGAGAAAATGATCTTATCGCAACTTTAGAAACTGCCTTCGTAACTGAGAATAAGAAAGTCCAATGAAATGGGCATGAGACAATAAATTGTCTCCACTTACATGTTAATAATTACCATTATTTTCATTAAACGTTCACACGCACAATTTCAGTTACTTAAGTCAACATGATGACCTGCTTTAAAAAAATCAGTTGGAAGAAAATATACCTTTAATTATATTCAGTGATGGCTTTATAAACTTTACAGAGTACATAAATGTATTAACGTGCGTGTAAGGCTCCCAGCAGAATGGTGAGTGGTGTCTCTAGTCTGTGTATCCTTTTTGTGTAGTTGGCTTAAAACACCTTTGTGTCCAAGCTGTAGTTTAGGGAAAGCAAAAAGTCGTCCCTACATCAAGGGTACTTAGGTACGCTCTTTATTTTAAACAATACACTTTGGGAAAATCATGTCCCCATCGAAGCTGGTGATAAAATTCTCTTATTTTTGGTGGGGCTAAGATTTCAGATGATGTTCCGGCTCTTAGAAAATTCCAGGTAAAAGTTCAGTACGTGAAGTATCTTCAGCAGTCATTGCGAATAATCCGTGTAGTATTTTTTTTGCAAAAGACTAAGCAGTGTAATTCTAATCCAGAACAGTATTTGGGTCAGGAAACTAACTTCAGTTGTGTGAGTACTATAATTTAATTGATTCAGACAATCCAAGCATTTTTTTATTACTTGCATTCATTCCCTGAGGATGTAGAATAGGAATGTATTGAATCAGTTCTCATTTCTGGTAGTACTGAACTGGCTGCTTCACTAAAGACAAGAAAAAAAACCAAACGAGCAAGCAAACAACTAACCACTAACCCAATTTGTCCGGTGATGAGAAGGTGAATAAGCTCAGGTCTGTCATAACATCTTGTATCTATGCTGAAGTTCAGAAATTGGCTAGAGCACAATCTCACTTTCATTTTTATTTTGGCTTACAGGCAGGCTGATTTCATTATGACAACTGCTATTCTACAAAAGTATTAATAATCCGTGTCTCCTATGTGACAACATAAATTTCCTCAGTTACCAGTAACAAGCATCATAAAAATAGTTTGCAGTAGTTCTTTCTTGGCAGCTTGATAATCCACGCTGCAGAAATAAGACGTTCTCTGGGGCTCCTTTTCATCACTAATGTAGTGCATGAATGCAGAGCTTTTATTTTTAGTGTATCTTAGAATCGGGAAAAGATATTATTTGGCATTATCACGGTACAAGTGCTTTCTGTTCAGGTCTGCTCCGATTCTTGTGAAACACTAAATCTCACCTTCCTAATACCTGATCATACCCTGCTGTAATAAATGTTAAAAACAAATGAAAAAGAAAAATTAAAGCATACCGTAGTTGAGCTCTTGAGATGTATTACAACAGCACTTTAACTTGCACTTCAATTTTGCACAAATAGCTTTCTATTTTAGGTGCTTTGCATTTATGAAAAACCACCCCAAAGTTCCATTTATATTGAAGATGCAAGACTACCAATATGCAGCTAGATTAGTTACTGTCATCTATTTTTTTTATACTGTAAGCCCTGTTGGCAATCCATGTCAGTTACAAATTAAGTTGCATGGAGGTATAGTTCTCGATAGAAATCAATTTTCAGCACAAAATGCCTTATTTGCAGTTTTACGGCTTAAAACTACTTATATGAAGTGATTTATTGTTTGCAGTTAGGAGAGGCGAGTGTTGAAGGGATGACTGTCTGATTTTGACTTTTTTAGTCTTTATTGGCAGTGTTTGCTTTCAGATTTTAAATGTAAAATAATACACTAGTAAATATAAAATTAGGCTCAATCATTGCAATATACTAATTTGTTGTCGCATGGGAATTTGCATAATAAGCAAGATTTTGCCCAGTGAATGGCATGATGTTTCTTGAATTATACAAGCGATGCTGCAAGCTGCCAAAGAGTGGAAAGGTGCAGACAGGGGTTGCTGAAGGTAATGCAAACTGAATCTTAATTACTGTATTTATTTATAAATAACAATAACAGTGGTGCCATGGAAATATACTAAAAGGGTAGCTGGATTACTGCATAGGCCAGGTCCTCCATAGCCATAAACGTGTTTCAGAGAAGGGATGCCATTTGTCTTCAAGTTCATGTAAACTGTCTACCTTACTTGGGGCTCCATTCTATTATAACTGTATTTGTAGCCTGAAGTAAGAATAAATCTTAACAAAGACAGTATAACAGAATGCCACAATGGAAGTCCACTTCTGCACTTGAAATTAACCTCTTGTTCATGTTATTAGTGGGGAGTTTAGTCTAAATTTCATTTGCAGAAACAAGTCCTCTTTCTTTTGCTGTCTATTCCTTACGTACAAACGGAGTAACAGCAACAGGGACATAGTGCTGCACAGAGTTGGAATTTAAGGGTATTTTGAAGTGTTGGGTACACTCTCCTTTAGAAAGGAATAATGTAACTTCAGTTTCTGAAACTTGACCTTACGGTGATGATAGCAGTGTTTTGCTGGTGAGGTCTGGGATGCAGTCAGGCTTTTTGCAGTTTATACTTGCCTTCTCAGCAGTGTTTAGTTCTGTTTGTGTTTTCCAGTTTCCAGAGTGAATGTCTGCTTGCATTACACATTGCCTAGTTGTGAGATGTAACATGAGCAGCTGAAAATAATGGGGAAAGCGTACCAGACAAAAGGCATACTGTCTGAACAGGACTGCATAGCCTCAAAACCCAAAGTGCTCTGATGGAAGGAAAACAGCTGTCTGCAGCCATACGCTTCCAGTTTGTCTTAGGCTTCTATTTGACTGCTTCTCATATACCACAAGACTATTTCACTATCATGTGGTCGCTCTCAATCAATACAACAGAAAAGATTTTTCTACTTTCTTGTGCTTTTAATTTCGAGGCTATTCACTACTGTCTTTCAGTGCTGCCTAATATCCATCTGTTCATCCTTATTCAAGTAGCTTTTCTTCTTAAAAGATAGAAATGAGAGACACCTCTATATCTTGATTAAAATCTTCCCTTTTTTCTTTTTAACTACCACTCTGTATTTAATAATCCTCGCTCTGAAGCATTGATTCCTTAATATTGTGGAAACATACTTTAAAAATTACTGCTTCATCATTCTTCTTGTTCCAGTGTACAAAATAATTACTGAGCACCTGATGAGGACTTCATCATACGTGTAATCTAGTTGGATGGCCCTAGTGTAGTAGGTGCATTTTCTGTCATAGCATCCCCTGCAAGAATTCCTTTATAAAGACTCATGCTGGGACGCACTGTTAAAGAGCATCGTCGCATGAGGTGTTGTTAACTGAAATAAACATTTGATGGACGTGGTCCCGATATGCAGTGTTGACATTCTGAAGCTGGTGGCTTAATGATATAATCGCTAAGTTTATTAGTGTTATTTTCATCAGTGGCACCTACAATCCACTGTAACAGGCCAAGAACCCCTTCCATTTGGTGCTGTACAGACAGGATAGAAAGGTGGCTGTTGTTGAATACAGTGTAAATAGCGGCGTTACTGCCCTCAC